>CANSZD010003048.1:0-600000 GCA_947648045.1 Beta corolliflora | reverse complement strand
TAGTCAGGAGACTTATATTGATAAGGTTCTTGCAAGGTTCAAGCTGGAAAACTTCAAAAGAGGATTCATTCCCATGCAACATGGCATAACACTTGGCAAGACTCAGTGTCCTTCGAGTCCTTATGAGGTCAAGCGTATGAGTAATGTTCCCTATTCTGCACTAGGATCCATTATGTATGCCATGATATGCACTCGACCGGATGTTGCATATGCTTTGAGTATATGCAACATATTCCAATCAAATCCAGGAGATGAGCACTGGATTGCAGCGAAAAACATCCTTAAGTACTTGCGAAGGACTAAGGATAATTTTTTGGTTTATGGTGGAAGTGATGAGTTGGTTGTTACTGGATACACAGATGCAAGCTTCCAGAGTGACAAAGATGATTTTCGATCTCAAGCTGGTTTCATATTTTGTCTCAATGGAGGAGCTGTGAGCTGGAAGAGCTCTAAGAAGAGTACCATTGCAGATTCTACAACAGAGATTGAGTATATTACAGCTGCTGATGCAACAAAGGAAATTGTTTGATCAAAAAGTTCATTAGTGAGCTTGGTGTAGTTCCTAGCATTGAGTTGTATTGTGACAACAATGGTGCCATTGCTCAGTCTATGGAACCCAGATCGCATCAAAGGTCTAAACATGTGCTTAGGAAATTCCATCTTATTCGAGAGATCGTTGGTAGAGAGGATGTGAAATTAAGCAAGGTTCATACTGAGGATAATATAGCAGATCCTCTGACTAAACCACTTGCTCAACCTAAGCACATGAGTGTCATACTAGGTCTATGGGGCTTAAGCATATGGGAAAATGGATTTAGGTTGTTTACTTCATGTTTACAATTGTAAAGACATTTATTATGCTTTGAATGTTTATCAATAGAAATTCGTTTCTTATTTAATTGTTTGGTTTAGTATTAATAAAATGTCCAAATAATTTGTTTTTTCAAATAGGATTATCAAAAATGTTTTGATAATGGAACCCTATAAAGTGAAATGAAATCACTATTTATTTAAAGTCCCTTGTCTAAATCACTTAATTGGACATAAGTGATTTATTTAAAAGACTAGTATATAATTAATTGATAGCGCAATTCCATGGGCTATGGAGACATAGAGATGTCTAATTGATTATATGGATGTATATTTGATACATTGAGACTTGATCTAATTAGATTCTAAAAGTATAATCGAACTACTAATTTAGTGGATTCCGTAGACATAAGTATGTCTTAATAACCACCATAGAATTAGTTTAACCTTGACGCTGTTAAACGCCGTGCCGTAAATAAAGGTAGTGATCAGGTGGGCTAAGAATTAAGTGGGAGTTATGGTCATACAAGAGTGGATAGGTCCTCCTATTAAATAGGAATAGTGTCTGGGCCTCTTGATAAGCGAGAACTGGAAAATTGCATGGCCATGCGAAATAGGATTAAAGAGTTAATCCTTATTTGAGCAGTTCGAACTCAGCGATCAAGGAACAGAAATTTGAGAATAACATGGTGTTATCAAATTTGGCATTAAGTGACTGAAGGAATTTAACATTGCGCTCTTGTATTCGGACAAGTGGGAGATTGAAGGAATATGCCCTTAGACATCCCGTCAATTACTAAATATAAATAGGAATAATATTATGAAGATAATAAAGTTAATTATTTTAGTTATCGTATTTCTTGCTAGAGAATAAATATGATTAATAGGACAATATGGATTGGGCTTATAACTAAAATAATTAATCCTAAGAGGTCACACATTGTAGCACAAGTTGGACAAAGCAATCCAAATCCATTGATGATTAGGGTTGGGCCGGTCCTAAGGGGAATATGAGGAGAATTAGTTCTCCTAACTAGCCTATGACTCTTCTATTATATATAGGATATAATATTAGGGTTTAGGCGATCAATTCATTAAGCAGTTTCTTTTCACAAGAGAGAGAGAGAGAGAGCAAGTGAAGCCCTAAACTATTCCCTCTAAATCGGCGCCTATACCATCAAAAGCAAGAGAATTTCTTCTCTTTCGTTCTAGCAAACATTGGTGTTCATCTGGTGCTTGTGGACTGATTAGAGGAGCAACACTTTGGGGCTCTCAGATCTTCAAAGCTTGCATACAATAGGGAAATAACGCTACAAAGGTTTTATATCTAATCCCTATTGAATGATTCATATGATTGATTATGTCTCATGGTCCTATGATGGATGCTAGGAAATTGTTTCCGAAATTCCGCCGTAAGGTTGGTTTTTGGTTGGTTGTTGACTAGCGACCTTGTCTTTCTGGGTCAACGGTCAACAAGCCAACCTTTAATAAAAAAAATTTGTTTTTTAGGAAAATCTTATTTTCCAAAGTTGAGCATAAATCCAAAAGTTTCCTATTTTGTAAATTTGTGAATAATAATGATTATTGCTAAATTTTAAATAAGTAATTGAATTAAAATAATAAAGTTTCCTAAATAATTTCTAGCTTAAAGATGTTAAGTTTTATAATTATTTTGGAAAGTTCTATTTGCTTATTAATTGTTAATAACTAAATAGTTTGTGTTTTTTTTTATTTTGATATTATAAATGCGTGGATGTTTAATGTAATATGTATGATATTATATTTTGCATGTTATGACTAGTATGGCCCAGATTAGGATAGTAGATACGATCTGCGAATCGTTAAATTTGAATGTAAATTAAATACGATCTGAGAATCGTTTGTATTTTTGTAACTTTAATTTTTCGTTATATACTTAATTCAAATTATATAATCAAGCATGAGGATTCAAGGAGTTTCAAGGATGGTGATCCATGGAGTTTCAAGGGAAGATTCATGAAGATTAGTTATTTTTCTAAGTTTAGGGGGTCATACTAGATCATTTTAATTATTGCTTTTATTAATTTCTTGCATTTGTTGTGTTTAAATGCTTGCTTCTAAGTTTGTTTGTGGTTAATTGATTCATGTGTTCACTATTAATTGACCATATTAGTAAATTGTTTCCTGAAATTCCACTATACATGCATCTATATGTTCCTACATAATGTTCATATACGAAGTATAGGTTATTATTTTCTTTTTTTCTAAAATATATATTATTTTTTTCTTTTCTAAACAGTCCCCCAAGAGTTTTCATTTGTTACGTGGCATAAAAACAAATAGCAGGATATGGGACCTTGATCCAAGCTTGCATCAGTTTTTACTGCATAATCTGAGGTTACAAAATGAGTCAATACATTTTACTCAGGTTGACTTTGATTACAAGGTATACAACACTTTTGTTAGTTTTTAAATTTAAAAATTTATAATTTAGGAAAGGTTTTGACACTGACTCAATTTTTCATTATTGTTCGGCTATTGATCGACGACTTATAGCCGAATTGAATCAAAATTGGATTACAATCGGTATGTCCACAGATAAGGCTTTGTGGAGGCATCAATGGGTAGTGCATGGCACAGTTCAGCCAGTTTTCAGCCATAATACATATTTTTACAATGCCTGCATACTATATCAGCACTATCAGATTCATACCAAACTTGACACCGTTGGTAATTTTTTTTAAAACTAAATTATGTTTTTTATATAAATATTATAATTTGGTTAATAGCTATTTTTTTGTATTGCAGCTGAAAACCTTGGTCTTACCCAAAAGACAAAATTGGAAGATTTGAAATGGTGGAAAGCCAAAGCTGTTGATGTTTTTGATGAGCTCAAAAGGTTGCTTGGAAAAGAACCTGTTTTGTACTGTTTGGAACATGCATCTGGCCAATGGTTGCTTTACGAGGTTCAGTTACACTTGGACACACAGTTGCAACTTCTTGATAGCAACATGAATTGGAATAGAGGTGGGTTCGGAGTGAATGACAAAATCCTTTTTAGCGCGAAGACCGGATAGGGTTATTAGGAATAATATGTGGTGAACAGTATTTTGTATGTTTATATTTTCTGAACACAAATCAATATCTTAAATTGTTGTCATGTCATAGAAAATATAATCTTGAATTTATAATAGATACACGTTTTTTATATACAAAGTGATTCATAATATAGTGCATTAAAAAAAATATTTGGCGTCTCATCCAATTCCTTAGAATGAATGTATACTGTGAGCTACGTAGGCACACAACTGTTCAATTTTCAGACTCTTAAGTTTGTAAGGAAACAGGTTCATCCTTTAAGCCATCAACATTGAGGTTAGGTGAAGTAAATAAATTCAATAAGTAAAGATAATCTTTTTTTTAGAGGAAGTAAAGATAATCTAGTGACGGTAAGGTCTAGTGGTTTAATTGATAAAATATTACAAAAATATCCATAATACATAATAGGATTTCTATGGTAAATAGATCTTTAGATATGTTAAGTTATAAATATCTTGTAAGTATATCTTGTATAGGAGTTTTAGGCTATTATGGTCTCTCGTTAGACTATATATTGAAACTTTGTGGTAATTATTGATTAAGCTATCTACTCCTCATATTTTCCCTTCTCTTAACATGGTATCAGATGCACGTTTAACCTAGTTTTTTTTTTCTTTTAGTTCTGTTTACGTCGCTGCCTTCATCTTCTTCATTCCTTGTTTTAGCCTGCTGCCATGACTAAAGCCACCACCTCAACCAAACCACCTCGTTATGAGCCTTTTTCTGCATATTATCTCCATCCTAGTGAGGGTACAAGAGCCGTAATTAATCTAATTTTGTTGAAAGGCGACAATTATGAAGAATGGTCCGTTCCTTACGTAATAATCTTCGTGCCAAGAATAAGCTCGGTTTCATTGATGGTACTATTGATGTAATAGCCCTAGTTTTAAAATAGCTTTAAGTCAGACTAATTATATTATAGAAGTATAATTATGTATATTAAAATTTGCTTTGAGAACTTGAGATTCTTTTGATTAACTTAAAAATCTCATTTTTGGAGCATAATTGTAGATTTACTAATTTACCCTCAATTGTTTTTCTTAAAATAATAAGTAAAATATAAATGAACAAAAATGGGTCAAAAGCTTCTTATTTCTCTCCCTCTTCGTGTCATTTGAAGGAGTTGCCACCAAAGCTAATTGTTGTCAAATTCTCAAACCAAAATCCTCTAAACTCTATGAACTATAATTAGCTAAACTTCTCAATCTTTCTTATGAACTAACCCAAAAGAAATTTCTTGGTGAAGTTGAAACCCCAACACTCATTATTCTCTCACCTCTGTTTTCGTCAATCTGCTGCCTCAATTATCTACAGCATGAAATCCAGTTTTGTTCTTTGTTTCTTCATCAAAGTTGTAGATCTCTTCGAGTTATTGAATTTAGGCTCAAAAATTTCTTCAATCGGAGTTCGGAGCTATGAGTTATGGCCTTTGCAAGTTTGCTGTTGCTGCTGAACTTCTTGATGCGTTGCTGCTGTGTGTTCTTTCGTGCTGTTGTGTGTGTGTGAGATTGATGCGTAGTTGATGTTAGTGCTTGCAACCATCGTCTCCTTCATCTCTTTTATGGAGGTATAAGTTATAAGATCTCATCTTCCTCTTCTTTATTGCAAGAACTCAAGTCCCAGTTTTAATGAATTTTGTTGTTCGATTTCATAAAAAGATCACCTCTTGTTATTGAATAGCAAAATCAATTACCAAAATCAGCTATGATAAAAGTTTCTTAACTTAAAAATTAAATCTTTCCTCTTTATTCAATGGATTGAAGCTTATAGTATGAGTTGGTCCTTCTTAAGTAAGTTATTAAATATGATTTTTATAAACTATGTTGTTTGATAATAATCTCTAAAATCAAAATGGGGTTAATTAGAGCTGGAGATTGATGTTGTGAGTCGGATTAGTATAATGGATATTGGTTATAGTTCTTGTTGAGTTAGAGTATAGAGTGCAAGATTAATTGGTATGTGTATAAGAATGGCAAATGAATGGGATTTAGGATGAGTTTAGATTATAAGAGTGAGTTAGATTAGTTTTCATGTATTAAATTTATGGAATGTTTATCTAATTCTTATCGTTATTGGTAATGTGACTATGGATATGGATTTGTGGAGCTCAAGCTATATTGGGGATTGAGGATTATTCTTAAAAGATTAATCGGTGTTATTCTATGCAAGGTTGTTAGTAGGGAAAATTGGTTTGCAATTGAGGTAACCTTTATGTTCAGGAAAATGTACTTACATGTCCGCGTGTGTGGTGTATTTTTAATATCTTATGCCGATTATAGTCATGGCCATGGTTATAGATGTGTCTATATGAATGGAGTTCTGAATTGTTATTGGATGATTATATAAGAATGCTTTTGTTCAGTTATTGGAATTGTTCGGAAATATTTATGTGTAGTGAGATATGGTTTGAATATGATAATGTAAAAAGGAGTTACACATTTTTTTTGGCTGGCTTAGCTCAGGAACTAAGATGAAAAGTGGGCAAGGTACAGGTGGAGAAAATGATTCAGATATAAGTTCAGTTAAGACCAGCAAAGGTCGAATATTCTGTTATGTTATGTTACGTTATGTTCTGCCAAAACTTGTACTTGCTAACGATTTGTGTTAAGTGATTGAGCTACGCCAGCGATATATTTTAAAGGATGAATTCTTTTCTGAACAATTACCAAGTTTGTTTATTACATGGAAAATGTTTACAAACTAAAACCATTTTGACGGGATGAAGTTAAGTTACTGAGCTTTCCGCTCATTTTAGTTTTTGTTTGTTTTGTATTTTCTTCTGTAAATTGCAGGTTGTGGTGGAGGCTCGAAGTGGATCAAAGAGAGAGTTTTCTTTATGAGATTGTAATTATTTTAATGATTCAGAGGTTGTATCTAGAAGTATTCAAGTATTTATTTGAGAAAAAAATATTCTTTTATGGGAATTGTGTAAAGTATTCTGTAAGCTGATATTTCATTTTGGGGTTATTATGTTGTGGGCCCTGACCCACAGGTCTAGGATCGTTTTATAGCTTATGTTTCCGCTGCAAGATAATGTAAATTCGAGGTTTATTTAGTGTTAATTGAGGTTTACGAATGTTAAGTGTGATTAGCTAGCAGCTCGGAAGTACGGGCTGTTATAATTGACGTACCAGAGGAAAATCTCTCGACTATGATAAATGGGGTATTATCAATTCCATGCTTGTGGCTTGGAAAATCTCCCGACTATGATCCACTATGCATTTCCCGGACGATGTTAAGTCCTTATGGGATGATTTGCGAGATCGGTATTCCTTGGGTAATGGTCCACACATCCTTGAGTTGAAAAATCAGATTCGCGATTGTTGTCAACAAGGTCGACCTGTGGCTTCTTTGGGGAGTTACGTCGGCTTCAAGATGAGTTTGCTAGTTATTGTAAGCTTCATGCTTGTACACGTGCTGCTGCTAGTGAGTATGTTAAGCTTCGGGAAGCAGACCACCTACATCAATTTTGTTTGGGTTTGGATCCCAAAAAGTTTGGGTCTTTAGTGTCGGGTCTTCTTATGCAAGATCCTCTTCCCTCTCTCAATGTTGCCTACTCCAAAATTATTGCTGATCAATGTAAACAAATTGTTTCCGAGGCCCAAGACGCTCCACGTCCTGATGCCATCGGCTTCGCGGCAAGTGGTATTGCTCCTACTCGTGGAGATGAAGACTCTAGGCTATGCTGCCACTGTGGTAAACGTGGTCATGAGAAAGATCGCTGCTATGATCTTCACGGTTGGCCTGAACGTGCTCGTGGTGGTCGAACTGGATGGGATGGTCGTGGTGGTCGCGCTGGCGGCCGTACTGGTGGTCGCACCTTTGCTGCCAATATGGGTAATGATCGTCCAAATGGTCGACAATCCGAAGTGGGTGATAGTGATAGACAAAGTGTCCATACTCTTGCTAATGAGCAGTGGACTCAACTTATGTCTGCTCTCAAAGTCTCCAACTCTACCTCTTCTTCTGAAAAGTTAAGTGGTAAGTCTAGTTTCAAAACGTGGCTCATTGACTCCGGCGCCTCAAACCATATGTCTGGTAATATTAGTTTGTTCACTGATCTGTGTGATGTTTCTTGTACTATTGGGTTGCCTAATGGGAAAAGTACGGTGGCTATAAAAACTGGGAGCATTATTTTAGGAGAAAATTTGGTGTTGGACAATGTTCTTTACGTACCCGCTCTCACTTGTAATTTATTGTCTGTTTCTCAATTATTAGCCAACCAGGAATTAATTGTTATTCTCACTAATAAGTTATGTGTCATACAGAACCGCACTTTGAGGATCCTGATTGGAGCGAGAGTGCAGTGTGACGGGGTCTATTATTTCATTGCTGTTCGTGCTCGTGAGGTTCAAGTGTAACGCCCTGAAAATTCATAACCTTAATTAAATATAATTACTCACTTAGCAGTGGAAATGGAACTTAAGCCTGTGGGATATAGGCCCACTAATACAATGCAGCCTTATATAGTCCTTGATAATTCATACACAAATGCGCGAATCAAATAATAATGATTTCCCCTAATACAAGATATCATACAATTTCACTTGAACATATTCCTTATTAACAACGCTCTTGCAATGGTTCTGCTCATACCTAAAACAAAAAACAAAACATCATGAGCCAAAGCTCAGTAACATACTACCCTAACAACGTAAATTCATTTCAATTCGTTTTATTTGTAAATAGGGGAAATAGAATATAGTAAAACACATTAGAAATCAATAATAAAATACTAGGAAGGTGAACAGTTATAAGTAGCAACTTGAAACTTCATAAGTTCCCATTATCTTTTCATCTTTTAGCTTGGTAACTGGCGAGTATAGACATGCGGGACGTCTCCCACCATGCGATGATCCTCAAGGAGCCCAGCTCCCTTGTTGGACACACCGCTCGCACCAAAATAAAGTAGTAGCATAACATGTGGTACCCCTCAAGGAGCCCGACTCCCTTGTTGGGTATACGGCGGGTGCGAAGGTACGTGCACGACCATAAAGTAGATACTAAGCGTAACATTATACTGCCAGAACCTCTTTCACTTTCATTTATCATGTTTTGTTTATTTAGCAATCATCAGCATAAGCCTTAGATATTTTATGAATCATACTTGAGTATCAATAACTCATAAGCTCATAATATATGTAGGCATTTATGAAACTCATTCGAAGGGGATCGTAGGTGTTAGCAATAGATGTTACCTGTAATCCTGCTTAACAACCTTGATAGACGGGTGAGGCTTGTAATATTTCTTCCTTTTCAATCTAATCAATAAAAAACTTATTAATATTATATTCTAAATTTTGAGTTTCTTGATCCATTTCTATCATGTGCTCACTTTAGGAGGTACTTAGGAGTTCAATATATTGAGGTCTCTGATGGTTAATAAAAGTCATATGTATTCTTTCTACTTAACAACTTAGTGCCTAAGCTGTAGTTCATGATTTGTGAGTATGAACGTCTTGTTATAACCATTTCGTATTTTATGAATTGAACATTAAGATCATGTTACACTTTTGTTAACCTTTAATTCGAAACTTCCCTCTATTAGTCATATGGTCCCTTTAAGCTTATTTGTCATTTTATAATTTAAAACTCGTATTAATATCTTAGTATTATAACTATAGCTACTTCATTTAGTTATAAATAAGTTTGATGATGTTAAAGTGATTATCATGAACGTCCAAAGTTTATATCAAACTATCGCTTATTACTAATCATGTATGTTGTATCACTAAATTAAAGCCATATAACACTTTGACTGGAAGTTCTCATAAAAAGATCCATAGTCATTGATTAATACTTAAGTGATACTTATTGAGGTGACTTATCAATTAGCTAATTATTAGGCAATTTTATTACCATTAGTGAATTTACCTTCATAATATTATTATTCATATTGTATTGACAAGCAAAAACATTATAAATCATAAATTCTAAACATAAGATTTTATTATAGTGAGTATCAATTAGTGCATAAATTATCGACATTAACATTTTAATCCTAAATTTATGAACAAGAGTGAGGTTGTTGGTTTAATTGGTCCAACTACTTTACTTAACCCACATAATAAAAGTAGCAAAATTTGTGTTTAATCTTTGTAGCCCAACATTTAGTTTTTTATAGGATTATCTTAGGCCCAAACTTATCAAATTAACCATGTGCAAACTTAGGCTTAAATTACTAAACTCAAAGTCAGAATTTAAAAGGAACAAGAGGTAATTATACCTCTGCTCAACAAGCAGACAAGAGAACAGAGGGGAACTGATGGCTGGGCGCGGTTGGGCTCCGACAGCAGCGACGAGGCGTGGCGAGGGTGGAGGCAGCAGCGTGATGGCGGCGACACGACGGTGGTCTAGCGGTGCGCGCAGTGATAAATTAGATATGACTGAAAATGGGTATGGGCAACCCAATACGGAGGAGGAGAGTTCGGTCCACATACAAGCCCAAAGGAGGGTCCATACTAAAACCAATTGGCAATAGTAGGTTTAGCTTCTCTAACTTATATTGTGGTACTTTCTCTCATCTTTCTCCGGGGTTCAACACTCCTCCTCACATGTGAGTGTCCTTAGAGTTATGGTAATCCTCATTGGAATTGATCGTCCAATAGATGTCCTTATCCAGTTGCTTGACAAATTCCCAATATGAAAGGCCCAACAACATGGGCTCTGATACCATGATAAATTAAATATGATTGAAAATGGGCCTGGATAACCCAATACGGAGGAGGAGAGTTCGGTCCACATACAAGCCCAAAGGAGGTTCCATACTAAAACCAATTGGCCATAGTACGAGTAGCTCCTCTAGCTTATATTGTGGTACTTTCTCTCCTCTTTCTCCAATGTGGGACAACTCACATGTGCACAACATATATGGGGTTCAACACGCAGCGAATAGAGGAGAGCAGACCAAGCAGAGGAGAAAAAAGAAAGAGTTGGGCGAGTGAGAGAGAAGTAGAACGCGAGCGAGGGAAAGAGAGAGAGTGTGTTGGGGTTGCTGCGGGTCTGGGTAGGCGACGGTGTGGTGAGTGGCGCACATGAGGTGCGCTAGTGGAGGAGGGTGGAGTGCTGCACTGGGTGGTAGGAAGGTGGTGTTGTGGTGGTGCGAGCTCGAAAACAGAGGGGTGGGAGGTTGTGTTAAAAATTGGGGTGTTTGTGGGGTGTTATGGGTGGCGGTTTCCGGCAGAAATTAGGACAATTTTCCAGCGGGCTATTATAGTGAAGTAGTGAGGTGAGTGGATGATGAACCGAGGAGCAAACATGGCTATTTATAGCCATTGTTTTGGGGGGGTTCCTATGAGCTCTAATTTTTGTGAGATTTCGTGTGGATATGGAGTGTAATCCCCCGTAATTTTATGAATTTTATAAATGCATTTTAATGTATATCATATATATTTTAATGTTTAAATTATTTATTTCTTAAAAGGTTGACTATTTGAAAGTCAAAGGAATAATTTAATGATTTTAAGTAATCAAATATTTGTTTAGTCATACTTTGAATTTTTTTAAATAGCTTAAAACATCTTTGGGTTTAGTAAAAAGGATTTTAAATTGGGTTAGAGGAACCCAACTATGCAAATCACCCAACCATTTAATATTATTTAAGCCCAAATATATTTTCCTAAGCGCAAAAAAGGTTAATTATATAAACCTCAAAACCCCCAATATCTCCCCCACACTTATTTTCTCTCTCTTCCTCCTCTCTCTATTTTCAGCCCTCCTCCTTCTTTCCCCTCTCTCTCTCTCTCTCTCTCTCCTGATTTTTCTTCTTCTCTCTCTCGGTTTCTTCGGTCCTCCACGACAGGCGCTAACCAGACCACCACCGCCGACCACCGGCCGCAGCAGCCCGACGGCAGCCTCCCCTTGTCGTCGTTCCTACTCTCTTCTTCTTGTGGTTATTCTTCCTCCTCTAGCTTTAATTAATGCAAAAGTTTATATTTTTAAGGATTGTTTAATGTGTTTATGATTAAGGTTATAGTTTGATGTTTTAAATATAAAATTCAGATCATGTAATTTATATAATGAAGTAATTAAATTTCAGATTTAGTTATTATGTTTAAATTAAAGTTTTAAGTATCAAAGCATGGGTTTTTAGGGTTTTATGAGTTGGAAAATCATAGTAGTATATTATAGTTTATGAAATTGAGTACTCTTATGATTTTGGTTATGTTTAAGTATGTTTTAAAAGGGTTTTATACATTATAAGTTGCTGAAAATTTTATTAGTAAGCTTATGATGCAGTTTTAATTGTCAAAGTATGAGTTTTAAGGGTTTTAATGACTAGTATAGTAGTACTATACTAGGGAGTATTAATAATTGAAGTTTTAATGATGGAAAAGATTTTAAACACTTTTAAAGAGGGTTTAAAGTATTTTAATATTGCTGGAAATTTATGGAGTATTGATTTGTGGTTATGTTGATTATTGGTAGGTGGAGAATTCTCTTTAGGCGACTTTAAGCTTGTTAAAGTGGTCTCGAACTTTATCTACACAAGGTATGTACATACCTATGTGTGGGTTGGA
The DNA here is from genome assembly GCA_947648045.1 of Beta corolliflora. NCBI lineage: Eukaryota > Viridiplantae > Streptophyta > Magnoliopsida > Caryophyllales > Amaranthaceae > Beta > Beta corolliflora. The sequence continues at coordinate 587,593 of CANSZD010003048.1, read as the reverse complement.
TTAGTATCATGTCCTAAGGATGGGATTTATGTAGTATCATGTATGGAGAAGTATTTTTAGTTCATATGTGATTTACATTCAATTGAAATTGCATACTTTATGCCTTGTGTGAAGCATGCATGTTGATTATGATGATATTATGTTTGTATGGATGATTGATGCAAGCATATGGGATTGGGAACTTTATTTTATTAATTCACATGAAGAATTAATAATTAGGAAAAATTGTTTTTAATAAGTCAACCTTTGGTTGATCTTCTCAAAATAAGTCAATCTTTTGATTATCTTAGAATAAGTTAACCTTGTATCTACTTCTGCTGTAAACGAGTTAATGACGTTGAAATTATGATGCGTGTCACATTTTAATAGGATGACATTGTGATTTAACTCATTTATAGCAAAAGTAGATACAAGGTTAACTTATTCATAGTTAATCGAAAGGTTGGCTTATTTTAAGAAGAACGCGCAAAGGTTAACTTACTAAAAATATTTTTTTCCTAATAATTATGTTGGTATTGTACCATGAATCAAATCATGTTGTTCCCTTTGGATTATTTAATAACTTTATGAGGACCTAGGGCCTTATTTGGTAAGTTGGTTATTCACCTATGAAAGGTTGGTTGGTTGTTGACTTGGATCAACAAATAAATAAAGGTTATGGATTTAATATTGGAATTATTCTTGGGTATTTAAGTTGATGATCACGTTATCTAATCCCAAGATAAAAATGGAAGTTTATGTATCCTTGATGATTATGTTGTTTGTCTTACTTTGTGAGCCATAACAAGTAAATAATTTATTAATCACTTAAAGTGGAAAGTGAATAGCAGTAGCTTTAGACTTGTGCACGTCTGAAGTGTTGGACTAGTATGAGTTGGAGTACATGGTGGTAGCCCATGGCTTTTCTTGAGTCCGGATTGATCACCGTATCCTATTTTTATTTAAAAGGTTCCTCGATATCGTAGGTCAGGGGAGTACGAAGTCGCGCCCGTACTTCGTCTTCTAAATTGAAGACTGGTTTGGTTTAGACAACTCTTTCCATTGCCTATTCAATCTAAGTTATAATTAATTAGAGTTATAGAGTCAAGTTCAGTAAAGTTGTCTGCAATGTTATTATATTATTGTTTATCCCTGCTTAATGTTTATTAGCATCATGTTAGGTTTTATATTTATTTATTATGTAGTACTCAGCTTTGCTGATTACGTGCTTTATGTGTGTATGTTGATCATGGCTATGTCTTATTGATCCTGTGATGACCCATTTGGTGAGCAGTCTCCCAGGATTTTTTAGTGCATCGTCCATTTCAGGTTTGAAGATGATGCATCATGGGTTCGGGAAGTCATGGAGAGCTTGTGTTGACTTTATTATTATAGTTGACTTTTACTTTTATAGTTGAATTTTGACTTATTGTTGGTTTGACTTTGGTTTGACTTTTGGAGTTGAATTTTGGTTGACTAAGTTTTATTTTCAAAGTTATTTATTATTATTTCCACTGTAAAATTCTGAATAAGCCGATACGTTATGACACGGGGGATAATTATTTGATAATTCTCTACGTTTTATATTAAAAGGTATTTTGGAAAATAGAGAATTGTCGGGGTGTTACATGGAGTTTTTAATTTGGAGCAGATTTTGTTGTGCAAGAAAAATAATTCTGATTTAGAAATTCATTGTTGAGTTTTGTGAGAGAGAAAAGTGAAGGAGTTGGGAGAAATTATGGAGGTTCATTGGGAGGTTGATGATGGTGACAAATTTCGGTGCACACAAGGGATTTAAACTCCATTGTTTTTGTGAGGTGTTGGAAAAATTCAAGAAGTTGGTTTTCATTTTTTTTAATTTCTTTTCTTTTCATTTCTTTCTTTTTATTATTATTTTAGTCCAACATTTGTTATTACTTAGAACTAATTGATTTGTTTATTATTTTCTTCTCTTTTTTATTAATAATATTATTATTTTAATCTTTGTTATTATTTGCAACTCTTGTAATACATACAATATATATTTGTTTAAAGAACTAAATATCTTTTATCAATACTTGGATGTAGAGTAACAAATTTTAGTCATACTTTATAATTAAAGGAAAAATTTAGCCACTAAGTACCATTATTTAATTTAGGTAACTTTAAAATTTTGGGATATTACATCAAGCAAATAAAATAATGGCTGCAGATGATAGTATATAGTGGCACCGTCGGTTAGGTCATCCTTCGATGAAAGTAGTTCATACTCTACCTATGCTAGCTTCTTGTAGTAGTAGTCTTAAACAGTGTGCTTTAGATTGTTCTATATGTTTTATGGGTAAACAACCCCGCAACTCTTTTTCCTTAAGTGATAATAAAACAACAAGTGTGTTTGATTTGGTACATTGTGATATTTGGGGTCCCAATAAAATCCTTTCTATTGGTGATGCTCGATTTTTCCTTACACTGGTTGATGATTTTTCTCGTGCTACATGGGTTTATCTAATGGTTGGAAAATATGAAATTGCTACTTTAATCCCTGCTTTTTATCATATGGTTAAAACTTAGTTTCACACCAAAATCAAAGTATTTCGGAGTGATAATGGTCAAGAATTTTTAAGCTTACACTCTTTTGTTGCAAAAAAGGGAATTTTGCATCAAATTACTTGTGTTGATACTGCCTAATAAAATGGGCGTGTTGAAAGAAAACATCGACATCTTCTCAATGTTGCCCGTGCTTACGGTTCCAAGCTAAATTACCAAAGTATTTTTGGGGAGAATATGTTTTGACTGCTGCTCATCTTATCAATCTCACCCCTACGCATGTGTTAGGTGGCAAAACCCGTATGAATGTTTGTTTAGTGTTTCTCCCTCTTATGCTGATGTACGAGTTTTTGGTTGTTTGTGTTACGCTGCTAATCGCCCCCGTGTAAAGGATAAATTTGACCCCAAGTCTCATAGGTGTATTTTTGTTGGCTATCCTCATTATAAAAAAAGGGAGGCGTCTCTTTGATTTGGACACCCATAATTTTTTTGTGAGTCGTGATGTGATTTTTTATGAGGATACTTTTCCTTACCTTGCTAGTCTTCCCGATCATACTCGTCTCCAGTGGGAGGTCTGTTTTTCTCAACCCATGGTGTGGGATGATGATGATGTTTTGGTGCCCGAAAGTGATGCTTGTCGTACTCCTATAATGTATATTGGCATGGGGATGTTCCTTGTGACACTACACAACCTTTGAGTTTGAGGGGGAGTTTGAGTTTGGGGTTGGTGTGGCTAGTGAGCCTCGTGTAGAAGCTGCCACAGGCAGCAGTGATGTGCCGCCTACCACAGGTAGCCATCGTGTTTAACCTGCAGTGGACAGCAGTGGTGTGGGGGCTACCACATGCAGCATTGTTGTTGGTGTTGTGGATGTTGCCGTGGGAAGCAATGTTGTGGGTGAAGTTGCGACCAATAGCACTGTTGGTGCGAGAAGTAGTGAGGCCTTGGGTCGTGGTCATCGTACGAAGGCTCCGTCTACCAAATTTCGAGATTACGTCACCAATACTGTTGTTTGCCGAAATTTAGACCCTCTACTGTAATAGCCCGAATTTTAAGCAGTTGATTTTACAACTTATTATATCCAATTACCGTAATTGTGTTTTAATTTTTTTTTTAATGAGTTTAAAGTTAACTATATTTTGGTATATACATGTTACCAATGTTTGGGAGAAAACTTGATTTTTGTTTTCATCAAGTGAAATGACGTTTTTGTCCTTTGAGATTTTATTTAAATTTTTGAAAAATACATAAAGGAAAAGAAAGAAGGAAACAAAGCTTTGGCTCTCTTCCCACGTTACTTCTAGAGCATTCTCAAACTTTCATTTTCCCCTTTATATTTCTATGAAAATAGGAAACCCCAAAATTTCCATCTAATCTCTCGTATCACTCTCAATCTTCTTTTACTTCTACCTTCTTATGATTATGGTGTCATTACACCTCCATCCTCCGCCCAAAATTGACCAGCAATCATCCGTCATTGCTAGCGATCATCAGCTCCTATTCCTCGCTCATTAGGGTGGTTTCTCCTTTCTCGTCTCGCCGTTGCCTTGCTCGTGCTTGGGGTGGCCGCTACGCCTCGTGGGTCGGCGAGTCTACCTCCGGCCCGCGGACCGCCGTCGGTTGGGTGTCGGAGTTGTTGTATGTTTCTATTTCTACTTCCATTCTTATCTTGCTCTTATGAAGCGATTTTAGAGAGAAGAGAGAAATCACTCTGTAAGAATTTTATTATATCAATCTAAGAAATGAAAATTACAGCCTAGAAAATATTTATACAAAGCTAAAAAGAAGAAACTAATTGAAAACCCTTCTAATAGAAAATAATGAGCTGATAACAAACTTGCCAGCTCCACTTACAAAATATCTAGGCAACAGGAGGTGAGCTCCTGTGTTACAGCCTCCCCCCCCCCTCAAGCTGGACTTGGAGGGGCAGAAGGAACAACAAGACCAAGCTTGAAAGCTAATAACTTATGATGAACAACACTTAGAGATTTGGTTAACAAATCTGCTAGTTGCATCTGGGAGCTGACATGATGACTGGCAATAAAACCAGACTCCACATTTTCTCTGATATAATGAACATCAATGTGGAGATGTTTGGTTCTCTCATGAAAGCAAGGATTATCAGCTATATGTTGTGCTGTCTTATTGTCACAAAACAAAGGAACAGGTGTAGGAACTTGAATGTGAAGGTCTGACAACAAATTTGTAATCTAAATGAGCTCACTAGTTGTGTGACTCATACTCCTTGTATTCTGCTTCAGTAGAGCTCTTGGAAATAATCTTTTGTTTCTTGGTTTTCCAAGAAATGAGAGAAGTGCCCAAAAAGACACAATAACCAGTCAAAGAACGAGCTGAATCAACACAATTACCCCAATCAGCATTACAATAAGCATGCACTTGGAGAGTTGTATCAGTTGAATAAAAAAGGCCATGACGGAGAGTGCTTTTGAGGTATCTTAGAACATGTTGTGCAACAAGGAAATGAGATACTCTAGGAGCGCAAAGGAACTGACTTAGTTGTTGAACAACATAGGATATATCTGGCCTTGTCATATTTAAGTATAACAATTTCCCAATAATCCTTCTATACATCTCTAGATCAGTCAAGAGGTCACCATCATGCTTGCTCAACTTCAAACCTTGAGGAAAAGGACATTCTGCTGTCTTGCAATCCACCATAGCAGTAATATGTAGAAGATCCAGAATGTATTTTCTCTTATTTAACAAGATGCCAGAAGAATCCCTAGTAACTTCAATGCCTAAAAAATACTTCAAAGTACCTAAGTCTTTGATAGTAAATTCTGCATGTAATTGAGTCTTTAATTATTGTATAGCTGAAAGATGAGTACCAGCTACCAACAAGTCATCAACATAGGCTACCACAATAGTATAAGTAGAACCAGATTGCTTGGTAAACATAGAATAATCATACTTTGATTGTTGAAAACCAATGCTGAGAAGAAATTTAGTTAGCTCCAAATTCCATTGCCTTGAAGCCTGTTTGAGACCATAAATGGACCTCTTCAATTTGCAAACCTGTCATGGTCTCACTTTCTTGTAGCCCAAAGGTGGATTCATGTATAAATTTTCTTCAATAAAGCCATGAAGAAAGGCATTATTGATGTCCAATTGATGAATTTCCACGTTACAAGTTGCTGCTACTGCAATAATAGTTCTAACTGTGGTGAACTTTGCAACTGGACTGAAAGTATGCTTGTAATCTTTGCCCTTTACTTGCTTATCACCCCTAGCAACCAGTCTGCTTTTGCACCTCTCAGCAGTGCCATCAGGGTTGACTTTTGTTTTAAAAACCCATTTGTAGCCTATAGGTTTAGTATTAGGAGGTAAATCAACAATTTCCCATGTCCTATTTTTTTTCAAGAGCTTTAATCTCTTTATCCATAGCTGCTACCCATCTAGGATCATGCTTGGCTTGAGCATAGGAAGAAGGTTCAATATCTGAAAAAACATTTGCTAAACTAGCAAGATGTGTAGGAGGTAAATGAGAAAGCTCACGACATTTATAAGCATTAAAAGAGGAAGAAAGAGTAGAAGTGGAAGGAAGAACAGATGAAGGCACAATAAAATCTTTATATTTTGTAGGAAGAACCTTCTGTCTAGTAGATCTTCTTAGGATTGGAGAAGAAGAAAAATCATGTGGATCAGGTTCAGAAGAACTGAAAATGTGAGGAGAAGAGGTAGAAGATAAAACAAGAATATGTGGTGGAGAATTATTAACAGAAGAAGTAGTAGACTGATCAGAAACAGTAATAGATTAATCAGAGACAGGTGAAGAAACATGGAGTGGTGAATTAGAAATATGAGAAGAAGTGAGGGTAGGAGAAAAGAAATGTAGGAATATCATCATCATGAACACTAGGAGAAACCATAGTGCTAGGTGTAGAAAACAACTCATCTAAAATAGGAGAAGTTCCGTGTTTGAAAGGAAATATAGTCTCCTGAAAAGAAACATCTCTGCTAAGAATGATCTTTTGAGCAACAAGATCAAACAATTTGTAGCCCTTCTATCCATATGGGTATCCTAGAAAGATACACTTTCTTGCGCTGGGAGCAAACTTGTCAGAAGTATGACAAGAAGCATAACACAAGCATCCAACAATTCTTAAATGATTGTAATCAGGAGGTTTATTCAGCAAGCATTCAAATGGAGTCTTCCATTTCAAAACTGATGATGGCATGAGATTTATCAAATAAGTAGCAGCCAACAAACATTCAACCCAAAATTTATGTGGAAGTCCAGCATGAAATTTAATGGCTCTAGCTGTTTCAAGAAGGTGTTTATGCTTTCTTTCTACTCTCCCATTCTGCTGAGGTTTACCAGGAATACTTCTTTGATGTAAAATGCCCTTACTTGCACACAAAGTGGTATAATCTTTTTGAAAGATTTCGGTACCATTATCACTTCTAATAATCTTAATAGAAGTATCAAATTGATTCTCAACATATGTAATAAATTCCTTCATTAATGTAGGAACTTGAGTTTTAGAATGAACTAAATGAATCCAAGTTGTTCTTGAAAAATCATCAAGAATAGTAAGAAAGTAAGTAGCTCCTGATAAGGAAGCATGTCTGTATGGGCCCCAAAGATCCACATGAACCAATTGAAAAATGGCACCAGCATGTGAAACAGAAATAGGAAAAGAAGAGTTATGTGACTTAGCAAAAACACAAGGTTCACAACAAATTTCTGTTTCATTATTGGATTTATATGGAGTTGACAATTTTGACATCTTTTGAATGGACATGTGCCCTAACCTAGCATGTAAAACACTAAGTGTAGGAATAGAAGCAGCAACATTACAGCAATTATTCAAACAAGTAACAGAATTATCTGGAGCAGAAGAAGACACAGAAGAAAACTTGTATAGACCAGCATGTTGATGACCAATTGCTTAAATTTCTTTAGTTGTAGGGTCCTGAAATTGATAGGAAAAAGGAGTGAATATGGCTTGCAAGTTATTCTGAGCTAACAATTTACTCACAGATAAAAGATTGTGAGTAAAATCAGGAATTAACAACAAATTTTTAAGAATAATGTTGTCTTTAAGATTGACAGTGCCAATAATGTGGACTAATTTGGTTGTACCATCAGGCAAACCAACTTTAATGGGGTCAGATAAAGTGTTATAGGAAGCAAATAAGCTTCTATCCCAGATCATATGATCTGTTGCACCTGTATTAACAATCCAAGTCAATTTATCATTGAAATTTGGCTTTGAATTAACATGAGATACAATTATAATACCTGCAAAGTTCACTGAAGATTTGAATTCTTAATTGTGAGATGAAGTAGGCTAAGTTTTCACCATCTTCATCATCTGCTTGTAGACAGCTTGCACCAAGGCTGAATCAACTTGAGGCTCAGAATGATTGTCAGCGAAAAATCTAGAGGAGTAGGCGCAATGTAATCTCCGAGAATTATCGGCAACATGTGCGGCCATTTTGTTTGTAGATCCAGCTGATCTATTCTTCATATTGAGAAACCACTCAGGAAAACACCAGAGAGCTTGAAACATTGATCCATTGTATGACCAGTTTTCTTGCAATAGTCACATTTTCTGCTATTTTTATCAAACTTGATTCTCTTTCCATCTCGTTTATCAGTTTGAGATGGATAAAGATGCTGAGATACTGCTGTTGTTCCTTAATATGTCTGTTGCTTCATAGAAACAAATGCACTTGTCTGATTGGAAGAATCATGTTGAATGTTCAACCTGTTTTGTCTCTCAACTTGCAATAACATATAATATGCTCTATTGACATTAGGTAAAGGATCCATGCTTAGAATATTGGTCGTAACAGTATCATATCCTCTATTCCAACCAACAAGAAGTTGAATTAACTTATGTTTTTTATCAGCAGCAAGAACTTTCTTCAAAATTCCATAAGAACATTTGGCAAGAGCACCACAATCACAATCTGGAAATCCATCTAAAAGCTGAATTTCATCCTATACTCTCTTCAATTTTGAGTAATATTGAACTATAGAATCAGAACCTTGTTGAATTGAAGAAAGTTGTTTATGCAATTTAAACAATTGAGGAGCATTAGATTGTCCATACCTCTCAAGAATTTCTTCATACAACTGATTTGCAGATTGTTGAAGAATGAAACCTTCTGCAATCACCTTATCCATGGAATTCAGCAACCATGATTGAATCATATAGTCATTCCTTAACCATTTCTGTAGTTCTTCAGAATTAGATGGAGGTCTAAGAGTTTTTCCAATCAATGAATGTCAACTTTTATTCTTAGCTCCTAAAGCTAATCTAATCGCACGATTCCAAGTGAGAAAATTATCTCCATTGAGTTTGTGAGCTCCAAGATGTTGATCGGGTTGATCACCAGATCCAAGGAAATACTTATTAGTATATCCTACTATACTATTCTGAGATTGAACATTCGAGTTTTGTGATTGTTTAGTCATTTTTCCAGAAATCAAGAATCAAAACACTGAATTCTCAAAATATTTGAGGAAATCAGAAAAATCAACCTCAGATTTGTTGATTAAAGAAGAAAACAGAAGAAATTCTGCAGAAATCTTGATTCAGTTCATCAAATTGAATGAAATCAACAGTAAAATCGAAGAATTCGATCAATTTTAAGCTTCTAGCTCTGATACCATGAAGCGATTTTAGAGAGGAGAGAAATCTCTCTGTAAGAATTTTATTATGTCAATCAAAGAAATGAAAATTACAGCCTAGCAAATATTTATACAAAGCTAAAAAGAAGAAACTAACTGAAAACTCATCTAACGAAAAAATAATGAGCCGATAACAAACTTGCCGGCTTTCGACTTACAAAATATCTAGGCAACGGGAGGTGAGCTCCCGTGTTACATCTTGATATTATTGTTGAACTGTTGTGTTGCAAGTGACATCACCATCTTTCTTCACCTTCTTGATAATGAGGTATAAGCTAAGTTTTCACTCTTGTTTAATTTTAAGAACTCAAATTCAGATTAAGATGGGTTTTGTTGTTATGACTTTTTGTTATGTATGAGCTTAGCTCTGAATTTTGTTATGGGTTGCTAAATATCGGTTTGTGATTTCAATTTCAGAGGATATTACTCAAATTTCACAATGATTAAGGAAAGGTTGAAGTTTTTGTTTGAAAATTACACAATTAGTTTCTTTTGTACCTAGATGATCTAGTTTTATCAACACATCTTCTGAGTTAATCTGAGTATTTAAGAGTTAGAAAAGTCTTTCAGTTGTAATGTGTGGTTCCAGCTAATAAGAAGGATTACATTAAGAAGTGACAATTAGTTTCCTCGGGTAGAAATTAATTAGGAGTATTTATTGATAATTGTTGGTGTTATTGTTGCAATTGAGGTGAACTCTTAAGAGGTGATTATGGAGCTTGAGCAAATTGTGATGATATGTATTGCCAACATTTTGGAGATAGATTTCAGAGTTGGAGAGATATTTGTAGATTGGAGAAAGGTACACATTGTCCTCCACCTTATAACTACACTTGTCTGTGCAACCAGAAGTTGTATGAATTTTATGATTCTATCAAAAGAAATTAGAGTTATGACTTGAACTTATTATGAATTTATGATCATAAAGTTCAGCTTGTCTGAAGGTGTGATCCTTAAATACTATGTTTTCAGATTTTTCGGAGCATATGATTTAATGCCAAGTGATTGAGTATATAAAGGTTAGCATTGATTTCCTAATTTTGAATTGAGATATATTTTTGTAAGTCTTGGCTATGCAAGATAGTTTTATTCGAAAATTTGAAGTAAAGGTTATCCAAGGATACCATGTTCTGCTACACTAAGTTAATGTTGTTTCGTATTGAAAAATATTCTAGTTTCTGAGATCTAATGGTATAAGTTAATCGATGACCCACATTTGAAGATATTATATGAAAGTTATGGATAACTAATTATAAGTATTTAGGTAAGAATTGTCGATATAATTCCCAATGTCTTTATAAGTATAATATTGTGGAGGAATTCGTATGCTTTGCAACAAGGGATAGATTTAAGTCAATGGGATAATAACACTAGTGGAATAAAGTCCAACCGCTGCGGTCAAAACCGGGCTTACCGTTGCGGTTTTGGCCCGCAATGGTTGGAGGCGCAGCAGTATCGATAAAAAAACTGCTGCGGTTGTGAACCGCATCAGTTAAGCACAAATTGATGCGGTTTCAAGGGGAAAACCAGAGCGGTTAATAGGAAAAACCGTTGCGTTTTCCCTTGAAACCGCATCGCATATATATATATATATATATATATATATATATATATATATATATATATATATATATATATATATATATATATAATTTGGAGAATGTACTACAAATGAAGTTGTACTAAGTACTAAAATCCAAAATAAACATCAATTATATTATTGTACCTAAATAACTAGCAAGTAACACAATAAGAACAAATAAACTCAAAGTCTCGGCATCATCTTCACATGCAAACTTCGGTAAGGTAGTGTGCTAGCAAATCTCGAACCTCGTTTATCTCGGTTGTGGTGAAAGAACTCTCCCTTTGGTTGAATACCTTAAACATAAGGAAATACACATAATATCATTTTTAGTTTGAGTAAGAATTTAGATAACTCTAAAGAGATTAAAGAAATCGAGCTTCAAAAGCCAAAATCGGTTAAAAATGACAATCAATTACCCAAAATGGGTTTCATAGCATGTGAGTGGACTTTAGTTGACTTAAATACTTACATATGTACTTATTGGAACTATATATGACCTAACATGTGGCTAAATGCGGGAAACTAAGTGAAATAAGCTTCGAAAGGCCAAAATCGGCCCGAAATGGTCTTCATTTACCCAAAATGTGTTTCAAAGCATATGAGTGGAGCTTAATTGACTCTTATAGTTATATATGTACCTATTGGAACTATATATGACCTAACATGCGGCTAAATGCAAAAAACTAAGTGAATTGAACTTTGAAGGCCAAAATCGGCCCGAAATGGCCTTCATTTACCCAAAATGGGTTTCAAAGCATATAAGTGGAGTTTAATTGACTCTTATAGTTATATATGTACCTATTGGAACTATATATGACCTAACACGCGGCTAAATGCAAAAAACTAAGTGAATTGAACTTTAAAGGCCAAAATCGGCCCGAAATGGCCTTCATTTACCCAAAATGTGTTTCAAAGCATATAAGTGGAGTTTAATTGACTCTTATTGTTATATATGTACCTATTGGAACTATATATGACCTAACATGCGGCTAAATGAAAAAAACTAATTGAATTAAACTTTAAAGGCCAAATCGGCTCGAAACGGCCTTCATTTACCCAAAATGGGTTTCAAAGCATATAAGTGGGGTTTAATTGACTCTTATATTTATATATGTACCTATTGGAACTATATATGACCTAACATTCGGCTAAATGCAAAAAACTAAGTGAATTAAACTTTAAAGGCCAAAATCGGCCTGAAATGGCCTTCATTTACCCAAAATGGGTTTCAAAGCATATAAGTGGAGTTTAATTGACTCTTATAGTTATATATGTACCTATTGGAACTATATATGACCTAAAATGCGGCTAAATGCAAAAAACTAAGTGAATTGAACTTTAAAGGCCAAAATCGGCCCGAAATGGCCTTCATTTACCCAAAATGTGTTTCAAAGCATATAAGTGGAGTTTATTGACTCTTATAGTTATATATGTACCTATTGGAACTATATATGACCTAACATGCCCCTAAATGGGGGAAATAAAAGTAATTCAGTTAAAAAATAAACTTACACAAGTGTCTTCCCATAATGATTTCTTCATTCCATCGGGCACATCTTTCCACCCCACCAAAATGCTCAGTTTGCGCACACATAACCCTAAATGCTGCCCATACTTTTTACGCTATTGACCACAAGGTTGAACCATATCATCATACTCGAGGGTCATAGGGGTGTTATAATTCAATCCCTTGGTCGCACCCCTTCCTTTCCGCTTCTTTGTTGCAACTTTACTTGGAGTTTTGGTGGTACTAAGAACCTCTTTCCCCGCATTTTTGTGTGGCATGATGACGGATGAAATACAAGGATAATCTTCCCTAGCATTGTTGTCAATGGGGGGAGCCTTATCGGCTAGCTCCTCATTTATTTCAACCAAGCGAAGTTCCCTATCACGCAAGCGCTTCTCCTCATCATGCGCTATGTCTTCAGGTTCACTTTTATCGTCCTCCTTCTCCGCATCATACTCATCATCATCATTCAATGACTTATCATAATCATCATCGGTTTCTTTCTCCACAATCACATCATCTCGGACCATGTTTGAAACTCCTGAAATTTAAAAAAACGATATTAGAAACACACAACATTAAACAAAAATATGAAATTAGAAATGCGCCCCCCTTACACTCCCCCCATCCCTTTACCGCACCCCCCCGCACTCCCCCATCACGCCCCCCCTTCACGGCTCCCCTTCACCGCCCCCGCACGCCCCCACCCCGCCACAGCCCCCACACAACCCCCACCCCCCGCACATTGCCCCCCGCACGCCCCTCCTTCACCGCCCCACCCCCGCACACGCCCCCCCTTCACTGCCCCCAAAGACCCCCCCGCACCGCCCCCACCCGCACAACCACCCCCGAACCGCACACTCCCCCGCACACCCCCCCTTTCAAAGCCCCCCTACACAGCCCCCCTTCACTGCCCCCGCACGCGCCCCCCTCCACTCGCACAGCGGACCCCCTTACACGCCCACCGCCCCTCCACTCACGCACAAACCCCCGCACCGCCCACTGCCCCCGCACAGCCAGACCCCCTGCACTCCCCCCTTCACCGCCCCCAATGCAGACCCCTGCTGTCCCACCCCCCGTACAGCCCCCCTTGTTGTCCCATCCGCTTGCACAACACCCCTTGCACCCCCCCCCCAAAAAAAAACAATCCATAATTACGCCCTAAACGGCATTTATCTACCCAATTCGGTTTTCAAATCATGTGACCCGACTTTGAGTGACTCTAATGGTGATACATATACTAATAAGAACTATACGTAACCTATAATGAGACTAAAAGCGATAAATTAAGTTAATTGAGGTTGAAAAGCCGAAATAGGCCCGAAATGACATTCACTTACCCAAAATGGGTTTCAATACATGTGAAGCGATTTTAGTTGATTGTAATACATATATATATACTAATAAGGACTATACATGACACTACATGCGGTAAAAAGCGAGAAATTAAGTTAATTGAGGTTGAAAAGCCGAAATAGGCCCGAAATGACATTCACTTACCCAAAATGGGTTTCAATACATGTGAAGCGAGTTCAGTTGATTTTAATACATATATATATACTAATAAGAACAATACATGACACTACATGCGGTAAAAAGCGAGAAATTAAGTTAATTGAGGTTGAAAAGCCAAAATAGTCCCGAAATGACATTCACTTACCCAAAATGGGTTTCAATACATGTGAAGCGAGTTTAGTTGATTGTAATACATATATATATACTAATAAGAACTATACATGACACTACATGCGGCAAAAAACGAGAAATTAAGTTAATTGAGGTTGAAAAGCCGAAATAGGCCCGAAATGACATTCACTTACCTAAAATGGGTTTCAATACATGTGAAGCGAGTTTAGTTGATTGTAATACATATATATATACTAATAAGAACTATACATGACACTACATGCGGCAAAAAGCGAGAAATTAAGTTAATTGAGGTTGAAAAGCCGAAATAGTCCCGAAATGACATTCACTTACCCAAAATGGGTGTCAATACATGTGAAGCGAGTTTAGTTGATTGTAATACACATATATATATACTAATAAGAACTATACATGACACTACATGCGACAAAAAGCGAGAAATCAAGTTAATTGAGGTTGAAAAGCCGAAATAGGCCCGAAATGATATTCACTTACCCAAAATGGGTTTCAATACATGTGAAGCGAGTTTAGTTGATTGTAATACATATATATATATATACCAATAAGAACTATACATGACCTAACATGCGGCTAAAAGCGAGAAGTTAAGTTAATTGAGGTTGAAAAAGCCGAAATAGGCCCGAAATGACATTCACTTACCCAAAATGGGTTTCAATACATGTGAAGCGAGTTTAGTTGATTGAAATACATATATATACAGTAATAAGAACTATACATGACACTACATGCGGGTAAAAGTGAAAAATAAAGTAAAATGACCTTGCAAAGCCGAAAGTCGGAATTGGAACCAAAGAAGTCGAGCCTATTGTTTACTTTTGCCACCTTCATTTGAAGTTTCAACTATTATTTCTTCCCCGTGATCTGCACGCATGTAACTTCTCGCTAACTCCGCATCAGTGACATCGGAGTTGGGAATGGTGAAAGGCGGGGTGTCTTTAAACGCATCATACTCCTCCTCATCCTCAACATCACCAACTCCAAGTATACTTCTTTTTCCCGGGAGAACAATTGACCACTTGTTATCAGAAGGGTCAGTTACGTAGAATACTTGCTTAACTTGTGATGCAAGCACGAATGGCTCTTCACTATCACGCAACCGACCCAAGTCTACAAGAGTAAATCCACAAGGGTCATCTTTTCTTATGTAACGCCGGTTATACTCAACCCACTTGCATCGAAATAAGCATACCGTGAAACCAGAGTAGTCAAGCTCCCATATATCTTGAACTCGCCCATAGTATAACAATCTAGCATCAATAGGAGACTTGTCTTTGGCACTTGCATACTGTGTAGATGATGCCTCTACTGAAACACCACTAATCTGGAGAGATCTCGACTTTTGATCTTGACGATCTGTCCAATACGTATATCCGTTAACATCATAATCCTCATAGGAGTGCACAGCTTCTCGAGGACCAAATGCTAGCCACTTCAGAGTTTCAGAAACATTGGAATCTACTTCACGTATTATTCGGTTATGGAACCAATCAATAAACGTCTTATTATGCAACTGCATCAATGCTCTAGTCCCTTTACCTGGATTCTGGTCACGCAACTCCTCCAAATGCTCATCCAAGTACGGATGCACCTGTACCATATGCTGCAATACAAAATAATTGTGCTTGTATGCGCCTTTCAACAGGAGGTACGATGATTTTGGAGCCAAGTGTACCTTTACCCGCGAGTTTGCCCTCGTGTCGAGATGTAGGAAGTCCAATGGGATCAACATTAGTTAAGAACTCAGCCACAAAATTACCGACCTCTTCGCTCACAATCCCCTGAATTATACTTCCTTCTGGTTGCGCTGGATTCCTTACTTTATCTTTCAAAGAGCCCATATGTCTCTCAAAGGGATAGCGCCACCTCAAAAACACCGGACCACATAGCTTAATTTCTCGAACTAGATGTACAACCAAATGGACCATAATGTCGAAGAAAGCAGGTGGGAAGTACATCTCAAACTTGCACAAAGTTTATATCACGCTAGCCTGCAGAGCATCAAGCTTCGAGGGTTGTAACGTTTTGCTACATATAGTATTGAAAAAAGAACACAGCTCTGTTATGGTATGTCTTACGTGTTTCGGCAATATCCCTCGAATTGCAATCGGTAAGAATACTTGCATCATTACATGACAATCATGAGACTTCATGCTCGATAATTTCAACTCACTGTCTAAGGTAACAAATCTTTTCATGTTCGATGAGTACACTGATGGAACCTTAATGTTGTACAAACACTCACAAAAAAGACGCTTCTCAGCTCTAGATAGAGTGTAGCAAGCCGGAGGTAAATAGTTCCTATCATCATCCTTCACTGTCTTCTTTCCTTTTCTTTCAATTCCTGCAGGCGACCCTTCTTCATGTTCCTTTTCTTTTCCCTTTCCTTTTCCTTTTCCTTTTCCAGACACTTTCTCTTTTTTCTTTCTTTTCTTAGTGTCCCTCTTTTGAGCCCATAGTTCTGGTCGAAGCCCCTCACTTTCCAGATACAGTCGCACCCCTTTGCTATCCTTTGTCTTATGTGGAATATTCATAAGTGTCCCCAGAATGTCGTCACATACATTTTTCTCTATTTGCATGACATTGAGACAATGTCTAACCTCTAGATCTATCCAATATGGAAGTTTACACAGAATAGACTCCTTTTTCCAAAGTCCCTTAGCACCATCACTCGCTCCTTTGCCGAATATCGTTGCAATACCCTGGACCTGATCAAAAACCTCAATACCAGTCAATGGCCTACGAGCAACCCCTTCCTCAACTGTTCCATCAAATGCCTTCTTCTTATTACGATAAGGATGGTCGCGTCGAAGGAACCTTCGGGTCCGCATATAAACTTCTTTGTGACAAGTAGTAATGTATTTAGATGTTGTGTCGTCCATGCAAATCGGGCATGCTTTCTTCCCTTTGTTCTTGTACCCGGATAAGTTCCCATAAGCAGGATAGTCATTAAGAGTCCATAAAAGCATAGCACGCAATGTGAATACCTCATCAGCATGTGCGTCATACACAGAAACTCCTTCATCCCACATTTTTCTCAAATCATCAACAAGTGGCTGGAGGTAGACATCTATGTCGTTTCCAGGCTGTTTCGGCCCTGAAATAAGAATCGACAACATGATGTATTTGCGTTTCATGCACAACCAAGGAGGCAAGTTGTATATAACTAGAAGAACCGGCCACGTACTATGTTGAGAACTAAGAGTGCCAAATGGGTTCATTCTATCCGTGCATAGGCCAAGCCTCAAATTTCTATCCTCGGCACCAAAGGTCTTATGAAAATGATTGATACCTTTCCACTCATGAGAATCAGGTGGATGTTTGAGAAAACCGTCCTTTTTCCTTCCTTCTGCATGCCACCTCAAGTTCTTAGCATCTTTTTTGATTGAAAAATTGCGCTTGAATCATGGTATAATCGGAAGATACCACATCACCTTTGCTGGAGGACCTTTCTTATCACCAACCCCTGCGCGCCTATAACGCGACTTCCCACATCGAAGACACTCATCCATATTTTCATATTCATTTCGATATAGCACACAATCGTTTGGACAAGCATGTATCCTCTGGTACTCTAAACCGAAGGAACACATCAGTTTCTTAGCATAGTATTTCGACTTGGGTAGTTCATGGTCGTCCGGCAGCATATCACCAAATGCTTGCAACAAGGAAGTGAAACAAGAGTCACTTATACCGACTTTCGTCTTGATATTAAAGAGTGTTATCATGGCCGTCAGCTTGGTGTACCTCGTACAACCGAGATACAACGGTTTTCGAGATGTCTCGTACATGCACTCAAAAATACGAAGCCGTTTGCCAGAATGATCTAGCCCCGCCATCATCTCCTCGATATGATCCCCTTCATCATCATCATCCTCTACTTCAATATCCTCATATTCATCCTCGATGTTGTCATTCTCAATGACATCAAACTCACCTTCTTCATGCACATCGTTAACAATGGCATTTCGACCATCATATATACCCTCCTCACCGTGCCAAACCCATACATAGTAGTCTTGTCTAAACCCGCGACGAAAGATATGCTCCCTAAGCGACTCAATGCTACTAACGATGCTCACATTACCACAATCAACACAAGGACAATAAAACCCCTTGGTTCCCTTTGCAGCCTGATGACTTAATGCAGCATCACAAAATTCAAAGACCCCATCCACGAATTCACACGTGTCACGACTAGCATACATCCATGCACGATTCATTTCAACCAAACCTAGCTCTAATTAAACACAAGCAACAAGTACCCCATGTCAATGACGAACTTCACTACATTATTAGAGCTTATACACGATATATATTTAATGAAATTAGGCATGCTTTCCAAGGGTCCTTATCACTCCAACCTAACCCATCCTTAGATGTCTAATCTCACTAGTGAATGTATTGCCTTCAGTTCAAATCTACGAAAAATCCGGCAGCATTTCCCTACAGTTCTCCAAGTACACGATGTAGATACATAGTTACTTATATCTACATATGTACCCAGAGAACAAAAGTAGGGAAACGACGAGCCAAGATTTTCCTCTAGAATCAAACTAAAGACATACATTCACCACCTAAGTGAGATTAAACATCTAAGAACAGTCCTAAATCGGGGAATATTCAAGACTTACTCCGAATGAGTAAGTCTCGAACGGGTATCTAGGCATATGATATGATGATGCAAACATAGGTTTTTAAAAACAACAAAACATTTTACATCTAATCTCAATTCAACGATAAATATGTACACATTTGCACATATAAACCAATTTACTATGAAAGAAAGTTAAATATGAGTGATAACATACCAATATCAAGGTTGTCAATAGAGAAATCGAGCTTAACACTCCGTCACTAGCTAGCTTCAATAATCAACAACAAAGCATAAAGTTAAGATTGGTATAAATTAGCAAATCAAACAACACTAAACTAAACTAAGCTAAACTAAACTAATTAAATAGCTAAACCAATAATCATATTCAACGTTTAAAGTTCAAACCTAACTAGTTAGTAAGTACAACAACAACAACAACAACAACAACAACAACAACAACAACAACAACAACAACAACAACAACAACAACAACAACAACAACAACTACAACTACAACAACTACAACTACAACTACAACAACAACTACAACTATAACTACAACTACAACTATAACCACAACAAAGCCCTAGTTTTGTAACCTAAAATCAAACTAACTATTTTAGATAAAATCAAATAAACTCAAATCAATCAAATTTACACCCTTTAACTATAATACAACCTAATTTCACTGACAATTATTCATAAAACTACAATTAATTATAAAACTTGAAGCTTCAAATATGAGATTCAATAAATTTTGAGAAATTTTAGGTACCTAAGAAGAGGAGGAGGAATGTAGGTGTTAAGGGCACGGTGGAGGTGCGGCGGTGGAGCTTCTAGGGCACGGTGCAGCCGGGGAGGAGGACACCGGCAATTTCTGTTGTTGATGAAAAGAAAGGAGGGAGCTTCTAGGGTTTGTTGTTGATGAAGCGTGGAGGTGCGGCGGTGGTGCGTCGACGGTGAGTTATTGAGAAGGAAGAAGGGAGTTCAAACTTCGAAAATTCAAACCTAAGGAAGGAGGGAGTGCTCGCACAAAAAATGTAATGAACTACCAATTTCACGCGGGATTTAGGAAAAAAATAAAAAATAAACCGCTGCGGTTCAGAAAACCGCAACAGTTAACTGAAAACCGCAGCAGTTTCTTTTAACCGTTGCGGTTTTCTGTAGACCGCAGCGGTTTATGTTCCCCCTTTTCCCCCCAAATTTTTCGACGATTTACCGCTGTGGTATTCTTAAGGACCGCAGCGGTTTTCTTGTGACATGTAGCGTTTTTTCCACTAGTGTAAGGTTATGGAACCTAATTGTGTTTTCAATGAAATTGGTCTATATATAGTTCTATGATATATAAATGTACCAAAAGTTTAATCTATAGCATGATATTGAGTGACCGAGTATATAGTAATGGTCAAATGTTTTCTTATTCAAGCTTGTTATACAAATTCCCAAATATGTTCACGATACGAAGATTTTTAATTTATTGGTTATCAACGTCGAGGAATGTGGACTTGAATTCTGGAAGATATGAGTTTGAAGTCTGATGTCTTATTATGAGTTTTGCGTGCTTGGGATTATTTGGGTCATAAAAGAATGAAGTTGGAGGTCACAGATGTCAAAAGTGAACTATGGTTTCAAGATGCTAAGTATAGTACAAATTATGATTTAAGGAAGATTTAGTTATCTACTTGGATGATATTATTGGAACTCGAATAAACCTTTGGAACGTTAGATGGAATGTGAATTAGCAAAGTTATGAAGCGAGTTTTATTATGATTCTATTTTTGTGAGAAAGAGATGTTCATATAGAGTGAAATTATATTAATTAGAAGTCTCTTCCGAAAAGCTTGGGAACCGAGTTTTATGGAATTGGAACTTTTTGCTAGATTTATTGAATGATTAATACATATAGGAATTTTATTAGAAATATGAATTGTTACTGGAGGAATCTGAGTTGGTGACTTTGGTATGTTTGAGATTCAATTTCACTTAGTGAGTTAATGCCAATACAAGAATTTCATGGGATCGAAAGGTGAGATGACTAAAAAAGTAATCGAGGATGAGGTCCATCATATAGTAGGAAGTGAAATTCGGTATGTGAGCTCTACGTTGGTAATATGTGGACAAGAGTTCAAAGATGGTGAAACAATATCGAACACTAAATTGAAATATTATTACTTAAATTTGGGAAGTATGGAATTGGTTAATTTTATATATGAGTATCGGACAAGGAAATGTAAAGAGTTTAGAGGTATGTTCTTCTAATTGGGATAATAGAGTTAAAGAATTGAATGTCGGGGGAGTATATATGGATCTTGTGTAATGAGAACTAGTGATATGAGTTAATAATGATGGAAGTATAGATATAAGGTTAATTTTGACGTAAATTTATATAATTGGAATTACAAAGTCCAAACAAATAACCGAGACAAGAAAATAAATGAAGTTGGGGACACAATAACATTTGTGTAATGTTGAGCTTGAGGTAATAAGTTATCTCCAGATAAAATAGTAGTTGAGCTACTAGAAGATCAGAAGTTCAAATATGAAGTTTGGATCATTAAGATGTGGAATTAACCATTGAGTAGGTTGGAGGAAGCAGTTAT
Source organism: Beta corolliflora (assembly GCA_947648045.1). Lineage (NCBI taxonomy): Eukaryota > Viridiplantae > Streptophyta > Magnoliopsida > Caryophyllales > Amaranthaceae > Beta > Beta corolliflora. The sequence goes on along the minus strand of CANSZD010003048.1, from coordinate 566,472 downwards.
AATTATAAATATAAGTCTGAATTCTAGAAGTCATAAGTTTTTATGTATCCAAATTACAGAGTTATGATATGAGGTGTTGTGTATCACGAGGTTTAAGTATATGTGATACGAACTTTGAAATCTATGGATACGAGTAATGTACAATTTACTAGTATTATTACATTTTGTCATTCGGGAGAGTATTCAAAGAATAATAGAATTTCTACTTGGGATATACCAGAGTATTAAATTTAATATGAGTATGTATAAATATCGAGATTTGCTCAGGTTACAAGCTTTATAGGTTGTTAAGTAAGATTGAATGGGAAGATAATTGTTTGTAGAGAACTTTTGTAACTAAGGCATAAGATATATATGATCGAGCCTTGTGTTTTAATTTGAGATTCTGATTGGTAAGCTATGTTTTGAGCTCTCATGATAAACTTATAGAATTGGATTATATTTTCTTTAAAGTCTGTTTTTGCGTAGTTTTATCAAATAGATTTTATAAAAGATCATTTATACTATGTTATTGGAAATTCGAACATATTGTGTTTTATCAACAAGTTGAGTTTGTATATGAAATACTCAAATACGATTATGTTATGAGATTTGATATATTTGACTCGAGAACTATGAATTTGAGTTTCAGAAAATATTGAATTACGAATTACGTATTTTGATTATGTTTGTGTGGGGGAAGAAGCTGCTAGAGCAGTGATGAACAACATTATGTATTCTGGGGACATGTCCTAAAAAGTCTTGCAAGCAGTTAATAACGGAAGAGGGAGACGTCCCTTGTAAAAGTTTAGAGAATTCGCCTTGATGGCAACTCTATCCGTGCTCTCTTCCCCAATATATATAATATGATTTCTGAAAGAAAATATAAATTGTATTTGATTGCAAGTTGTATCATGGAAAGTTATTTCAAACTTTATTTTCGAAGTGATGTTTTTACTCACCCAAGTTATGGAATTCATGTGTCGGATATGGGAATAGTTTACAAAGAAACTCGTCAGGAATTTATAAAGGAGTTAGCTACGTTATACATACTGGATTGAAGGTTATTAATTTTGAAATACAGAAGTGACAGATATTACTATGTCTTAGAATATAATTAAAGTTGATTTCGGAAATCGTATCTTTCTGTGGAATTGTAATGGTTCCTCTAATGGGAAGTAAATACTATTGATCTCATGAGACATTCATATTATTATTTTAAGCAAGTATTAGTGTAAACTGTGTTAAGTATTTGTTATATGATTCTTTCTTTATGACTTTTCTATATCTTGATTTCAAATATCTCGTAAGATGAGTTTAACTTTGTAAATACGTTTTACGCCACCAAAAAGATTTCTGGTTGGACAGTGTGTACTCAGTTTCGCTGATTTTGTTCTTGGAACCTGTCCTGGTGGGGTAGTGTTCATTGTTAGTGAATTTGCAGGTATTGTGAAAGTTCCGGATTGGATAGTGGATCATAAGTATTATATGAAATGATTTTCGGATGAGCAACAGTGGAGATTATATAGTTTAGTTGAGATATATATCATTGTATCGTCTTGGAGTCTTGTTTTAGATCAATTCAATTCATTGTATCTACATTTTGGGATGTTGTATTGTGGACCTTACATAGAGGTCCAGGATCATTTTATAGATTATATTTCCGCTGCAAGATAATGTAATTTGAGGTTTATTAAGTGTTACTTTGAGATTTGTGTGTCTTAAGTGTGATTAGCTAGCAGCTTGGAGGTACGGGCTGTTACATCTACTTCCACAACTGCACTCTCATCTCCGTCTCGTTCTTCAGGTACACCCTTTGATATAGCTTATTATGTTGATTATAATAATTTTTCTGTGAGTCACAAATGTTTCCTCACCTCGGTTACAAAAGGTTGTGAGCCCCAATCTTTCCACGAAGTTGTTCAGGATTCCGGTTGGTGTAAAGCTATGCAAGAAGAGATTGAGGCTTTGGAGCGTAATGGAACTTGGACAATAGAAGATTTGCCTCCGGGTAAGCGTGTTATTGGTAGTGGTTGGGTTTACAAAATAAAATATACCTCCACAGGTGCTATCGAACGTCTGAAAGGGCGTCCTATTGTCATGGCAACTAACAGGTTGCTGGTGTTGATTATACTGAGACTTTTGCTCCAGTTGCTAAGATGCGCATGGTTCGTCTTTTGTTAGTTGTTGCTGCTACACGCAATTGGGAATTCCATCAGATGGACGTTCACAATGCGTTTTTTCATGGTGATTTGGATGAGGAAGAAGTATATATGAATTACCTTCGGGTTATAAGTGTTCTACCCCGGGAAGGTTTGCAGGTTACGTAAGTCTCTATATGGCTTGAAGCAGGCTTCCAGGCAATGGTTTACTAAGTTATCTGCTGCCTTAAAGGCATATGATTTTGTTCAATATAATCCTATGCGGATTACTCGTTGTTCAGTTATCTTAAGGGTGATGTTTCCCTTCATGTGTTGGTTTATGTAGACGATTTGATTATTGTTGGTTCTTCCGCTGCTGTTGTTACTCGTTTTAAAAGCTACTTGAGCTCTTGTTTTCACATGAATGATTTGGGTGTTTTGAAGTATTTTTTGGGGATTGAGGTGGCTCGTAGTCCCATTGGTCTTTTTCTTTCACAACGTAAACATACTCTTGATGTTTTGAGTAAAGCAGGGATGTTGGGTTATAAGCCGATCGACACACATATGGAGCAAAATCATAATCTTACTCATGTTGAATGTACAGCCATGGCAGATCCGGGTCGCTACCGTCATCTTGTTGGGCGTTTGGTGTATTTGTTTGTCACTCGTCCGGAGCTCAGTTATGTCGTGCATACTCTTGCTCAGTTTTTGAGTGCTCCTCAAGTCCTTCACTGGGACGCTGCTTTGGGAGTCTTACGTTACCTCAAAGGTAGCCCGGGTCAAGGTATTTTGTTAAGCTCCCAGAACAATATGTGTTTATCGGCTTATTGTGATGGTGATTGGGTTGCCTGCCCCTTGACTAGGCGTTCTTTGTCTGGTTATTTAGTTTTCTTAGGTTTCTCACTTGTTTCGTGGAAAACAAAGAAAAAACCTACGATGTTTCGTTTCTTTGCTGAGGCAGAGTATCGTTCTATGGCTGTTACTACGTGTGAGTTGAAGTGGTTAAAGTCCTTGTTGTTTTCTCTTGGTGTTCTTCATAAGAAGCGTATGCGTTTGTTTTGCAACAGTCAGTCTGCTCTTCATATTGCCCGAAATCCAGTTTTTCATGATCGCACAAAACATATTGAAGTTGATTGTCACTTTGTTCGGGATGAGTTGCTTTCTGGTAATATTTCCACTGCATATGTTCCTACAGGTCATCAGTTGGCTGATATTCTTACCAAGGCTTTAGAACGACAACAATTCAGTTTTCTGAAGTGGGAGTAATAGGAGTTCTATGGTAAATAGATCTCTAAATATGTTAAGTTATAGATATCTTGTAAGTATATCTTGTATAGGAGTTTTAGGCTATTATGGTCTCTCGGTAGACTATATATTGTAACTTTGTGGTAATTAATGATTAAGCTATTTACTCCTCATATTTTCCCATCTCTTAACAATACATGACCAAAATTTGTCTACATTGTTGCCCTATTATGATTCTTTATACATCTAAAAAAAATCTACAAAATCTTGTCATTTTCAGTTTGTCAAAAAATAAAGTAAAGGAATTGAAGTTATCATTTTCTAAGACATTGCATCTGCATAGTAACTTTGTGGTAATTAATGATTAAGCTATTTACTCCTCATATTTTCCCATCTCTTAACAATACACGACCAAAATCTGTCTACATTGTTGCCCTATTATGATTCTTTATACATCTAAAAAAATCTAGAAAATCTTGTCATTTTCAGTTTGTCAAAAAATAAAGGAATTGAAGTTATCATTTTCTAAGACATTGCATCTGCATTTGTCATTTTCTTTCAATCATATAACTTTTAAGTAAACATTAGTCTTTGTTGGGGTTTAAAGTCAACACATTATTCAAGAGGTATTAACTTATGTAACACCCTAAATTCATGACTTAAACATAAGACATGATCGTATTTCTTCAAGTTAGAGAAGGATAACACAAAAATACTCCATTTCTCCTGTATTAGGAAGAAATTTTGATAGTGTGTGCTTGAAAATTCAATCATAATCTATTTCCTTTTACAGAATTTCAACAATTTACCGTAAGCATCTGGACAGATGAAATACATGACTATGAATTCCAACCGAAGATCATAACCCATCTACATTGTTCATATTAATGTTTAAACTATGAGGATATAAAGTAATCAGCTTGGTGAATGATTTGGCAATTGGCAATCACACAAGTTCAACCAAAATCAACCCTATTCTCAAGACACAAAAAATGGAATAACTAATACTTAAAAATACAATAACATAGCAAGAAAAGAAAATAACATAATACATTTCCCTATTATTTCAATTTTCACGCTAATCTTCTTTGTATGATTCCGATTTATCGAACATCCCATGGGGACTTCCTCATTCTATTCCAGTTTAGTAACAATAGAAATTTCTCTTTAACTTAGTGCATCTCAACTAGTGGTGTCAGAAACAGACCTGACCGGTGGGTTAACCTGATACCGAATCAACTTGAACCTGGTTCGACCTATGAGGGTCAGTCCCCAGACCTGACCGAAACCTGACCTGAGATTATCCAGACCTGACCGGCACCCGGCAAGATCATATTCCGACCTGACCACACAGATCAGCATTTAAACCTGTTGCCGATTGAACACGGTAATCCAAGACTCAAAATTGATTGTAACCAAACTCAAAACCCGATTAGGCCCAGTAAATACCCGATTAGGCCCAGTTAATATCCTATTCAATCCGATTTATTTATGACATACCCGAATTCAACTAGAATTTATTTCAACCATATAAAATAAGATATATATATATATATATATATATATATATATATATATATATATATATATATATATATATATATATATATATATATATATATATATATATATATATATATATATATATATATATATTTATATATATATATGACAGATTTGATCCAATTTTTCAAACCAACCTATTTCGACGACTAAAACGCAACAAAATTACTAAAATTCAATTATTGTTCTATATCTACAAAATCATTTAAATGTATTACTTTTATCTTTTACTAAATATATACTATATTCATTTATTTTAAGTGTCTATAACATATGAGTAGAAGATCTAGTTATAATACTTCATTATAAACGTAGATAAAACTCTCTTTTTTCAATGTTTAAGTAACCTAGATAAATAATTTACCTAGCTAAAAATTTCCCTTAGTAGTTACTATCAAGTTAAGTAGAGCTTATGATTTACACTTGACCACAATATATAAAAGTCAAAATATAAATGTATTGATTTAAAGTGTACAAAAAGAATACCACTATTTGACTAATAAAAAATCTATGAATTACAGAATAATTACAATATAGAAATTCAATCCATCTTTGAGCATCTCCTCTTGTTCAATTTCATTTGTCTGCAACATTGAACAAAGAAAAATTAGATACAATTCTGGATATTTTTATAATCAAGCTCAAACCAAAACCAAAAAATGAGATTCAACCCCACAAAAAATCAGATAGAATACTAGTACATTAAAAAAAACAATATTTAAATCCACAAACATAATGCAAACTTAATTCGTAAAATAAATATCATGCTCAATGTATTAGAACTTGCTAATATTGGTTTTCTGCGGATCTTGTTCCATCAGCACGCACCAACAACAATATTTATCATTTCTAAAAAAGCAAGAGAGATTCTACATACCCTATCATAGTCACCCAACCTCACAACAGCCCTCCAAAGCCTATAAAGAGAGAAATAGACATTTGCTTCTGCCCAAAAGTCCAAGTGCAAATAACATTTGGTTCACCAAAATTACAGTAGCTAAACAAAACTATAGTAGCTAAATAATTCTTCAAACTAGGTAAAAGTTACAGTAGCAAAATAAAAAAAAAATTACAATAGCAAAATAAAAATAAAAATAAAAATAAAAAAGTTGCAAATGAATAATGAAGTGGAAGTCGATGCAGCAAACTTAGGATTTGGAATATTATTGTCATTAGTTATATCGTTGGTAATTAGGATTTAGAATATTATTGTCGTTTGTTATAATATTAGAACATATATGAATTGTCGTTAGTTATAATATTAGAACATATCAAGAGTCATTCTACTCATCATTTATATATTAGAGTAGTTTTATATACTTGACTAAGAGAATACACTAAACGTTACGCAGTGGACTAGTCCAAACACGAGTTGACTAAGAGAATTCACTACACGTCACGATAAACAATATAGTATTTTTATTAGTTCTTCGTTATCATCCATATATTTATCACACACACACGTATGTATATATATGTCGATCTTAATACTTTTCATAATATGATTCGTTTACAAAATCAAAATTGATCATACCTCTATAGTAGTCAATGTATAATAACTCAATCTTGAAACTATTATAAGTGATAATTAGTTGATAAAGAAGGTAACAACATGATATAAAATGACCCGACCTGAAGTTAAACCGAAGTCGAATTGACGTTTAATAGCGAATGGACCTGATGCTTCACAATGATCGAACTAAGGTCATAAGTGATTCAACCCGAGTATACTTGACTCGACCCAAGCGTACATGAAACTCAAATACGACCTGCGCAAAATCAACTAAAAAATGTCCATGGGCGATTTTATCCGGGAATGGATCGACTTGTAAATGGAACGACCCAGACCTGTCCGACACCCGGCAATCCCATGATTCAAATGTGACCGACCCAGATGAACAAAATCTGACCAATCACGACCCAGCGCACAGACTGTCCGAATCCTGACCTGTCCAGGTCTGACCTGGTTCGCCGCGTGGGTATACCCATAACCTGTTCGAGAACCTGTTTTGACACCACTAATCTCAACTGTAGAATCAATTACCAGTCAATCGAAGGGCTTTTTCGTAAATACACAACCAAAAGGGATAATACAAATAAAATATTTAAAACTCAAGATTTCCATTGATATATCTAGTTTACCTTTGTGATATTTTTCTTCAAATGTCGATAATTCTCAATAGCATTGGCGGCTCATGGATGATGCATATACATGTACATCAATCAAAGCATGAGCAGCCAATATTTCTTTCTCAGTCTTGACTCTTGAGGAACAAAGCCATCTCCGGGAGGGGTTGACAGACTTGACACTTGAGCCTCTCGAAATCAATGATCTTCCTGGCAGCTGATCCTTGGAATACGCTTAACTTCTGCTGAATTTAGCTCTTCTTCATTCAAGCAAATCTTCAGCTCCCATCAACCTTGCATACTCACCCTCACCAATAGGCAATAGCTCGCTTTTTCAACTTTTTCAAAACCCCATTGCCCAATCATTTGTCAGCTCCTCGATATTGAAATAAAATGTAATTAGACAAACCATAGTAGCGAAAGTTAAAGAAACAGACCTTATCTGAAAATGTAAGAGCTATGATGTTCCTTATATGCACGGATGAATTAGACAAATGCTTTTAAGTCCTTTCTCCATAACATCACGGTCCTTTTTTATAGCAGACCTTATCTGAGATATAGATTGATAAAAGCAAATGGGGAAAAAGATATATGATTCCACAATATTGTAAACTTGAAAAACAAAGTCATCAAAGCGTTACTTCAAACTGCAAAAATACCCACCTCAGGAATGACATCAGGAGCATTATCAGAGCACATCCTCTCCTGTAGAGGAACCCTCCTTATCCGCATAAATTCAACATATGATTCCTCCTATAGAATTTCATTACATTACATAAGTTAGCAATATTAAAACATTGGAAACCAAAGTCTACACTAGAAATCATGAAAGATGAGTCTAGAAATTACCTTGGGCAACAAAAAGACGACTGCACTTCCTTGTTTCCCAGTGCGAGCAGTTCGACCAACTCTATGAAATGAATACGTTATTACATTTGGATCTTGTGGCGGGTCATACTGTAAACAAAGAACATAATTACTGCCATTTTGAGTGATCAAATTAAAAGATAGAATATTATTTGTCCTGAAATAGAATTTCAGCCATACTTGTCAACCTACCACTACTTCGAAGTTCCAAGTTCCAACAGCAGGCTTCACAAGATCAATATTTTATCCAATTGCATATTTAATTTCATCACAGGGAAACAAAGCTCAGCCCATAACTGTAATATCAGAATTTTAGAACAAGGGAAAGGAAATTCAGCACATGATTAAAATAACAGATGGGTGGATACAACTTACAAGAAGCCACATTGAAGTATAACTTCATTTCTTTACTCGACATACTATGCGTCTACCTCTGTCACCAAATGAAATTCTGTAAGATATATCTAGAGACAGCCTGAACAAACAAGATACAACGGATTCTACGCTCAACCTCACAAAGACAACATTATAGCAGCAGCTACTCTTTCTATGTCATTGGGTCACTGACAGGTATGCAATTGATACGTTATTCACCCAACAAAAAAAGAACATGAGATCAATTTCAAGGAAGAGAACATATTTCGAATAACATTAACGCTGCAATATTTACTCTTACCTGCAAAATGCAGTCAACGCCTGGTATATCCAATCCACGAGCAGCAACATCAGTACAAAGAAGAACCCCATTTGAAAGACCCGTGTGAAGCTAAAGCGGAAAGGAATATAGATTAGGGGTGGAATGGTAATGGAATATGTTACCTTTAACATTTGTTTGTTTGAACTCATGAATGGAATCTTTCTTGTAGAGATTCCTTTACTCATTAATTTGGTTGATCACCTTATGAATGGATTCACACATTTTAGTGATTAACTAGTTGTTGTTTATGGATTTTTCATTCCAACAAACCTATTCTACTACGAAGTAGTGTGTTGAAGATTTAATAATGATATTGTTCGCTAATGACTTAGGGGTGTAGGTGAAGGAATATGTCCTTAGACATCCCGGCAATTACTATATATAAAAGGAATTATTATATAGATAATTAATTACGTTAGTTTAGTAATCACATTTACTTGCTAGAGAATAAATGTTGGTTAGTAGAACAATATTGATTGAACCTACAACTAAGTTAGGCCCTGTTTGGCAAAACTAGCGGTTGCAGTAGCTGTTAGCTGTTGCAGTAGCGTTTAGCTGTTGAGGTAGCTATCAGCGGTCAACTAGTAGCTATTAGCGATTAGCGTTCAAAGTAGCTGTTCAAAATATAAGTGTTTGGCAAAAGTAGCTGTCAGAATTGTAAAAAACAAAAAAGGACATACATTCACTTATAGAATTAAATATAAAAATTTGATTAATTAGTTTGATAATTAAACTCAATGATTAATTTTCAATGAAACTTACATATAAGGAGTATACAACTTTTACTACTCAAACAAACGTACAAGTTTAAGATAGTCCTTCACCCTTGCAAAATGGTCATCATTTATAAAACATACTTCCTCTGTTTTTTTAGTTGTTACAGATTGACTTTTTACACTATTCATCTTATGTAGTTTGACAGTATTTGGTTATTTTTTCATAAGAAAAAACATAGTCAAGTGAGATCTTGTTGGATTCGTCTCAATATATATACTTTCCAAATATCAACTTTTTATAATTTTTACTTATGTACAATTAGAGATATTATAGGTACAATTTGTGCGTTGATAAACGTATTGAGGAGAAATGAAACAACTAAAAAATCACGAGAAGTATATATACAGAGTCGAATGTATGTATGATGTCATATTTGAACCATTAGTATATTTCATACACTCCTATAAAGAAAAAAGAGTATATATAATATTCTATGTATATTTTGTAATAATATACTTATTTTGTACGCCTATATATTCTCTATCAAAAAACACAACATAAATCAATTTTTGAAATATATATGTAAACTAAACGTTTAAATAATACTAATAATCATAGAAAATAAAGGCATATATCTTGTTTGTAATAGCTAGATTAACTTAGATACTTGTGAAATTTGGGTCATAAAATATTATGAAACTTTAGCTAGCCCTTTTGTAAAAGAAAAAAAAATTAACAAAAAACTCCCAAGTAGTACAACTAAAAGCATTTTACACAATAATATTATAGATTTATTGATTTAAAAAAAAAAAGAGTTGATCAAAAGCATAATGAATGCAATAGCAGCAAAAGCTAGCTTTTCTGCTTCAAACGTTACCTATTGTAACGTTTCACAAAAGCTACCCATAATCTACCCTAATCTCTACCCGCTACTATGATCGCTACCTTGCCAAACACTCCTAATTTTCCTTAAGTAGTTTTTTGACTTATCCAACCTCTACCCGCTACCTAAAACGCTAGTGCCAAACACGGCCTTAACCTAATCCTATGAGGTCACATATTGTAGTAACTAATTGAAGTAAGGATACCGGCCAATAGGAGAAATTAGGGTTAGGTTAGGTCTCTCTCTTATTTTATTCTCCTACTATTATAAAAGGTTATAATAGGAGAGAGGAATAGAACGTTCAATTTTGACAGTAACTTTTCAAACTGAAAAGAGAGAGAAAAACCCTATTATTTCCCTTTGGAAAATCCGGCCACCCTCCCTAAAAAGCAAGAGAGAGAAATCTGTTCATCCTCTTTCGTTCTAGCAAACGTGGGAATTCAATTGGTGCTCGTGGACTAAGTAGAGGGACATCAATTGTTGTTCTTTGATCTCTAGCACTTGCAATCCGGTGGAAAATACGCTACAAAGATTGTACATTCTTTTCCTTATAATATGATTCATATTTATGTTATGCATGCGATCTTGTGATAGATGTTAGGAAATTTGTTTCCTGAAATTCCGCTATATGCATCTATATGTTCCTACAGTGGTATCAGTTTTGCCTAATTCATAATATTCATATGATCATATAATTGTATGCAAATTATTATTTTTATTCAATTAAGGGAGGATTTATTTATGGCTTGAATTTGCATAATTGATATTTGATATTAATTGATTGAAAATTGTAAATAATTGATTTAATTGTGATTTATGCTCAAATTTTTTTATTAAGGTCCAAATTTTTAATATGAGGGACGAAATAAATTGTTTAATTCACTCTAAAATTTTCGGATTTTTATAAATATTTTTGTTAGATTTAAAATTATTTATGTTTAATTCGATTAATCCTTGAAATAATTTGTTAACAATTAAAGAATTGATTTTTAATTTGTTAAATAAATATAATGTTCATCACCCACATAGATCTAGAATAATATGATGGCTGAAAATAATTTGATTATTTTTCCCACTAATTTTCGAATTTTATCATATTATTTATGAATTTTGGTTAAATTTTATGTTTAATTTGATTATTCATAGAATTTAAGGATAACAATTAAAATATTTGATTTTATTTGTTAAGATAATTCAGTAGATCACCCTAAAAGTTATTTTCGAATTTTTTGGAATTCAATTGTTAATTTTCTGAATTTTTGGATATAATTGGAGTTTTTTGCCCTAATTTTAAATTCTTGTTAGATTTAATGTTTAATAGAGATTATTCATTCAAATCTAATTTCAACAAACCTAAAAATTTGTTTAAGATTTGTTGATGAATTCAAAATTTTTGTCAAAATTTTCGGATGATTAAAACCCTAATTAAATCCTTAATCTTTAAACAATTGTTGAATAAAGATTAGTTTGATTTTATGTAAATTGTTGCATAAATTAAAAAGAAAATTCAACCATGGCTGGGTGGCCCACCGGTGACGATGAAGCCACGGTGGCTGGCGTAACTGGACCGGAAAAAAGGAAGAATGGGTGTCGGAGCCGGCGGCAAAGCAGGTGGAGGCCGTGCACGTTTGACGTGTTGCCGCGTCTTCGCGTGTCTGCCTTGGCGGTGCTTTGGTCGCTCTTGTTGCCGCGCTTGCTTGGCGGCGCGGCACCGAGGAGTCCGACGGAGGGATGCACGACACGGCAGGGCTGGCCGGCGATTTACACTGTTGGCCGGTGCCGTGGAAGATGTTTGCGAGTGTTGGTGGCCTTGTGCTGCCGGCGACAACGCGACTGGGCTGGCCGGCATTTTCTGGTGGATCTGCCGGAGACCCGTCGGTCAATGGGGTGTGTGGTGTGTCTTGGCGTGTGGCATGCAGCGGCGGTGGGGTTTGATGCCCTGCTACTGGTTTCGTTCTTGTTTTGCGTAAGTCACTATGTCTTGGTTGTCGACTGGCAGCCTTGTGCTGCTGGTCAACGGTCAAGAAGTCAACTTTAATATATAAAAAAAAAATCTGATTTTCCAAAGTTGAGCATAAATCCAAAAGTTTCCTATTTTGCAAATTTGTGAATAATAATGATTATTGCCATGTTTAATTGAGTAATTGAAATAAAATCATAAAGTTTCCTAAATAATTTCTAGCTTAAATTTGTTAAGTTATGGAAAGTTGTATTTGCTTATTAATTGTTAATAAGTAAATTGATTGTGTTTATTTTATTTGATATTATAAATGCGTGGATGTTTAATGTAATATGTATGATACTACCTCTGGTTTCTATTATTTGCAACGATTAGACATCTTCTCTCTCTACTTTATGTCAAATCGTTGCAAATAATAAAAACCGGAGGTAGTATTATATTTTGCATGTTGTGACTAGTATGGCCCAAAACTAGGATAGAAAATACGATATGTGCATCGTTAAATTTTATGTAAATTAAATACGATCTGCGTATCGTTTGTATTTTTGTAATTTGAATTTTCGTTATTTAAATTATAAATGATATGTAATCAAGAATGAAGTTCCATGGAGAATCAAGGATGGAGATCCATAAAGATTCAAGGAGGAATTCATGAAGATTAGTTTTCCTAGGTTTAGGGGCCATACTAGGATCACTTTTATTTATGCTTATATTTATTTATGCGTTTAACATGTTTAAATGCTTGTTTAAGTTTATATGTGTGGTTATTTATGTTATGTGTTCATTTTTAATTAACCAACATAGTAAACTTAGGTCCCCAACATGTAATATTGAGTTTAATTGATTTTCCAAACAACACCTATAACGCCTTAGATAGTGAGTAATAGGTTCTGCCAAAGCAGGGTGTTGCTGATTTTATCCGGGGATAGTAGAGTAGGTTTTTGAAACTTACATGTTAATATTTGGTTTAACTCAACAAAATCATCAAAAGACAAAGTTTTGGGTTTTGAAGCTAAGAGATTGGAGTAAACAAGGAGTTGTTAACCTGTTTACCAAGAATTATAATTAGTTATAATTAGTAAAGTGTTTACTTACCTCAACTACTATAAATTGAAGGCAGGGCCAAAGTCCGTTTGATTGTAGTGGGAGGGGATCTTGGTGTTTCTTTATTCAATAGGGGACTCTTATTTTGAATAAAGGGTAGTAGTTAATTAAAAATTGTTTAATTGCTGCTTTCTTGATAAACATTGATTGAATCTTGTTTTATTATTCTTTTGTTGTAGTTATCATGTCTAGTTCAAACAACAACAACCACCCCGGTTTTAATTTGCGCTATTTACTCGAAAAGGACAAACTAACTGCACATAACTTCCTAGAATGGGAAATGGCTGTGAGAATCGTTCTCAGAGCCGAAGGAAGGGAAAGTGTTCTTGATAATCCTCTCCCTGAACCCCTGCTAGACACTGCTACTCCAGCTGAAAGGAGAGCAAGACAAACCATAGAGGCAAATTATGTGCAAGTAACATGTTTGATGCTTGCTTGCATGGAACCAGAATTTCAAAAACGTTTTGATGATCTGGACGCCTATTTCATCCTCCAACAGCTGAAAACTATGTTTCAGAAGAACGCGAGGTTGGAGAGGTTTGAAGCTCATTGTAAGTTGCTGGAGTGCAAGTTAGGAAAAGGAAAACCCGTTGGTCCGCATGTGTTCAATATGATTGGACATTTTCAGATCATGGAAAAATTGGGCTTCCCTTATCCCCCAGAACTAGCACACTAGTGGAAAAAAAAGCAAGGGCTGCGGTGCAAGGGCTGCGGTCTATTGAAAACCGCAGCCCTTAATGTGAAGGGCTGCGGTTAGCCCTAAAACCGCAGCCCTTTAAGATAAAGGGCTGCGGTTTTGGGCTAACCGCAGCCCTTGAGGGCCCAAATATGAAATAAACTCATTCAATCTGTTCCCACTCACAAATTGACTAACCTATATTTCTAAATCTCTCACCATCTCACCCCTTCCTCTCTCTCTAACCTCTCACTTCTTCTCTCCTCTTCGGCGCCAGTGACGCTCAACCGGCGACGCTTCAGTCTCTCCAACTCCGGCGACGCCTGCGAACAAGCACCGAGCGCTTCCCCCCTCCCCCCAGTCCCCCAGTCGCTCTCTATCTCTATCTAGGGTTTGCGAAAATTCAAGTGCAATGAAGATAAGATGACGACAACATTTCTCCGGCGAGGGTTCCTAACCGTTGGTGGTTTGCCGGCGAGGGCTCTTCTACATTCTCTCTCTCCGTGGCTGTTCAAGAAGTTTTCTCTCTCATGTTCTGCTGGTGGTGCGCCGGTCTTGTTGCTACTGCCTCAACCTCTGCTTGGTGGTGCGCCGGTCTTGCTGCTTGGTGGTTCAAGAAGTTGACAGCAGCGTGTGAGATCTCTTCAACGTCTCTCTTCTCCTCTCGCCTCCGCTCTTCTCCACCGTCTTTTTCGTCGTTGCCTTCTACTCCCTTCCTTGCTCGAGTTTGTCCTTCATTTCCTCTTTTTCTTTTTTATATTAATTAACCATGATTTATATACAATTCAGTGTTTAATTTTAGCTTTATTTTTTACCGATTCTATTGATTGAATTCGATTTTGTATGATTGAGTTTGAGTTATGTCTATTTTTTGTGTCGATTTGGATGCGCTGAGACAGAGGAGAGATAAGCCTAGCATTGTTGATTATGGACATGATGATGTTGCTATGTCTCCCGAGGTTGAGGTATGGTAGAATTTTAATATATTTGGTTATTGAATTTGGTGTTGAATTTTGTTTGATGTGTTCCTCAATGTAATTGCTAAGCTACCTCTGCAAAATCCTCACTTTGGCAGTTGATTCCTAATGTTGAAGGAGTAGCTATTGCACCTTCAAACCTCTTGTAGTCCCGATGGTTAGGTTAGCGACTCGGGAGTTTCTAACCCTTCTTTCCTGCATCACCCTTGTTTCTCTTTTTTTTATGATCTTTTTTTATAATATGGAATCACTAATAGCATTGCCATGTCAAACTTCATGTAGTCAATACGTCTCTTTGTTTGATATGCCAGTTCTTTTGGTGCGAATGGTGAAGTAACAATAGGATTTAGGTTTCGTATATGCTGGTGTTCCTATAAGTAAGACTTCTGCTACTTTTGAGAAGTTATATGGAGTTAGGTATTAGTCAGTTGGCTCACAATTTCTTGTATGCATAATGTTGATCTGCTGGATCTAGTTGTGTAGCAAGAAACAAGCGTTTATTTCATGCACAATGTGAGTTTCTCTTTCTCTTTCAAGTTTGCACTAGCCTAGGTTTGGTTCTCTGTATTAATGTATTTATTGTAGTCCTTTTTGTGGTTATGTGTATATTGTTGTTATTTGTTTGGCATATTAATGTATTTATGTTGAGAGATTTTGGCAATTGATAAAGATTGATGAATCAGGACGGAGTAGCTGTCCTTTGAATAGTTTAAGAGTGTTTGGAACTTTGATTAGTCTTTTATGGAATGAATAAGGTTTCGAACTTGGCTATAGCTTTGACCGTTTGAGTACTCCTTTGAATAGTTAAGAGTTTCGAGAGGGTGGTTGGTGTACTCTTCTTGTTCAAGAAAACAGAGGCGTTGTTCTTCCTCTTTACACCATTGAAGAAAATGTCAAATTCTCAAAACAACCCTTCTGTGATCACTGTCGTTGCTTTGGTAATTTATGGTTTTTTTTTGGTGAGTTAATTTTATTGTTTTTGTGGATTTATGATATGGGTATTTGTTGTTTTTCACTAATTCTGGTTTCTTGGATTGTTTAACAATCTTTGGGTAAGTGTTCTTTCGAAATGTTTGTGTGATAATTAATGGTTGTTTTTGGTTCCATTCTTGCTCTATTTTAACTAGTTATGGTTCTTGAAGTTGGTTAGATGTTCTTTACTTTATTTTTTTTTACTGTTGGATATTTGGTGAAGCTGTATTCTGCATTCAAAATCTTGTTAAGTTGGGTTGGAAATTGGAATCATAATAATTTAATTCTTGCACAAGCTGCTGTCTAATAATCACACTGTTTGATCCTGTAGGATGATGAACTGCATGCATGTTTTGAGTCGCTGATCTAAATGTTTACTGTTCCAGTTTATATATCTTAGTTCAATGTTTCTCCCGAGTTCTTTTTCTCCTTTTTTATATATTACTTTTTGACATGGTAAGGATTGGCATAGCTTGGTTTCATACACTGAGTCCATAGCTTGGTTTCATACACTGAGTCCACTCCCCTTCCCAGCCCTTGCATTTTTGTGGAAAGAGGGGGTGGGGTGAGGCTTCTCAGGTTCGATTCTGGATAGCGTGTAAGAACCCATGCTAGTACCCGTGCTCCCAAAAGACATGAACTAAGTACTTCTTGCTTTCTTTCTTCTTCGGTTATCAGTTTTTGTTTGCTTCCTTCATAATTTATCTCGCTATTCTTTTTAATCCTTGATTACTTCTTTCTGTTATATTATTGCCTTTGTGCGTGGTTTGTTAGTTTAGTGCGCTGTAAAAGTTTGGCGAATATGCTAGTACCCATGCTCCCCCCCAACAGCCCCCGCACACCCCCCCCCACGCCCCACACACACACCCCCCCACAACCCCCGCACACACACCCCCCTCCCACAGCCCCTTGCACACACACCCCCTCCAACGGCCCACGCACACACACAGTATGCTAGTACCCATGCTTCATTAACGGCCCCTGCACACCACACACCCCCCTCCTACGGCCCCTGCACACACCCCCCCCTGCCCCCTGCACACACACCCCCTTTCCACGGCCCCGCACACACACCCCCCTCCCACACGCCCCTTGCACATACACCCCCCTCCAACACCCCCTCCCATGCACACACACCCCCTCCCATGCACATGGACCCCCTCCCATGCACAGACCCCCTGCTCCACAGCCCTCCCACCTATTGATGTAGCCTCCCATCAAAACGACCCGCACCTACTGCTTGTAGCCCCATCCACGATTATCTTCTTACATTCTATGTAAAAGCATAACCTTTGATATGTGCTCTCACGAGTGGGAGAGCCCTTACTATAATAAATTTGTAACTCTCTCTATGAGATTCTAACATGTGCTACAGCTAAGTTTCGCAGTTTGCCTTTATGCTGCTTACGAAATTTCTGGATCAATATAATTGCACTGTGTGATACGAATGCTCTACAACAACAACAAAAGCCTTAGTCCCAAAATGATTTGGATATGAATCCTCTGTCATTTAAATAGTATTTCTGATTTCGCACCTTTTGTTCTTTAGTGTTGTGCAAGCATTGACTCTAATCCACTTTCGTTGGATGCATTGTCTGTTTTCATGTTACGCGTGCTTCATGTAACCCCTCATCCCCTACACAGCACACCACCCCTATGCAGACCCACCCTGCTGCACACCCCCCCTGCGCACCCCCCCGCACACACACCCCCCACAACCCCGCACACCCCCCCTTTCTCCACCCCCCACCTCCTACCACGGCCCCGCACACCACCCCCATGCACCGACCGCCCGTGCTGCACACCCCTGCCATGCTCGTTTACTGTTAGAGTCACTTAGCCATATCTTTCTGGGAGGCGAATTTTCCCCTACTTCTATTTAAAGACCTTATTGTTGTTTCTCATGTCTTAATATTGATGAACACTTTGCAGATCAATTTATGTCGAGGTTATTTTTGGGAGCGCGGAGGGCAATTTGCAGCTTTTTGGAATGTTGAAGAAAAATCTATAGGATTTTAAGGGATGGAATGCACCTATTTCTTGTTGTATCTCGTCTTCAAAATGTAACTCGGTCAATATTTTCTTTATATTTGTATGAATAACATGAATTGCAATGAAAATTGATACTTGTATATATATGTAACTGTTTTTGGATCATTTAGGACAAAAAAATGCAAAAAAATAAATTTTTATTTTTTATTTTTTTTTGGGTCACAAGGGCTGCGGTCAGGGCAAAAACCGCAGCCCTTGGTGACTTAAGGGCTGCGGTTGAGGGTCAAAACCGCAGCCCTTAACTCGCCAAGGGCTGCGGCTTTTCCCCTTAACCGCAGCCCTTAATCCACCAAGGGCTGCGGTTTTGCCTTGACCGCAGCCCTTAACGCGCTAAGGACTGCGGTTAAAAACCGCAGCCCTTCTTAGATGCCAAGGGCTGCTAGTCCAATGGCTGCGGTCAAAAAACGCAGCCTTTGGGCCCGTTCTGACCGCAGCCCTTGGGCTTTTTTCCTCTAGTGGCAACTGATATTGTGATCAAATCCTTGCCTGAAAATTTTCAAAAATTTCAGTTGAATTTTTACATGCAAGGAGGGAGGCTACCTTGCAAGAGCTGCATAATATGCTTACTCAGGCTGAAAGGAGCTTGCCGGCTGAACCTAAACATAGGGATGTTCTAATGGTTAGGAAAGGCAAGCAATTCAAGAAAAAGGGGGCACCTCTGAAGAAGAACAAGGGCAAGGTTGTTGCCACTGATGATACTTCTAAGCCAAAGGCCACTCCTAAGGCAAAAGTAGCAGCACTACATGAGTGCTTCCACTGCCATAAGATTGGCCACTGGAAGAGGAACTGCCCCAAGTATCTAGAGGATAAGAAGAGTGGTGCTTCAACTTCAGGTAGTTATGTTATAGAGATTAACTTATCTACTTCTACTTCTACTTCATGGGTATTTGATACTGCGTGTGGATCTCACATTATTTGTAATGTGCAGGCACTAAGAAGAAGTAGATCGTTGAGCAAAGGAGAAGTGGACCTCCGCGTGGGCAATGGATCACGAGTTGCTGCTTTGGCTGTGGGAGATTGTAGTCTACTTTTACCTTCTGGTTTAGTATTAGAACTTCATAATTGTTATTATGTTCCAACTATTACCAAGAATATTGTTTCGATTCCGGATTTGATTCGGAAGGTTTTTCATTTCAAATTAAGAATAATTGTTGTTCTGCTTATTTGAATGATTTATTCTATGTCTTACCTAAGTTATCAAATGGTTTATATGTGCTAGACTTAGAAACCAACATCTATAACATAGACAGCAAGAAACCTAAAACAAATGATTCGAACCCGACATACCTATGGCATTGTCGATTAGGCCACATAAGTTCAAAGCATATTGAGAAGCTTGATAAAGATGGAATTCTCAAATCATTTGATTTCGAATCATTTGATACTTGTGATTTTTGCTTAATGGGGAAAATGACAAAGTCACCTTTCACAGGTTCAAGTGAAAGGGCCAATAACCTTTTAGCCCTCATACATACAGATGTGTGCGGACCCATGAGTACGTTGGCTAGGGGAGGGTACTGTTACTTCATTACTTTTACCGATGATGTGAGCAGATTTGGATTTGTTTACCTCATGCGGCATAAGTCGGAATCCTTTGAAAAATTTAAGGAATTCCAGAATGAAGTACAAAACCAACTTGGGAAGAAAATTAAGGCATTACGATCCGATCGTGGTGGTGAATATTTATCTCAAGAATTTGGTGATCATTTGAAGGATTGTGGAATACTTTCACAATGGACTCCACCAGGAACACCACAGTTAAATGGCGTTTCTGAAAGAAGGAATCGAACTCTACTTGATATGGTTCGATCCATGATGAGTCTTGCTGATCTTCCTATTTCATTCTGGGGATTTGCGCTTGAAACAGCGGCATTCACACTTAATAGAGCACCATCCAAAGCAGTGGCAAAGACACCATATGAAATGTGGACTGGAAACTTTCCAAAATTGTCTTTTCTAAGGATATGGGGTTGTGAAGCCTATGTAAAACGTTTACTTTCTGATAAGCTTTCACCCAAATCCGATAAATGTCTCTTTGTGGGTTACCCAAAAGAGACTAAGGGATACTACTTCTACAACCAAAGCGAGAACAAAGTGTTTGTTGCTCGTAATGGTGTTTTTCTGGAAAAGGAGTTTATTTCCAGAAAAACAAGTGGGAGAAATGTATATCTCGAAGAAATTCGAGATGAGCAACAAATGGATGAGGTTAACACCTTATCAGAGGCGGCCCGACATGAAAATGCTCAGGAGGCGGTACATTCAATTCACGTACCTCCTACCGTCCCACTTGGAGATACTCCGTGCGAAGTCACTCAACCTAACGAGGTAGAAACTTCTTCTGTTGTTCCCCAACGTAGGTCTAGTAGGACCATCATTCCGTCAAAGAGATATATTGATTTCCTTTTGATTGAAAGTTCTGAAATAACGATTTTAGAATCAGAAGAACCTAATAGATACAAAGATGCTTTGGAGAGCCAAGACTCCGAAAGATGGCTTGAGGCCATGAAATCTGAAATGGATTCCATGTCTGAAAATCAAGTATGGGACTTGGTTGATTTGCCTGATGGGGTAAAACCCATTGGATGCAAATGGATTTTCAAGTTGAAAACAGACAAGGATGGAAACATTAGTGTTTTCAAAGCAAGGTTGGTGGCGAAAGGTTTCAAACAAATTCATGGTATTAACTATGATGAAACCTTCTCACCAATAGCCATCTTTGAAGTCCATTAGGATAATCCTTGCGATTCTTTGCTTTTCATGACTATGAAATATGGCAGATGGATGTCAAAACCGCTTTCTTGAATGGGTTCTTGAAAGAGGATGTGTACATGACACAACCTCAAGGTTTTGAAGATCTAGAAAATCCAAGGAGGGTATGCAAGCTTAAGAAGTCCATTTATGGACTAAAGCAAGCATCAAGGAGTTGGAACCTCAGATTTGATGAGGCAGTCAAGAAATTTGGCTTTTTCAGAAATGAAGAGGAATCTTGTGTATACAAGAAGTTAAGTGGGAGTAGTATTACTTTTCTGGTCTTGTATGTGGATGACATACTTCTCATAGGAAATGATAAGACCATGCTTGAGTCTGTCAAGCAATGGCTTAAAAATTGTTTCTCTATGAAAGACCTAGGAGAGGCTGAGTACATATTGGGAATAAAGATCTATAGAGATAGGTCGAAAAGGCTGATTGGACTTAGTCAAGAGACTTATATTGATAAGGTTCTTGCAAGGTTCAAGCTGGAAAACTCCAAGAGAGGTTTCATTCCCATGCAACATGGCATAACACTTGGCAAGACTCAATGCCCTTCGAGTCCTGATGAGGTCAAGCGTATGAGTAATGTTCCCTATGCTTCTGCAGTAGGATCCATTATGTATGCCATGATATGCACTCGACCGGATGTTGCATATGCTTTGAGTATATGCAGCAGATACCGGTCAAATCCAGGAGATGCGCACTGGATTGCAGCGAAAAACGTCCTTAAGTACTTGCGAAGGACTAAGGATAATTTTTTGGTTTATGGTGGAGATGATGAGTTGGTTGTTCTTGGATACACCGACTGCAAGCTTCCGAGTGACAAAGATGATTTCCGATCGCAATCTGGTTTCATATTTTGTCTCAATGGAGGAGCTGTGAGCTGGAAGAGCTCTAAGCAGAGTACCATCGCAGTATCTACAACAGATCGAGGCTGTGTATATTGTAGCAGCTGATGTAGCAAAGGAAGCTGTTTGGATCAAAAAGTTCATTGGTGAGCTTGGTGTAGTTCCTAGCATTGAGAATGGCATTGAGTTGTATTGTGACAACAATGGTGCCATTGCTCAGTCTAAGGAACCCAGATCGCATGAAAGGTCTAAACATGTGCTCAGGAAATTCCATCTCATTTGAGAGATCGTTGGAAGTAGGATGTGAAAGTAATCAAGGTTCATACTGAGGATAACATTGCAGATCCTCTGACTAAACCGCTTGCTCAACCTAAACATGAGTGTCATACTAGGTCTATGGGGCGTAAGAATATGGGAGAATGGCTTTAGGTTGTTTACTTCATGTTTAAAATTATAAAGACATTTATTATACTTTGAAATGTTTATCAATAAAATTCCGTTCTTATTTAATTGTTTGGTTTAGTATTAAATAAAATGTCCAAATAATTTGTGTTTTCAAATAGGATTATCGAAAACGTTTTGATATTGGAACCCTATAAAGTGAACTGAAAATCACAATTTGTTTGAAGTCCCTTGTAACAACCCATAATTTTGCTCCTAGTTTTTCCGCAAAAGTTTTCCCTAAAACTATTATTTTATCTAGATTAATGATTTTTATTCTTTATAATTTGGGAGCCGAATTATTATTTTATTATATGGTGTGTTAATGTGTGCATTATATTTATATTTATAATATAATTTATTAGAATTATTTTCATTATTAAGTATTTTCAAAGTTTAGGCGCGATTTAGGAATTTATCGATTTATCGCGTGACGGACTTTTGATCCGTGGACCTTTGATGACTTGGGCCAAAATCATCTTGGTGTACTTGGGCTTGGACAGCCGGCTATGGGGAGGGAGAAGGAAGAAGTTTCTCTTCTTTTATTTCATTTCTTTTAATTGATGACTCTTGGTAGTTTGTAACCCCCATAACCCCCCTAATCATTTCTCCTAAACCCTTCATTTTTTTCCTTGCCATAAAATTCTGATTTTTATTAAAAGAAGTTCAGCATCATTCTCATTTAACCCTCACCGTTTTCCAGAAAAGAAAGAGAGAAAAGGAAGAGGAAAAGAATAGAAAGGTTCAACCCGGTTTTTCCTATCACACCTTCACGAAAATAACCGTAGCCGGAGATCTAACCGTTGGATCATCTTCAAATTTGTACAGAACGTTTACAACATCTTGTTCTTAACTTTGACCGGAGAGATTTAGAATCCCAGCTTTTGATCACCAGGAATCATGGTCGGAACAGAGCAGTGCGAAATAAGAGTTTTCAACGTTCAAGAAGAAAACGCCTAGTGACTTGTTGCTACAATTATCGTTCATGGAGGAATTGGATTGCTCGCATATTTTTCGAATCTCTTTAGACTCGCTCTCCTCCCGACGATCCAGGTAACTAGTAGTTATCTTAGAACCATAGTGATTAGAGTATTATTCGGTATTAGATTATTATGCTAGGAATTATTTAAAATACTATTTGAATGAAATTATTGACGAAATTTGACATGAATATACTTGATGCATGCTGTGTGAATATTGTATAAAGAAAATAATTTTCGTCTGATTTTTAGTATTTATTTGATTTAATTGGTGTTTTGTACGTTTTTGGCTTATTTGCATATTAAACGAATGTTAAAATTACTGAAATAATTTTTCGTGGATCATGTTATATGTGTAGTATGTATTCCATGCCTTAGAATATTTTTTTTCCTACTTTTTACCGGTTTATTTAATTGATATATCTGTTTTCGCATTATCGTTTCTGTCAGTATATAAATCCCGAAAATTATTTCCGGAAGCTGAAACATTTATTTCTTTGTAGATTATGTATTTCCGTGAGTTTATGCATCTTAGGAGAATTTTTGGTAATTTTTAGGCGTTTATTTTTGTTTTTAATTATTATTTTGGCTTTATTGAGTAATCTGTAAATTAACGTTTAAAAATACTTTTAGAGTCCGAAAACTATAAATAAAAATATAACCATGTCAGTAGAGCCATTAGGGTCGTATGATAATTTTTGTGTGGTTAAACTGCTCGAACTTATTAGTTTAATAATTATTATTGGGTTTTTGTTGTGAAATTGAGGATACTCTTTTAAATTATTTAAGAGCTTGTTAATCAGAAATAATTTGTAATCTATTATGTTATTGGTTGCTGATGTTCAGTAGGTTGCAGTAAGTATTATTAGGTATCCTTATGTTTATGTTTGATTTATGAGAAAAATGATTAATTGATACTATTCATTTATATAAGAAGCCTTGGAGTTAATTGGTGATGCATTTTTGATTGAACTGTTAGTGCTGTAAAAACTAATTTAATATCATTGTTGATGCTTAGAGATGTTCAAGGTGTTTATTGTTGGAGACATTTGTTGTAAGTTTGTAGGTTATTATTTTTGAGGAATTATGAAGAGTTGTTTTTGATGAATTATGGGTATAAGGCCGGGTGGCATCCCTTTTGACGAATATTTTTGAGATGAATGATACTTTGATGATATTTATGATTTTATTTTTGAGATAAGAATATCCGGTGGGATAGATGTAGTCCCCGGTGAAGAACATGCCAACCACCTGGTTTGCGAACTAGGGGTACACCTTGGTTAATTGTTGTCGTACGAGAGGTCAGGGAGTTCTGCGTGTTCTACCCTGCATCGGGAGTTTGGCCATTCTTAGACACAGGCAGTGGGGAACGTAAGCCCATAGACTGACCTGGAGATTGCGATCTGACAAACCTTAGGAAGTGAATTGCGATTCACTGGCGTTCGATTTCTGACTCAATAACTTGTTTTACCTATACTTCTATTTTTATAAAAGTACTTTTGAGATGATTTATTTATTTTTATCCAACTCACTTGCTATTTGTTATTCACTTGCGTTATTTGTGAGTTATATGGAAGTGGATGCATATCGTAGTTGACTTGACTTTATTATTTCCTTTCTTATTAATCTATGTCTGAATCATGCTTTGATTTCTTTTGTTCTGGGAGAACTGCTAGTTACTCCCCACTGATTGTGGATTGTTGTTATATATTTTGCAGGTTATGTTGATGGGAATCTTCTTTGGTTTTGGGCTCGGGTTGAGTTGTGAGCATTAAAATGTTAGATGTTTTAGACTTAGACTTTTAGTTAGTTGAAGAGTTAGTTTTATCTTTTGGATATTACTTTAATTAATTTAATATATTTATACTATTTACTTATGTTGGTTTATCACTTAGTTATTTGAACACATTGTTTGTAGTAGTGACATTCCCAGAAGACGATGTTTTGGCCATCGTCCTATTAATACTACTATTAGTTCTTTCTTTTTCGCTTTGAAATTCTGGGGTGTTACATCCCTAGTCTAAATCACTACATTGGACATAAGTGATTTATTTAATAGACTGGTGTATAATTAATTGATAGCGCAGTTCCATGAGCTATGGAGACATAGAGATGTCTAATTGATTATATGGATGTATATTTGATACATTGAGATTTGACCTAATTAGATTCTAAAAGTAGAATCAAACTACTATATTTAGTGGATTCCATAGACATGAGTATGTCTTAATAACCACAATATAATTAGTTTAACTTTGATATTGTTAAACGCCACACCGTAAAAGGAGGTTATAAAGGCAGTGATCAGGCGGGCTAAGAATTGAGTGGGAGTTATGGTCATACAAGAGTGGATAAGTCCTCCCATTAAATAGGAATGGTGTCTGGGCCTCTTGATGAGCGAGAACTGGAAAATTGCATCGCCATGCGGAATAGGATTAAAGAGTTAATCCTTATTTGAGCAGTTCGAACTCAGCGATCAAGGAACATAAATTTGAGAATAACATGGTGTTATCAAATTTAGCATTAAGTGACTTAAGGAATTTAGCATTGCGCTCTTGTCTTCGGACAAGTGGGAGATTGAAGGAATATGTCCTTAGACATCCCGGCAATTACTAAATATAAAAGGAATTATTATAGAGATAATTAATTACGTTAGTTTAGTAATCACATTTACTTGCTAGAGAATAAATGTTGGTTAGTAGAACAATATTGATTGAACCTACAACTAAGTTAACCTAATCCTATGAGGTCACACATTGTAGTAACTAATTGAAGTAAGGATACCGGCCAATAGGAGAAATTAGGGTTAGGTTAGGTCTCTCTCTTATTTTATTCTCCTACTATTATAAAAGGTTATAATAGGATAGAGGAATAGAACGTTCAATTTTGACAGTAACTTTTCAAACTGAAAAGAGAGAGAAAAATTTCCCTTTGGAAAATCCGGCCACCCTCCCTAAAAAGCAAGAGAGTGAAATTTGTTCATCCTCTTCCGTTCTAGCAAACGTGGGAATTCAATTGGTGCTGGTGGACTAAGTAGAGGGACATTAATTGATACTCTAGCACTTGCAATCCGGTGGAAAACACGCTACAAAGGTTGTACATTCTTTTCCTTATAATATGATTCATATTTATGTTATGATTGCGATCTTGTGATAGATGTTAGGAAATTTATTTCCTGAAATTCCGCTATATGCATCTATATGTTCCTACAAAAGGAACGAAAACTGGTAACAAAGTAATTAAACTTATCTGACAGCCGTAGCGTGAAATAATCACTGCCCTAAATTTGAATTTGCCCCGCAACAACACACGGACTCATAGCAATCAACCTCCAGGGATACACGGCTTCTACCTTTCCGGTGTTGACAGAAAAGCAGATTGAGAACGCTCTTGAATATTGCCCAGAAAAGAGGACAATGAGATAGAAGAGAATATGTGTTTGTGTGTTTTTCTCTGTCTCCAAGGAATACCAGAACACTGATATCTATTGGAAAATTGGAGAATCAAATGAGATCAGATCAAGGCTAAAAACGTGGAGAAAATGGTCCATAAATGGAGAAGTTAATGGCAGCAAATTAGGAGAGAAATTAGGAAAAATGGTCATTAAATGCTGACAAATAATTGACTCACATGACTTCTCATTAATGTGGGTCAAAAGGCAAAGGACTTCTCATATTCTTTTGAAGCAAAACTTAAGAGTTTGAACTCTAAACTCCAACAATCCCCCACATGATTCAAAAGAAGAAAACAGAAAGAAGCAGGGCTAAAAAAAATATGTGTAATAGATACTAAGTTTTGAAGTATCAATGTCTTATGGACTTGAATTGACACTCAGTGCATACAAAAATGTATTTACTGTCGTAATAGGTAGATTTCTCTTTGAACCTTTCGCGAGGTTAGCAAAGCATAGTTGCGCACTCAACCTTTTTCAAATCAAGAAACGTTCTCGCAATTGTAATTTTAATTGCCCCCAATTTGCCTGGATTCTCATGAATGCTCTAGAGGTCCTAAGCCTTAGGGACTCTCATAGGGGATTGGGCGTAACCCCCACATTCACATAGGTAAGTTCAAGTTTGTACTGTCACAAACCACCTTAATCAAGGCTATGAACTTATTAAGAGCTCTAAGCTCAACCTTACACATATGACAGTATAATGAAACAAAATACTACATCACTTTTCTTAATAGGAATGGTAGTAGTATCTCCAACTTGAGTTCTTTTGTGATTTATTGCTTCCATAATTGTTGCTTATGAATCACAACGCATGGAAACTGATGGAGTTGGCTTACACCACAGTGGAATATCAACAACCAAATTCTTTATCCACTCAGCTTCCTGTCTTGCTAATTTTCAGGCATTTAAATATTTGTTAAGGTACAATGTATTATAAACCATAGGCAAATGAACACTATCAAAGCCGATCACGTACAATACACACATGCATGAGGTTAACATAGCCAAAGAGAAGAGTAGCTCAACAAAACTTCTCACACCATTACTTAGGTCCCTGAAACTGATCCCATAAAGACCTTTTTTCAAGTGTACTCATCTTGAGTTCCTTACAAGGAGACACACACATAAAAAGTTCATCCACTCTCTCTTTCACATCTGAATTGCCACACCATAATGCTAATCCTTCATTTGAACAACTTATCAAATACTAAAGGATAAAAGGCAATCAACTAGAAGATAATACATATATAATTACTAGAGAAATAAAACAAATGGTCAACACCAACACTATAGTGAACCCTTTTGCCTTTAGCCACTCTAATTGGCTTTCACCTTTCAACACACTTATAAAAGTGAACCTTATTGTCTATGGCCCTACTAAGATTAGGCAGGTATGACACATCCCAAGTATAATAAATCATAAAGTACTCATCGAGCACTAATATTGCTTCTATACATAAACTAGCACCAAAAGAGACTCATGACCTCTTAAACAATTTGGAAAACTAATCCATCAATAATATTTAAGATTGTCCATGATTTCACCAAGTCCATTAATACCTTTCTAACCAAGAAATCATGGAAACACTAGGACAAATCTAGTTTAAGAACTCCATCTATGTTACTCCGTAGTTGATCTACTCACCAACTTCATTAGGAATACCCAAAACAGAAAGGAGAAGAAGCAATCACGCCAATAAAACACACTTTATCATACTCTTGCAAACACAAAAATTATATATTCACAATTAGCTTAATATGATTCACATAGATATTCAAATAAATAAAATAAGCAGTGATGAAATGAAGCACTTTCCACTACATCAATTACACAAGGTCTCAAAAACACATGAGCCTTAATTGACTTCTCGAGAGACTAACAAATCCATTGAAAGGATATCATTATCGGAAACAACTATTACCCCCCACATGGAGAGAGATACGACAAAACATTAATCCTTCCAACTATGATTGACCCAACTCACTTAGTCTTAGGCCTCATTCAACTTTTCTCTTCTGCTTAATCAAATGAAGGAGATTTAAACCTTTCATTTACATATGAAACATGATAGCATTCACCAAATATTACTCCAAGTTTACCAAAAAAGCAAAAACTTGTTAGGGTTTTATTTTAATACCGCAAGTGAACGGTGTCGTAGCACATACGGGTCGAACTCAGGGAGGTGCAAGACTAAACACTAGTTAATTTTAGACTATGAAATAGCTACACAATCCAAATATCAAGGAGAATCTATAAACTAATATCTAAACTAATAACAAAATATGACAAACTCAATAAATATGATAATTAAAACACTAAGATTAAGCATCACCACTAATATGAATTGATCAAAATATAACTCACATCCCAGTTATTCAATTATAGTTTAGGAGAGATTGACATTCCCTTATGACTCGGTTATTCCTCAATACCTAGAGCTCACTTTCGTGATAGCAAAAGGCCTAACTAACATGTATGTCTCCTATTTTCATGGCTTACACACATAATTAGAAGCATTAAGAACCAATGTCAAATAATTCTCAATTCTAGTTCTCACCTATTTTCATGGGAGAATTCAAATCAATAACAAGATTATCTAAATTAAGACCCAACTTTCGTTGATGAACTCAATTAATAAAATAACAATTTAACATCAAATAAATATTCCTAATCTCAACTCCAACTTTCGTTGATAATACAAAACTAGGGCTAAATTAAGATGCAAAATTGACAATAAAAACAATCTTATCAAACCCTAAACATATAACTCAATAACATGGGAATTAGAGAAGAATTTACATGATCAATCCATACTAGGGCTCAACTCAATCCTAGATAAAAAGACTACTCACTAATCATGGCAACAAAAGTAATAAACATAATAAAAAACATAATTAAAATATAATAAAGAGAAGAGAAGAGAATAAGACTTATTGAATTGAAGATGAATATGAAAGCTTGAATCTTGAATCTCCAAAGTAGCAATAGAAACAAACTAGGGCATAAACTAGAGAGAAAACTAGAGAGGAAAAATAACGTGATATTGAAAAGTGAGTAATAGATCATAGTTCCTCAAACCTAATTAGAAATCCTCTAATATATAGTCATATCTCCTAATACTAGTAGGAAACCAAATTACAAGATAAGGAAACCAAATAAATCATTAAATGGTCGAAATTATCAAAACCGCGTGCGCGTAAGAAGTTCCTGGCAGACTGGGCCAACTTGTGAAGCCCATATCTCTCAAAATAAAACTCTCCTTGGGCCATACAACCTATCGTTGGAAATCTCTTCAAGCCTACTTTCCAATACCGCTGGAATCAACCCAATATCAGCATAGAGTCAAAAGTTATGGACAAAAGAGTGAACATGACTCGATTTCCACAATTCTTTCAATGAATTCCAACTCCAATTTTGCTCCAATTTGCACTCAAATACATCCAAAATGATCCTTATCAATGTAGCTTGCTTCCAATTGCTCCTAAGTACTCAAGCTTGTCCAATAACACTCCAATTATGTTTTCAATACCTGAAATTCATCAAAGAATACCAAAAACACACAAAAGGAGTAATATTTCGCAAATTAAATAATAGTATGCAATTATGAACTATAAAGCCTCTAAATGCTCCTATAATGCAACCTAAATGCACCTAAAACCTATATAAAAATACGATACATCAGTCCTCAAGAATTAAATCAAATAATTCAATAACCCTAATAGATATAACAATGGGGTTACTCCGAGACACGACTTATCACTCGAGTTGCAAACAATAAACCCATAAGGTCTTTCAACCAATCCAAAAGTCCATCTAAACATGGTCAACGAATTTAAACTCTACAAGATTTTTACAAAGCAACTATGTAATCAAATGTATTCAACATATATATAATAAGCAGAGGAAACCAACTCTCAACCCAAGAGTCAAATTAATATTATGCAAAGTTAGAGTTTGACAATATATAACGTAGATAGGAAACTTCCCTGAAGTTATCGGAGCCACTTTGGAAATCTAAATGTGTTTGATCACTTCCCTTTTAATCTTTACCTTTTTGTTCACTTTCCTTGAGTAGCTCATGACAATAATCACACCTGATGCTATTTATCCTCTTGAGTCACCACATATGAGACTTATACCATCATATAATTTGAACCCTTATCAAACAAAGAACAAAACAATATAATGCTCATGGACTCATTCCATGACATATTGTTAAATTTGGGTTAGTACATTATAATCCAAAGAATCCCACTTTAATAAAATATAGTAGCCTCCATAGTTTGTAAAAGAGAACAAAGAAGATAAATATTATAATGTCAAGTCCCATTTCAACCTATAGGATCAAAATTAATAAGGAAAATTTTCATTTATTAATATTATACTTTAAAATGATAACACTAATAAATCACACTTGGTCTAGTGATTAAGACTTTAGTATATCAACTTGAAGTCACGGGATCGAATCCTATAGCATGCAACTTCTAATTTTTTTATTGTATGTGGATTGCATGGAGTAAAATCCCCTTAGGGAGAGCGTCACGTGGCACCGTTCCTTGTTTAGGAACGTCTTTTAATATATTACTATAGATTAATACATGACAACTCCACGTAATTAGAAGTGTCGAGTGACAACCCATTAGAGGAAGATGATTATACTAATAGAAAATCATTGAAACAAAAAGTATTAATTCACTTGCGGGGATTTAGAGAAATCATGCGGACGGTAATACCTCTATGAGTTGACAGATCTAAATTGAACAAGATTGTTCATTGGTCCATTGCGACCCATTTTTCCTTCAACCGAGGAAAATTGAATCCCTTTCTTCTACAAGATGGACAAATTTCACGTTTTTGGCTAATAAAAAAAATTTCTTTTTGAGTGCATAAACAAATTGCTTTAACATAATACTGCCATGTAGAAGAAAGGACAAAAGCCACCTCTTGGCAGCAAATTCGTTTAAGTCACAATGGACAAAAGCCACCTCTTGGCAGCAAATTTCTCAGCAAATTTTGAGGAAACATTAATCAAATAAAGGGATTACACCATAGTTAACCAATTCGAATTGATCGAATTTAATAAATTCGAAACCACTGACCAAATGCAACAACAACAAATTTGTTTCCAATTAATAACACAATTCAGAAAAATAATCCGCACAAGATTTTAGCAACTAGTAAATAATTTCCATGTGAACAGCAATCCCGTAAACATATAATCAACACTTAAAATACAATACTCAACAAATCAAATAACTTATCCGCAATACTCATATAAACAATGATTCAAATACGCTTCTAGATCTAAGCAAAGAATAACAATACTCAGTTACCGAAAAAACAAATTCAACTTTAGAATGTAGGAACAAAAACTGGTAACAAAGTAATTAAACTTATCTGACAGCCGTGGTGTGAAATAATCACTGCCCTAAAGTTGAATTTACCCCGCAACAACACACAGACTCATAGCAATCAACCTCCAGGGATACACGGCTTCTACCTTTCCGGTGTTGACAGAAAAGCAGATTGAGAACGCTCTTGAATATTGCCCAGAAAAGAGGAGAATGAGAGAGAAGAGAATATGTGTTTGTGTGTTTTTCTCTGTCCCCAAGGAATACCAGAACACTTATATTTATAGGAAAATTGGAGAATCAAATGAGATCAGATCAAGGCTAAAAACGTGGAGAAAACGGTCCATAAATGGGGAAGTAAATGGCAGCAAATTAGGAGAGAAATTAGGAAAAACGATCATTAAATGCTGACAAATAATTGACCCACATGACTTCTCATTAATGTGGGACAAAAGGCAAAGGACTTCTCATATTCTTTTGAACCAAAACTTAAGAGTTTGAACTCTAAACTCCAACAAGGGGGTGTTTGGTTCAAATAAGAAATGTAAAGGGAATGAAATCAAGTAGAGGGAAAGAATGGTAACAATAATTGTTACTTTTAAAGGATTTTGTTACTCCTCTAATGTGGAAGGTAATATTTTAGGGGTCTGGGTTACCCTCAACTAATGGTAAAGATTTAACTTACTAACCAAACCAAAAAAGGAGTAATGGATTCAGATTACAGAAATCCGTTTCCATACCCTTAAAAAGCTCAACCAAACAGGCATTAATGTACTGAATAAAAAAATGTCCATATGAAAATGTATCATAATCTTGTTTTTTTCTATATCTCTTGGGTAATTCAAGATTTAATCATGATATTTTTTTTAAAAGCTCAGAAATGTTAGCGACGGATATTTAGATATTTGTCTCTGATATGTTTGAAAATGACATTCATTGTTGCACTACTTTAGAGACGGATTTGAAATCAAAGACGGATTCTAAAATCTGTCTCTAAAATCAGAGACGGATTTGCAGATCCGTTCCAAGATATTAGCTTCGGATTTTGAAACAGATATTATTCCATCTCTAAACCAGAGACGGAATCCTTGTTTTCCGTCTCTAACTCGAATTAGCGACAAAACTTTTACCAACGGATGGAATCCGTCTCTAAGGTCATATAGTGACGGATTTTCCTGATTTAGAGACGGAGTAGGTCCGTCTCTATTAGCCCCTTTTTCTGTAGTGTACAGCAGCAGCAATGCAAGAAGTTTGGAGGTTGGTAGCCAAAGTGACGGCTCCACTTTTGTTATATTAATCTTATGTTTGTTGTAGTGTATACTTGTATACAATGACCTATATCACTGTATATAATACTACTCCCTCCGTTTTTTTCTTAATTGTTACATTTTTCGTAAATGGTTGTTTCTTTTTAATTGCTACATTGTTTAATTTTTCCTTATTTGGAGTATTTGGTCAACCATAAAGTAATACTATTATATTTGTTTTTCTCTTTTTCCACCCAAAAATACTACTTTTTCACTTTTTCCCATTATTTTACATTAAATGGGTCAAAAAGTACCCTCCAAAAAGCTTAAAAGTGACATTGCCTAAATTGTTGTGCATACAACAATGTAGCAATTAAATAAAAACGATGTAGTGTTATGCTAGGGAACCAATTCTAGGTTACAATCCCTAGAAAAGATATTTATACACGACCCTAGAAGCAGACAAAACTCTAGGTAAGTTGTGTACTAGCCAGAGCATGTGCACAACACATGTCTTATACAGTTATATACTTCATATACTACAGCATATTTCCTTTACAATGTTCCCATGTGCCTTTTATGGTAATCAACTAAATAAGAAGTTGGCATTTATTTTTTGACTTAAATCAGTGAAAACTCAAATCAATTAACTTTACTTAAATGTACTAAAAATTATGAGAGCTTCTTAAAATGTCAAATTATAGCTATATATTTATGGAAAAATTAGTTGTATTTAATGTCTACAAGTATTTTATTAGATTATTAGCCAAGGAGTGAGGGTGGGGTGTCCACATGAAATGTCTATATGACCCCTATTTCTTTTAATTCAGATCGTTTAAAAGTGTAATAAGGTGATAATTTCTTTTATGACGAAGATAAAGTGATAAATAAAGAAGAAGAAGAAGAAGAAGAAGACATAATTAATTTTTCTAATCAAGTAATTGATTTGATGAATTTATCTTTTTCTCACCTCAATTTTAACACATTATCACATATCATAAACCTTTATTAGTTTATTCAAGTGCCATTTGTCAAATTTATGGTATAAAAATACATTGACAACTAAATCACTTAATACCGCCGTTAATTGGAGACCATGGTCATTATTTATGTACCCTTATGCAAAAAATGAATAGTTTGTGATGTTTTGTACAAGCAATTAATGGTTTGTGTTGGTATGATCATTTAAATCAGATTGTGCTAGAGTGCGTACCGAATTAATAGTTGACATTGTTTGAGATCAATTTCTCTCACCCAACAAAATTAAAGCACGCAGTGCGTGCATTAAAACCTAGTTTTCTACTATTGAAACTCATGTAAAAGTGCAAGATTTTCTTTACTTCTACCATTTATCCCCAAATTACATTCCAGGTTTATCTATTCATATAAATTCTTCTGGGAAATTTCTCGCGTTACCCCTAAGATTTGGCGAATTTCTTATTTTACTCCCTGTTAATGAGAATTCCTAAGATACCCCTAATGTTGGAGTATTTTACTCAATATGCCCAAAATATTAAGGGTACCTTAGGAAATTACCTTTTTTCGGAAATTTTCATCACTATCTCACTGCTTATGTTTGAATCTTAATTTTCTTACCTCGCATTCTATATCTTAGAATAAAAATACTTCCTCCTTTCTTTTTTAATTGCAACATTTGCATTTTCACACTTGTCGAGGCACAATTTTGACCAAAAAAATAACTTTAGTTATGTATTTGTAAAAATTATGCAAATGATATATTAAAAAACTACACTTTGAGACGAATCGAATAAGATCTCATATGACTATGTTTGTCTTTGTGTATAGATCATCATATACAGTCAAAGTGTGAATTGTGAATAGTAGAAAAGTCAAAATGTTGCAATTAATAAAGAACGGAGGAAGGTGCATAAATCCAATAATTCACTAGTGGAAAAAAACACAAGGGTTGGTGGTGCAAGGGCTGCGTTTTTTGAAAAACGCATCCCTTAATAGTGAAGGGTTGCGGTCAGCCCAAAAACCGCAGCCCATTAAGTAATAAAGGGCTGCAATTTTTGGGCTAACCGCAGCCCTTAATAGTGAAGGGTTGCGAATAGCCCAAAACCGCAGCCCTTAATTAGCTGATGTTCTTAAGTATATATTGATCAGCATTCAGCACGCGGTACACAAATGAAACCTAGTAGCACAAATTTCTTCAAGCGTCGTTTCTCTCATCATTCTCTCTCCTCACTCTAACCTCTCTCCTCTCTCAAACTGAATTTCCTCTAACCTCTCTCTTCTCATTCGTCTCTCTCTCTCTCTCTCTCTCATTCATCTTCAAGCACCACAAATCTCCGGTCATCGTCGCACAGTTTCTCATAAGTGAACCATCGTCATCGTAGCAACTCCCGTCCAAAACCGAGCCATCGTCGTCGCCGCAGCTGCCGTCCAAAACCGAGCCATCGTCGTCGCCGCGGCTTTCGTATGTCCCCTTAACTTCGCCGGATTTTTACCCTTTGTCTCTCGTCTCTCCTCCTTCGGCTCTCGGATCTCCTTCTCTCACACCACCTCGCCGGTTTTTTCACTTCGCGCACAGTCTCTCGTTTATCTCGCCGGATTTTTCCCCCTCGCTGGATTTTCCCCCTCGCCGGCATGGTTCGAGATTTGTTGGTTCGTGATTTTTTTTTGTCAATTTTAGGTTTTTTTTCATTGTTTTGTCGAATTTTGAAGTTCTTGAACTGTGATTATATTCTGCTAGTTTGTTTAAGACTATTAAGTTTTTGACTCTTTGCATAGTAGAACTGAAATGTGAATTTTTTTTAATGGAATAAAATGTATTAATCATTCTGTTGATCATATTTCTTACCCGTTCTATGATTTAATATTCGCAGTCTCTCCTTGATTCTTGATCGTGGTGTTACTATTAATCATTAGTTCTATCGTTTTAAAAGTGAACGGCTGCTACGGAAAGGGCTGCTGGCCAAAAACGCAGCCCTTAGGGCTGTTTTGACCGCATCCCTTCCGTTTTTTTCCATTAGTGATTACTTGTGTTAAAAAAACACAATAACGAAATCATTTCACACATTAAAAATTCCATACATATTTGTTGTTTTATACTTTGTGGATAGGAAGTGGAAGACAATGGAAGCAACACAAAGAGCTATAGTAGTGAAATGATGAAGGAAATTCAAAGTTTTAACTTTCTCTCTTTTTTTTTTTTTTACTGGAAGAAAATATGTCATCAATAATAAGCCAAATGGTACATACAATGATAATAAAAATATGAAAAATACATATATAGCAAATTGCAACAATTTTCACAATGAAACCAATTAATTTTAAGCATACTCGAGCACAGCTCCAACTCCACCGCTTCAAGCTTGACGCGAGCAGTGTACTTGATGTCTTTGCATCTTTCTATGTAGAGACCTTCACAATCTGATTATGTGATATAATTGTTCCCAGTGACGAATTGCTGAAAAAACCTAAACCCTCATGGATCCATTCCAAATTATTAACACCATGAAAATAAGAAAACTCATACAAAGATGACAAGAAACCACCAAGAAGAGGGACAAAAACTCTCACAATTGGAGAGAACTAAACAAAGGAAAGCAATAAAGAAGATAATAACACTAAAATCTAAGGAAAAGGGTCGAAAATAGTCTATTTTCTGAAGAAATTAGACTATTGCCGACCAAAGAGGCCAAGAAAATTAAAAACCCTATAAAGAGAATTGGAGAGGGAGAGAGGAGAGGAGACGGCTAATTTTCTCTCATTAGTTTGGGTATATGGGTAAAATACTCTACGCATTTCCGAAAATTCGTGGGTGAAACAAGAATTTCACCTAACCTGTGATGACAAAACAGTCATGAATGTTCATCCTAGAATGTAGTAATTTTCTCTCATGTTTAAGTGATATTTTCTTTCATTCTCATTACATGATTTGTGCCTCTAGGACACCTTTAAATAGGTGAGAAAAGCTGCCCGTTGGAAGGACAGTTTCTCATCCTTTTACACCAATAGCTGATCAATTTAGTGGATCACAACAGGACAAAAATACATCAATTCCCTAGTATAACCTAGTACTGAAATACAGAGAGAATCAGCCTAGAACACGGTGAACTACCACACTTCTTTTCAGTCATACACACTGATTACTTATTCTAAGCACACACTAATTAAGATTAGCTTGCTATAATGAGCTCCTTGCTCAATACTGCCCCTCAAGCTGAGAGTGAGGTATGAGACTGAACTCCCAGCTTGTGAAGAAGACTGTTGTGTTGCTTAGTAGGTAGCACTTTGGTGAACACATCTGCTATTTGATGATTGGTAGGAATGTAGAGGGGAGAAATGATGCTTGCACTAGTGGTGTCTCTGATAAAATGACAGTCAATATCCACATGCTTAGTCTTCTCATGATGCACTGGGTTTGATGCTATGGCAAGAGCTACTTAGTTGTCACAATATAGAGGAGTATGACCAAGTTGTTTCAGCCCAATATCTCTTAGCAATTGCATAAACCTCATCACTTCACACACTGTCATGGCAATGGACCTATATTCTGTATTTGTTGTACTTCTGGCTACAACTAACTGCCTCTTAGACTTCCAGGATATGGGAGAATCACCAAGGAGAATACAAAAACTTGTAGTTGATCTCCTAGTTGATGGACAGCCTGCCCAGTCACTATCACAATAGGCAGACAGTTAAGCTTGGGAGTGATTAGAAAGAAGTATACCTAGACTAGGAGCTCCAGCTAGGTACCGTAGGACTCTTTTCCCTGCGTGAAGATGCACAATTGTAGGCTTGTGCATGAATTTGCTTAATACATGAACTGTATAAGTTATGTCAGGCCTTGTGAGTGTTAAATATATGAGCTTGCCAACCAATTTTTGGTACTCTTCAGGATTAGAAAGTACATCTCCAGCTTCACTTGTTAATTTCAAGTGTGTATCCATGGGAAGTTTCAAGGTTCTACAATTCTTCATGCCATATTCCTGCAGCAAGTCTAGGACATACTTCCTTTGTGAGAGAAAGATCTCTCCCTTCATTCTGTCCACTTCAATGCCCAAGAAATGCCTTAACTCCCCCATGTCTTTCATGTGGAATTGAGAGGAGAGAAAGGCCTTGGCTTTATCTATGCCAACCATATTGTTGCCTGCAATGACAAGATCATCAACATACACAAGGATAGTTGTAAAGCTGTCCCCTTCTTGTTTTATGAAGAGTGAGTAGTATGATTTTGACTGAGTGAAGTTGTTACTCTTCAAGGCATTGCTCAACTTGGCAAACCATTGCCTAGGAGCTTGCTTGAGTCCATAGAGGGACTTGAGCAATCTGCAGACCTGAGGAGAACTAGCTTGTTTGCTCATAAGCTCCCCCTGTGATCCAACTTGCAATCTGCTTCCCTACTCAGTATATCCTGGTGTGAGTTTCGTGTAAACTCTTTCCTGCAATTCACCATGCACAAATGCATTTTTAACATCCATTTGATGGACAAACCACCCCTAATAGATGCAACAGCCAACAATGATCTCACATTAGCCATTTTGGCCACAGGAGCAAAGGTTTGCTCATAATCCACCCCATATTTTTGCCTATTTCCCAAAACAACAAGCCTTGATTTGTACCTATCCACACTACCATCTGCATTGTACTTTACTTTGTATAGCCATTTACACCCTATAGCTATTTTTCCAGGGGGAAGGGTAGTTATTTCCTAGGTATTGTTGCCTCAAGAGCATCAAGCTCTTCATTCATGGCATGTACCCATTTAGTTTCTTGAATTGCTACTTTAAAGTTTCTAGGCTCACAATGACTCTCCACATGACTCATAAAACAAGAGAACTGAGGGGTTACAGAGGTGTTAGTCACTCTTTGAATAGTGCTACCAGGTTCTGTAATGGTGAGGTTGGAGGTGTGATAGTGAGTAAGCCATTGGGGAGTTTTGTGAGTTCTACTAGATTATCTTAGGGTAGGTTCAGGTCTAGTAGTTGGTTCAGTAGGTTGAGGTTCAGTGCCAGGAGTGGTATTAGGTTTTCAGGAACAGTTTGTGGAGGAGAAGTAGTGTCAGGGTCACATTCAGGACTTAGTGAGATAGTAATGGATGTGGTGTTTGAAGGCTCATTTGTAGGATATGAGTGAGGTTTAGGATTTTGTAAGGGTAAATTGTAACACTCCGACAATTCTCTCTTTTCTAAAATACCTTTTTACAATAAAACATAGAGAATTATCAAAGTATTATCGCCCGTGTGAAAACGTATCGGCTTATTCAGAATTTTGCAGCGGAAAACAATAATAATAAACTTTATAATTAAACTTAGTCAACAATAAAGTCAACTCCAAAACCAACCAACAAAACCAAAGTCCACCTTTAAACTAAATTAAACCAACTATGAAAAGTAAACTCAAAAGTACTGTAAATAGACTACACAAGCTCTCCAAAAATCCCGATCCCCAATGATGCATCATCTTCGAACCTGTTAGATGAACTATGCACTATTGATCCCTAGAAACTGCTCACCAAAATGGGTCATCACAAGATCAATAAGGCAAAACTATGATCAACATACACAACAAAAGCACGTAATCAGCAAAGCTGAGTACTACATACTAAACAAGTAAACAATCCTAACATGATACTAATAAATAATAAGCAGGGATAAATAATAATATAACAATATAACATTCTGCAGATAAC
Organism: Beta corolliflora; assembly: GCA_947648045.1. NCBI lineage: Eukaryota > Viridiplantae > Streptophyta > Magnoliopsida > Caryophyllales > Amaranthaceae > Beta > Beta corolliflora. The sequence continues at coordinate 526,778 of CANSZD010003048.1, read as the reverse complement.
TTCTACTGAACTAAACTTTAATCATCTTTTTATCACTTTAATGGAATAATTATTGGACCGAGTTGTCTAACTAAAAACCAGCCTTCACCTAGGAAGACGAAATACGGGCGCGACTCCGTATTCCATAATGACCTGCGATATCGAGGAACCTTTGAATAAAAAGAGGAACGGTGATCAATCCAATTCCCAGAAAAAGTCATGGCACGCTCACCATGTACCCCAACTCCTAATTGTCCAACTTCAGACGTGCACCAGTCTAAAGTTTATTACTATCCAAGTTACACTTTACGTGATTTACAATTTATTACTTATTATGACACACAAGTAATACAGGAATCTCAAATCAAACATTCACAACTGAACTTCTTTTTATCTTAGGATTAAAATAAGTGGTCATACAACTTACAATCCAATTAATCCCTTTTATTCCAATCCTTCTTATTTGTTGAACCTAGCCAACAATCAACTTACCTTTCAAAGGCATAAATGATCAACTTACCAAATAAGGCCCACAGTCCTCATAGAGTAGTGAAAATAATAATATAAGGGAACACATGATTTAAACATGATCCAACTCACTAAATATATTAATTCCCCTATGTGAATTAATAAATAAAGTTCTCAATCCAATTATCATGCTTGCATCAATATTCCATACAAACATGATATTCAACTCATAATCAAATCTTATAATCAACATGTTTGCATACAGGCATAAAACATGTAAAATCCAATCATAATAGAAATCATATATGAACTTACAAAGATCCTATACATGATACTACAACTTTTCCTTCCTAAAATCATGATACTACTCACATAACACATAGGTATGTACGTACCTTGTGTAAACAAATTGAGAGGCCACTTTTCTACTCTAAAAGTTGCCTAGGGAATAATCTCCGCCTAACAAAATACAAAACATTGGTATATCAATATATCAATAAATTTACAGCAATAAAACTTCACTTAAAAACGTATCAAAATCTTTTTCTAAAGTTCTTTTGACTCCAAAGATTATATATTTCAAACCCTAAAATATGGTACTACTAAAATAGGCTTTTAAAACCTCAAAAATCAAGACTTTAATATTTAAATCTCTCCTTGAACATAAAATATTAAATCTGAAATTTTTTTGCTTAATAATATGAAACATATAATCTGAAATAATTAAAGATACAATCTTTAAACAATAATTTAACAAAATAATACTTTGAAATATTAGATCAATATATATGAAATCAATATATAAGAAACGAGGAAAATAATCAAAAGAAAAAGGGAGAAAAAGAGTGAAATACCGAAATCGCGAGTGAAATATGGCAGCAAAATTGCGAAACTTGCAGAGGCCATAACTGATAGAATAATAATCGAAATCGAGTGATTCTTGAGCGTAAGTTCAATAACTTTTCGAGATCTACAATTTCTCAGAAGGAATTTTTGGCTAAAAATAAACGGAACTATGAGAAATCTGGACAATCAGATTCGGGTGAGAGAGAAAACGAGTGAAGGGAGGGAAAGAGGAAAGAAGAATTAGTGGAAAACAAAAGTCAAATCTGAAAATATGAATCATGGGAGGTTTAATGAAGTATTTATAGATTCCCTTTTCCTAATCCTAGTAGAATTAGGAGCACATAAGAATAAGAGTCTTATTAGGAAAAGAATTACTCCTTTGGGCTTTCAAATTGGCTCAAAAGGCTACAAATTGGCTCCTCAACCCATAAGCTTAATTTAATAATTAAATATACTTTAAATACTACTCTTTAAATAATTAAAGTTCCACTTAATGACACATTTAATTAATTTAAGAAATAAAAAACCATAAAACTCTTTTAACTCCTCAAAATAGTCAAACATTAAAATAATTCGACTCATAAAATATTAAAATCATTTATAAATATACTTTAAATATATTTATAAAATTCATAAAATTATGGGGGATTACATAAATAGTCTCAAAAAATCTCACATCTCTACTTACAAACATAGAGTTGGTTGTTAAGTTGAGAAGCATGTACCCCTTTTGAGTTTGAGGGTATCCAAGGAACAAACAAGGCATTCCTCTTTCAAGGAACTTATCATGTACTCTACTAGGGTTGTTGGCCATTACAAGACATCCTAATGTTTTAAGATGATCATATTAAGGCTTAGTTTGGAACATTACCTCATAGGGACTCTTGTGATGTAAGATAGGAGTTGGAAGCCTGATGATCAAATGCACATCTGTCAATACACAGTCACCCCAATACTGAAGAGGGAGGCCTGATTGGAACCTAAGAGCTCTTTCCATCTCTAAAATATTTCTATGTTTTCTTTCTGCACTGCCATTTTGTTGTGGCCTATCTACACAAGATGTTTGATGGATTATGCCTAGTTTATCAAAGAATGGCCTACATTGCTTGTCTTCAAACTCCAAAGCATTGTCTGACCTGATTATCCTCACCTTGCTTGTGAATTGAGTTTTTGTCATGCTTACAAACTTTTCAATTGCAGCATAGGCATCAGATTTGTGTTTCAAGAGATGTACCCATGACACTCTACTGTGATCATCTATCATGGTAAGAATGTACCTATGATTGATTTTTGTGCTGACTCTGTAAGGCCCCCATATGTCTATGTGAATGAGATCAAAGATACTTGCTGCTCTTGAATCACTTAGATCATATGGCAACCTTGTGAATTTTGCCAGAGGGCAAGTGATGCACACATCCTTGTTATGTTTGTCAAAACCCTTCAGTTCTTCAATGCGGCTAAGCTTGGCTAGTGGAGCATGGCCCAATCTCTGGTGCCACAGAGTGGTGTTTCTTTGTGGTGCACCATAGATTGTGTTAGGTATATTTATCTCACAGGTAGCACTCATTTGCTTTTTATCACTAGTTTTAAACTTCTCTGCACCATCTCTTCTTGCCATACTACCTAGAGCCTTGGTAAGATCTTCATTTACTAGGTAGTACAATCCATTTAAAGCCTTGCCTACAGCCTTGACCCTTGTTCCTTCAGAGTTCACAATCATACAGTATGAGTCATAGAAGTTCACTTTACGTCCAGTGTCTCTTATCAACTTCTGCACAGAAATGAGATTGTGTTTGAAGCTTGGAACATACAACACACTTTTCAGCAACAGGTTGTTACGTAATTTCACTTCACCACAATGAGATATTATTGAGGTCTCCCCAGTTGGCAGGTTGAGCTTTGGTTCATTTATGCTCTTTACAGGATCAATCAAGAAATTGAAGCATTATGTGATGTGGACATTTGCTCCTGAGTCAACTATCCACTCACAGTTTTTGCTTTCAGCATAGCAACAAGTGATCATCCCTGCATATGAGTATTCCATTTCATCATCGGTTTTACGAGTTAGCGGCTCTAGAGGGTGTTGGGAGAAGCTTCAAGAGCCGCTCCGATTCTTTGTGGAGTTATGACAAAGATTGTGCTTCCACTAGATGATCCCTCACCTTTTCCTTGAATGTTTGCAGCAAGCTTCACATTAGGCTTTGTGTTTTTTCCTCCTTTCTTCCATTTCTGGGTTTTAAAGTTGCCATAATCCTTCACCTTAACTTTATGTTCCTTATCATGCTTAGGATGCCAGTGTGGGTACCCCACAACAAACCAACATACATCCATGTTGTGACCAGGTTTCCCACATACACTGCACCCTCCTTCTTTTCCTTTAGTAAACATAGCTGCTACTTCCATTTCTTCCTTCACAGGCTTCAACATCTCCCTTTCACACTCTTCTTATTGAAGGCTGCTGCAAGCAGTTTCAACACTTGGCAAAGTACTCATCATGAGTAAATTGCTCCTTTGAGGCCCATATATATACTTCATCAATCTCATTGAGAAACTGAAACTACTTCAGTTCTTCTTGTTGAGTGTTAAGAGCAAGAATGAAAGCATTAATTTCAGTGCTAACTGTACTGATAGGTGGTTGGTGATTCAGTGCATCCAACTCTTCCCACAACCCCTCATTTCTGTATAATAATCAGTTATGCTTTTCCCTTACTGCTAAGCTTCATAAATTTCTTTGTTTAATCTGTACTTCCTAGAGCCATTAGACACTAGGTACCTTTGTTCAAGGAATTTCTAGATCTGGGAAGCATTTTCAATATAGATTTCTTAATAGGTTCAGATACATTGAACAATATCCAGGAGATCACCATATTGTTACAGGTGTCCCAAGCTTCTTATTTTACTTTATCACTAGCATCTCTTTTCACTGCTCCTGTTACAAACCCTGTCTTTCTTTTTTAAGCCAGTCTTATCTCTAGAGACCTCTTCCATGATCTGTAATTACTAGCACCCTAAAGTTTTTCTATATTAATGGAGCTACTTCCATCAGATGGATGCAAATACAACGGACTAGTTATCTCTATTGTTGTATTACCACCAGAGTTTTTATCACCAGCCATTTAGGAAGATAGAAAGAAAGAAAGATACTAACTTTAAAGATCTAGGGATGAAATGCAAACCAGATTTTCAGACTCACATATACACTAACACTAGCAAAATAAGTTCACATTCAGTTATAATTAGATTGAGTATAGTGAGAGAAAAACGAAGAACCTGATGCAAAGCTCTGATACCATGATGACAAAACAGTCATGAATGTTCATCCTAGAATGCAGTAGTTTTCTCTCAAGTTTGAGTGATATTTTCTCTCATTCTTATTACTTGATTTGTGCCTCTAGGACACCTTTAAATAGGTGAGAAAAGCTGCCCGTTGGAAGGACAATGACTCATCCTTTTACACTAATAGCTGATCCGTTTAGTGGATCACAACAGGATAAAAATACATCAATTCTCTAGTACAGCCTAGTACTAAAATACAAATAGAATCAGCCTAGAACATGGTGCACTACCACACTTCTTTTCATTCATACACACTGATTACTTATACTAAGCACACACTAATTAAGATTAGCTAGCTATAATGAGCTCCTTGCTCAATAACCTGAGGAGTATCTTGGAAATTTCTGTTTTTTTAGTGAAACAAATTAATCCCAATAGATATTACTATTGAGCAATTCAAACCTCCTAGTCAATTTTGGGTCAAATTACATTGGAATATGCAAATTAATAGGTGCTCATTTTTTGGTTTTCCTTTTTTCATCAACTAGTTGTTGGTCGCTTCGCGCAGTCCCGTAATGTAGCATAATTCAATCTGGTAAATGTTGTTTAAAAGTGTAATTGCAATATTTTATTGGAAAAATTGACACCACAGGTCCCAACTATGAGCCAATATTTTTTATAGATACGAACTATTAATTATCCAGTGGAGGTCCCAACTATAGGGGGTATTGCTTTTAAATGGACCTTTCAGGTTACTTAACCTGAAATAGCAGGTTATAACTCACGTGATTTCATAAAAATATCACGTGACTCCCCTCCTCTCTCTACTTTGTTACCTCTAAGGCTCTAAACCTCTCCTTCTTCCTTTGCTTCAGTGTACCTTAGTCCTTACTCCACCATAACCACCCTTGAGCACACCAATCTCGGTGGAAACAACTAGTTCAAGAAAACACATTTTCTTATTCAAATCCAATTTGAAGGTGAAAGCTTTACTCAAAAGGAAATCATGGAATTGGATGGTGGGTCTTCAAGCAACAAAACATAATTTCAACTATTAGCAAATGAGAAATTAGTTCATACCACTAAATCTCCAAACACAAATCAACAAAACAAAGATAACAAACACAATTAATTTACAAATTTCATATTTTATTCATCATCCCGGAAAAATATACCCAAAACGCAATTACCTATTATTCGAAATTCCATTAAAATACCCAAGATTATACTTCACCTCTACGCCACCACTATCGCAACCCGCAACTCGCTTTCGCCTGAAATCGTCCGTATTCTCAGCTAGAAGTTGCCCTAGACCACCGCCATCGCATCCATCATTTCGCCCCTCTTTGTGCGTCTGTCTGCAACATCCGCTTGCCCTGATCCCCCTCTGTTCGTCCCTCTCCTCCCACGTTGCTGCCAAACAGAAACACCACCGCCACCTTTCAGTACCTAGTGAGCTCTCCATCTCTCTTCTTGTTCATCTTCCCTTTCCACCATTTTTTTCCATCTTCCATCTCTCTTTGAGAAACAGAGGTACATGAGAGGAAATCGAAGCAGGGGAGATGGATGGTTTTTGCGATTGTTGTAGTTGGAGGTAAGTCTGGATGGGCTCATGTGGACTCAGGCGTGTGTGGTGGTGTGTGTGGTGGTGTCCGCATAGAGAGGGATGGTAAAAGGGAAGATAAAGTAAAGATTTTAAAAATTAAAAAATTAACATATATCATTTTACCTAGATGGCAGGTTATAAGTCATCTAGGTCCATCTAAAAACAATACCCCCTATAGTTGGGACCTCCACAGGATAATCAATAGTTCATATCTATAAAAAATGTTGGCTTATAATTGGGACCCCTGATGTCAATTTTTCCTATTTTATTTGGTAATAACTAGGTAATTATGATTGTATGAGATAATATTAATAGGCAATTACTCCCTCCGTCCCATAATATAAGTCATGATTCTGTTTTTACATGGAAATTAAGGTAAAGTGGAATCTTGTTTTATTTGAATAAAAAGATTCATTTTTATTGTGAACACTTACATTGTTTTTTCTTTTTAACAAAAAATAAAAACTGAACATTTAATGTTACATGGTTTAATGTGTAGAGAAGTTCAATGTGATAAAATATTCCATTTTGTCATTAATAATGGTGCATTGGAAGCTGAAATTATGAGGACATTTTGGAAATTAAATTATTTTCATAAGGGTATTTTGGGTATAATTATTGATTGAAAATAGAAATAAGACTTATATTTTGAGACACCTTACAAGGAAACATGACTTATATTATGGGACGGAGGGAGTAGTATTTAGTATTATACTGTCAATAATTTATGTAACTGTAGTAGTTCACATAAATAAGAGTACTAATGATATTTTCTTAATACCTACGGAGTAATTTTTTTCCGTGAGAGAGAAGAGAAAGAGACTTGGACATGCGGGATATAGGGATGGGTTTCATTGAATGAATTCAATGAATCTTGTTAGGGTGATTGAATTTGGGTTAAATTTTGGGTAATGGGTTTAAAAAATGGTAGGAATGAATAGTGTTATTGTTTTAGGGTTAAATTGTAATGGTAATTTAGGATGCTATAACTATGTTGTTAAGAAATTAAGGCCCGTTTGTCATGATTTTTTTTGCTTCGTTTTTTTTTTTTTTTTTTTTTTTTAAACACTAAGGGGGCGTTTGGTTCACAAAGTGGTATAGGTTTGGAATAAGGAATGAAACCAGGGTGGTATGGGGTTGGAACTTGATACTTGATTCCATGTGTTTGGATTTATCTTGGAATGAATTTTTTTTCTTTTATTTTTATGCCTGAAGGTTTGGTATGAGTCATACCCACCTCCCCCCTTGGGTTTCTAAACTCCATACCTTATGGGTTTGAGGTATAGGTTTAGAAATGTAAAATATTGCAAACAAACACTAGGTATATGTTTTAGTCATTCTAAACCCATACCTCATACCTTATTTTCTTTAACCAAACACCCCCTAAAAACACAATATAGGATACCACAAAAAGTAGTTTGAACTTTTTTGTTGTCATTTTCAAAATCACCATGGTTATTGTAGGTTTGAAACATTTTTTATTTTTTATATGATATACTTCCTCTGTTCTTTTTTTATTGCAACAATTACCACTTTAGGTTGCTTCACATCTATTGCAACAATTCCACTTTAGGGTAAAAAAAAGGAGCTTTAGTTGACAATATTGCTCTTACTTTATCTTATTAAAACCATCACTATTACTCAATATGCCTCATAAACTTGCGTTTACTTTATTAAGGATTTATTTCTCTCTCCTACTCTAGTTAATTAAAGGGGTACTTTTATTATAAACTACCCACCTTTTTCACTTTCTTAAAAAATGTGTCCAAACCCATTGTTGCAACAGAAAAAGAACGGAGGAAGTATTATCATATGACTTGAAAAAAGAAAAAAAAAACCAAAAAACGCACAGTAATACCGAAGAGGCCCTACGTAATGACATTTTTGTAATTTTTCTCAAAAACGCTTACCTAAGATAAATATATTAAAATTTTAGTTACGGCCTAAAATGGAAATTGTTGCGTTTATATTGTTGCAGAAGAAGCATAACTACTTCTACTATTATATTTGTAAATTATAATATAGTCTCTCATTTGAAATTAAAAAATTTTAAATTGTTACTTTTAACAGCTCTGTACACTTTATTATTACTATTAGGAAAAATTTATAAAAAAAAACACCTTTATGAAAACTTTTTTTGTGAAAAAACACCTTTTATATCAATTTCTTCAAGAATACACCTTTTATGATCATTTTTTTTTGTAAAAAACACATTTGCCAGCTTTTCCGTCCATAAAGTAGAATATTTCGGCCGTAAAATGGAATACTCTGTCCATAAAATGGAATATTCCAGATAAAAAATGGAATATTTCGGCAACAAATGGCATATTCTAGTCCAAAATTTAGCAAAAGGTGTTGTTTTATTTTAAAAAAAAATCCAAAATTTAGCAAAAGGTGTTGTTTTATTTTAAAAAAAATGGTCATAAAAAGTGTTTTTTTGCAAATAAAAAAAAACATAATGGTTATAATAGGTGTTTATTATTTACTATAACAACTTCTAGTTTTGGACTTTAAATTGTTCATGACATACCTTTGTACTCTAATACCCAAACCAGAAGATAGAGAATTGGTTTGAAGGTGTTGGAACATAATTACATAAGGCTATAAAATTGGGTATATGTTATCCTGAGCATAATTTCTATTAGTAGTTGCTGCCTGCATAAATGCTTGCAAATAATTCAACCACATTAAGATTACTTTATATCTTTCTTGCCATTATTACTATTTTGAGTAAGTTTTTCTGATATTAGGTGTCAAGAAGACCAAAAATACATTTCTTAATCGATTCTGATGCAAAGAGGAACCAGCCGGTTTAATTTTGAGGAAAGAAAGTGTGACAAAGCATGGTCGCCAACACAAAGTTCTATACCCGAGAGACGAACAAGTGTTAAGATTTATACTCATTTGACCAACCGGTTGTACAAGTCATCTCGATTTAGAGGATGTTAAGAAATTCTGGGACAATAAAATTGAAAGTTTATTCATGGGCTCATAATGGTTTTCCTGATATTTGCCCTATTAGATCTACTGTGGTTTTAATTCTTCATCTTGTCTTCTTTTTTATTCTTTTTCCTATTCACTTATTTCTTCAGTTTATGACGTGTTCTGATGCTTATACTTTGATGTTTTCTTATACTTTGATGTTTTTTATATCTTGTTGCTTTTTTTATAGTGAATAATTAATTGAAGTTTGCTAGTGAGTGTTATAGAATTTTCATATTTTTCTACCTGATATGATGTTAATTTTTGTCCTTTTCTGTTTCTTTATACTTCATATTGATGTCTATATAAGCCTCGCTCGTATGATTTATATTTTCAGTGATGTGGATCCATAAGAATTACTCAAGTATTTTTAGGTGGAATAACCACCTTGTGTTGCTGCTGTACCCCGTTTTAAATTTCTTATCTTTTTTAAAATATAACATTTGGTATGGTTGGTATTTTGGTAAGTTACTTATTACATAAATTGTTTAATTTGTTATTCATGTTAACTTTGTTTTTTGTCTTGTAGGGTGGAAAGAGTGGCAGATATGCAATTTAGGACTTTAAGATTTTAATATATTGTAAATTGAAGTGAATTATTTAGTAGGTTTTTTTGGTCTTATTTTTGTTGCTCAGTTATAATTTGTAAATTACATTGTGATATAAAGTAAACTTTGTATTTGGTATTTTACATTTGATCAATGATATTTGAGTACTATTTTTTTTCTTTCGTTCTATAATGTTTATTATTATAGTTCTTTAAACATTCCTAAATCATTAAATTGCTTTTGCAAATAATCAAAATAGTAAAAGCAACACCGAGTAGAAGTAACTAAGAACAAAATAACTAGCAATTAAAGTGGGGTGTGTTATGACAGAAATATTAAAATTAGTTAGATGAATTTACGAATAATAATAACTCCATACAACTATGCAAGCATTTTTCTTTATTAAAATACACAAAGGTATTGTTTATTGAATTTTGACTATTGAGAATTCAACTTTTTAAATACAATTATTAGTTGAAAATTGAAATCATGTTTTTTTTTTAATCTTTGTCTAATTATTAAGGTGTCATGTCATTGTACGTCAATAATTTAGGTAAATTAAAAAAAAATACGAAATTAGTTGTTACATTTTGAAACAGTTCAGTTTGAGACAGTTTTATTCTGTACATTTTAATATAGTTTGATTCAGTTTAGTTTAAAACAGTTTTATTGTATACGGTTCGATTAAAAACAGTTTGATTCAGTTCAGTTAAAAACAGTTTTATTCGATTTGATTCGATTCGATTAAAAACGATTTGAAACAGTTTTGATTAAATTGGTTTATTTTCAGTTCAGTTCAAATCAGTTTTCCGTGCAGTTAATTTCATTTTGGTTTGTTTTCGGTTGAGTATCAGTTCAGTTTCAGTCCAATTAATTGCAGTTTACTTTAATCTGATTGACTTATCGATTTTTAACTTTTCAGTTATGGGTCAATTCAGTTCAATTTATTCAGTTCAGTTGGTCATCAGTTTGCAGTTTAACCATCGGTTTCCAACCAAATTGACAGCACTAGTCACCAACACAAAGTTCTATACCCGAGAGACGAACAAGTGTTAAGATTTATACTCATTTGACCAACCGGTTGTACAAGTCATCTCGATTTAGAGGATGTTAAGAAATTCTGGGACAATATAAGTGGTTCGCGAGTCATGCTCATGTACTCCTGCAATGCATCATGTTGTCTTATTGTCTCATACTATCATTGACATGATTGGAGTAACTAAACATGTGCTAAAAGAAATACGGACTTATTTCTCTGGGAAGAGACTATCACATCAAATGGCAAGTCGATGCATCATGTTTCCTACAGTAGTTGATGACAATATGGCCGATGGCCTGAATGCCTGATATATGCTGCCTTTAGATCGTGTTTCAAACAACATTGACAGCTTCACAAACAATATAAGAGCGGCTGGCTTTTGATCCAGCAAATGTTTGTCAAATTTATTAGTCGAACAATAGGATGATGCTTCAAACTTATCTTCTGCATATATGGATACCCATGGAGGCATAGATATCAATTGGATACCAACCCTTTGCAGAGAGACTACCATAACTTCTTTCCCCAATTACAGCCTGGTCGTTTAATGTTGAAGCTGCCTCTAGAAATATAAGCCTTTTGATCGTCATATAGTTTATGAGTGCATACCAAGTAGACAACTAAAATGCCTCATGCACAAATATCAACACGAAAGCAACTTGTAATGGTAATCAACCTACATATGTCAAGATATTAACCTATTTATGTAAAGCTCAACTGTGTTTCTAAATCAAGGAAAATATAGACGAGTAAAGTTTGACAAGTTTGCTAAAAAAGAAAACAAGCTTCATATACTCCTGTCTCATCAATGTATTCATCTTGGAACTCCATGTAGTCATCAGCACAAGATATAATCATCAGCTTTCACATCAAACCTTCACATCTAGGCCTTGAAGCTCCCGAAAAGCATGGAGTCTCCTGACTTCATCTAGCTTGTACTTCAGCACCACCTCCGCATATGTCTTGACATCCACAATTACGAGTTAAAAACAGATTAAAGTGTCAACTGTAAGTAATTACAAGAATAATAGATCTCTAACACTCATCAATTGAAAAGAAAAAAAGCTACAAACAGACTAAGAAACCTTGCCTAATTATTCATTTCGATTCATAGTAGGAATCACCAATTTACCAAGATACAATAAAAAGAAATCATCCAAAATTCAACCCATAGCAAATTGCAAAATAGGGAAATAGAATAAAATTAGTAGTTTAGCAGTCATAAAAAAACACATACGCAAACAACAAGAATAGATCAATCAAAACCATAATCATGTTTCGGTTAAGACTATAATTTAGGCTATCATAAAAAGTTGATCATACATCACGCTAGCATTTCATAAAACTGGCAAAATCGGATAATGAACAGATACTAGGTAACCACAAGGGAATAGAGTCAAAGTAATATATGCAAACATGAAAATACAACTATCAGTTTGAATTAATCGTATGTGTCTATGTGAAGAAGAATAATCGACCAACAAATTTAAATCTACATAGAGCTATAGACAATTATACAGGAGTAAAAAAAAATGATCATCTAACAGCGATCGTCTGAAAATCCTCCACAGACATATACAGTAATAAAACTAGTAGAAACGAATTAATATTTACGCAAACAAGAAGGAAAAAGAAAAACAAACGAACAAAATGATTAGATGAATCAATTAAAATGGGGTTAAGACTGTAAGTCCATATATCAGGACTGATAGATGATAATCTAACATTAATCACCTGAAAATTATCACCACACAAACAAAGAACAAAACTAGCAGACTCGAACCAAAACACAAGCAAAAAAGAACAGATCCAATCATTCAAGCAAACAAAATAGGATGAAAGTACATGATTTTAAAAAAAAAAAAAAATCGATCATTGCACATTTTAAAAATAGCAAAATCAAATCCAAACATAAGCATGCAAGAGATAAAATCAGTGAATCAAACAAAGAAGAATATCAAACTAGCATAATCAAATCAAAACACAAACAAAAAAAAACAGAAAAATCATTTTAAACAAACAAATTAGGGCTAAGACTATGATTCATGATAAAATTAGCAAAATCGAATTAAAACATAAGCATACTATAAGAAGAATCAATGATCACCTGAAAATACTCCACAAAAACAAATTATAAAATTAGCATAATCGAATCAAAACAAAAGTAAACAAGAACTGAACAGTCACCCAAACAGACAAATTAGGGTTAAAACAATAATTCAAGATAGATAATCGCTCATCACACATGATAAAAATAGCAGAACTAAACCATAAGCAAATAAGAAGAAATAACAAAGAGTCAAACAACGAAGAAAAGAAATAACCAAACTAGCACAATCGAATCAAAAAACCAGCAGATCAGAACACAGTCATTGAAATAAACATATTGATGGCTGTAATCAGGATATATAATAATAAATCGATCATCGCACACTTGAATTCAGTCAAAAGCAAATAAGAATAAAAACCAAAGGGTCAAACAATGAAGAAACCTTGCATAATTAGTGATTCCGATTCATCTTAGGTATAGCCGATTCATAAAGAATACTTTAAGAAGTGATCATCCAAAATTATCACTCTTAGCAAATTGTGAAATACGGAAATAGAATAAAACTAGCACAATCATAAAAAACATATACGCAAACAACAAGTATAGATCAATCAATACCATCAATCATATTAGGCTTAAGACCGTAATTTAAATTAGAACATAAAAAATATTACACTCGCATTTGATAAAACTGGAAAAATCAGTTAATAACCACAACTCCACAAGGGGATAAAATCAAAGTTATATATGCAAATACAACTGCAGATCTTTTTCATATGGGTAATACTCAAAATTAAAAAGGTGAAAGGGAAAGACTAAAAATGCAATACAAAGAAGCACTAAGGGTATCAAGGGACAAAGTTCCCTTTCCCTTTCTTGATTCCAACAACCAAACAGCCCATAAAATTAATAATTATCACCACAAACATAGAATGAAACTAGCAAATAGAATCAAAACAAAAGCGATGAATCATTCAGGCAAACAAAATAGGAATAAAGATCTGATTCAAAATTTTAAAAAAATCAAATATCGACCATTGCACATGATAAAAGTAGCAAAATCAACCAAGCATAAGAATATGAACCTACCATAACCTAATCAAAACACAAGCAAATAAGAACAAAATAATTATTTCAAACAAACAAATCAGGGTTACGACTATGATTCAGGATAATTATACAGTAATCAATCATTATTCATCACACATGATAGAATTAGCAAAATCAAATCAAAGCATAAGCATACTCTAAGAAAAATCAATGATCACCTAAAAATTTTCAACACAAACAGATAATGAAACTAGCATAATCGAATCAAAGCAAGCAAACAAAAACAATAAGTCATTCAAACAGAAAAGTTTAGGGTAAAAGACTATAATTCGAGATGAATAATTGATCATCGCACATATACAGAATAGCAAAATTGAAACGAATCAAAGCAAAAGGATACCATAGTAAAAATCGATGATCATCTGAAAATTTTCAACACACATTAATAATGAAACAAGCATAATCGAACCCCAAAGAAAAATCAGTCATTCAAACAGATAAATTAGGGTTAAAACAATAATTCAAGCTAAATAATTGATCATAGCACGTGATAAAAATAGCAAAACCGAATTAAAACATAAGAAAAGTAAAGAATAACAAACAAAGAATCAAACAACTAACAAAAAAGAAATAACGAAACTAGCACAATCGAATCAAAACACAAGCAAACCAGAACAGATCAGTCACACATACGCAACTTTGTACTCAAATTCGCACAGTAGAAACACAAATTACCATTGCAAATCAGAAAATATTAAGCATAAATCTCATATATACTATTGAAGCGTATGTAAAAATAAAATCAAAGGAAAAAAATTGAATCTTACAATGTAATAAAGAAATTACAGGAAAATATAATTTTACATACCTGTTGAAGTAGAGACATGAGAATGAAGTGAATTAGAGAGATGAAAATGAAATGGGAAAAACATCAGATTGTGGGCAAGTTAAGGAGAGAAAATCAAAACCTAGGTAAGAGTAGTAATTTTGTCAAACTTTGGATAGCATGGTCTTTTTACATAGGGTTTAACAAACCTCTATAGCCAAAACACTAGGTATACCAGCTTTTTGATTTTTGAGCTTCTTGGAATCAAAAAGCTATTCCCAGCCTCCATTTACCAAACACCCATATTAGAGGTTTGCTTGGGTCAAACCTCTAATGTGGTCCAAAAAGCTAAAAGCTCTCCAAAACTCTCTCCCAAACAAGGCCTATATAAGAGCAAACTATTCGTACACGTATATACATTAGATAAGGATGTCATGATTCATATGCAGTTAAGCACGCAACCTTGACAAGCACAAAATACCACAAACTTAGCACAATCGTGCAAGCTCAGACACACACAACACAACGCGATTATCAACCACGTAAAGAAAGAAGAACAGCTGAAAAGAACATGGCTAGACCAATTCCTTCATAATCATTATCTCCCAGAGAACCTTTTAGGTACTCCCCGGGAGTACCTAAATTTTGTACCCCCGAAAGTACCTAAAATTAGGTACCGCTCACATATCTTGCTCATCTCATGTTGCACATTTTTATATTTTGTTCATTTGATAATTGCACATGTGATGAGCAAAAAACTGTGAAAGGGAGTACCCCCGCCCCCCGGTGTACCAAGAAGTTTGTAGCGTCTCCAACAGATCACACCCTTAACAGTTTCCAATTACAAAGAGTATAGTTACTAATTGTTTTAAAGAGTATAGATACATTTGAACACATATATACTAAAATAAACATAATATAAACACAATCTATATCACTAACTAGGGCTGGGACTTAACCAAGCCAGCTCGGTCAAAGCTCAGCCAAGACTCAACTCGCTAGGGCTCGGCTCGAGTTTAGTATTGGCTCAAAACCTAACGAGACGAGCCATGAGCAAAACTAAGCTCGGGTCAAAAAGCTCGCGAAAGACTAAAGTTATTTTTTATTTAAAAAATATAAAAAATAATATTATTCTTAGTAAAACATCTAAATCTACTCAACTACTCCTTTAGAAACGTATATTTTTAAAAAGTTGGAAAAAAAAACCCAAAAAAGTAAATAAACCACTACCACTAGCCAACGCCCAAGCCCAACAAGTCCAACAACTTCCAACAAAACTCAAAAACAATTACTGAGCCAAAAACTAACTCAAAAAGACAACAAAACCCATTTGCCAAAAACTCAAAAACTCACAAAAACCGAAGCACCAATCATGAGTCACGACTCACCGAAGCTGCTCAGTCGCTGAGTCAGCTCAAAGCCCACTCACCACCGTCGTCACGAGCTCACACTCGCACCTCTCACAATAGTTTGCCACCGTCGCCATTCGAACTGCCATGGCTGGCAACCAAGGTATGGATTTCTGATTTCTCATTTTCTCTTTTTTTTTTTCAATTTAGTATATATTGTTACTGAAATGATCTTTAATTTAATATTGTTAATCAAATGTTGAAGACGATCAACCAAAAGAGATCATTATTATTATTCCACAAGTTGTTACGAAATTTATGAATATCGACATTCATGGCATGGAGAATTGAACCAAGAAGAGATTACAACTTGTATTATTGTGAAACTTTGGTGGTGAAACTTATATTTGAATTTGTAATGTATGATTTAGTTATTTGTGTTGTTGGAGACTTTCTTAATTTGTGAGATTTGTATCACCTATAATAAGTATCAATCTATGATTAATTTTAAGTTACGAGCTTCAAACGAGCTCAACCCAAGCCTCAAACTAGCTCAAACCATGAGCTGAGCATCCCATCTCAATTCCCAACACACGAGCCCGAGCCAAGCTCCATTTTTAGGCTTGATGAGCCAGAGCCTCCTTTCCAAAACTTGGAACTCGAGCTGAGCCTCTAGACTAGATATCATTCAAGACACTTAAAAGGCAGCACACCATAATGATATCTAGGCTAGAGGGTGGGAATGAGCAAGCTGAAGCCTAGATATCATTAAGACACTTAAAAGGCAGCACACCATAAAGCAAGATGGAAACTAGAGACAAGGTACTAAAAGGTAGATTACAAATTGATATAAAATGACTCATGAGTCATAAGTACTAAAAAGATCAAGATTTCTTCTCTATAAGCTCACGTAAAGCAAGATGGAAACCACCAAAACTAATCAACTCAATAACTTAAACCACAAGATGACGAGATTGCAAACTAGAGTCAATTATTGATTACAATATTACATGCAAGTCTTACCTACAAGATACAGCGACAAACTCAAATAGGGGATAGATAACTACCCTTTATATGATAAATGAGTAGCATTAAAATTTATAATAGATAAACTAGAAATAAACCCATAATAGGACATTCTATAGATCTTCCACCAGAACAACAAGCTAACCATACAAAAGCAATAAAAATTCCACCAAAACATTTTTATCAAATACATTAATGCAACAATAATCCAATAATATTCTTCACCAGCAATGTAGCAAATTCCAAAATGGTATCTCATCAATGCAACATTCTACAACCAATCTCACTCCAAATGAATTGCAACAACCAAAATCAAAATAAACCCTAATTGAACAAGAAACAGAGCCAAACCCAAAAAGCATGTAATAAAGAGTAAACCCACAGAAAAAGGCAAACCCTACATCACAAAAAAAAATAACACAAGATTACTGGCAGACACAAAGGTTTCCGGCGAAATAACAAAATGTATGACATACAATTGAAGCAATTAATTTCAAAAAATCAAAGTAGAATTAAGAAATCACTCACAACAAAATCATCTTAATTCAAGTTCAAAGCAAAACATGAAATCACAGTGATAAAAAAAAATCAGTGAAAAAGTAAAGGAAAATATAAGTCAAACCATCGAAATATGAGATAAGATACCATTTTGCAACTAAGACCTTTTAAAAGGTAGTTTTGTGCCACTTTTTTTCAAAAGGTAGTTTCTTGCAAAAACAACATTTTGAAAAATGGTTTCTCGCAAAATTTCCAATAGCAAAGCGCATACAAGTAGGAAACATGACAAACATTGGTACTAAGGAGGTGAACAATGACGTTTGGAGCATGAGCAAGAACATCAAGGGCCTATAGATCTCATCATAAGCATGAGGAAACATTTAATTTTTTAATTTTTCGTCTTTTGCTTTTGTGGAACAAAATTTAATGCCTTGCAAATAAAATTTTTTTTAAAAAAAAGGGGAAAATTCCGATGTTTGACGTAATACTTAAATTGTCCCTCACATTTGGGAAATTTCTCGAGATACTCCCGAACTTTGATGCGTGCTCAAAATACCCTTACTATTTACGGCGCATTAACGACGTTAGGGTTTTTCTCTCTTCCCTCTCACCATCCTCCATTTATGAACCTCTAAGCTTTTTCTCTCCCCTTCCACCATCTTCCATTGTTATTTTCTTGAATTTTCGGATACATTTGTGCCACTAATTTTGAATTATATTTAGATTTTGTGGTTAATAGCTATGTTACTCCAACACCCTCCTCCTCTACCTCCGGTGTCGCCCGTCGACTCGACACGACATGCGACACGCCTGGAAATGGGCGTCGATACGCGTATCGGAAAAGTGTCCCCTTTCGGACACCCATTTGGCAAAAGTGAGAAAGAAACGAAGGGAGCAAAGGGGGAACAATTACCTAATTCATTGCACTTCCATTCAAATTTTGAAATTTAGGGTTTATATGTAAACCCTAGATCTGCTAATTGATGTCAAATTATACAAAATCTCTTCATATTATGTTGAGGTTTTTGCTCGGGAGATTGAGCCGCACCCAATGATGTGATTTCCTCCATTAGACACAGGCACACGGCCATGGATTACCTTCATTTTCTTCTCCGGCAACGGTGGAGAGATGAAAACTCTTCGCAGCTTTGTCAAATACTACGTATACTAATATGTTTAAAGTTGCACAGCTGTCAAATAAAATTATTTAATAATGTTTTAAAGGTGTGGTGTTAATGTGTTGTGGTGTACAGCTAAGAAGAGTCACGTGACTGCTGGAAGAATTCCAAGAGTTGTACTTTTTGTATAACTTAACTTTTTCGACTTCTTCTAAATATAATACTGAATATAATATAATACTCCCTCCGTTCCAGAAATATCTGAACACTTGTTAGGACACGTAGTTTAAGGTGATAAGTTGTGGTGTGGTTATCAAATGTTATTTTATTTAAAAAGTAGATGTGATAGGAGTTGGTGGTGTATTTTTTATTAGAGAAGAGAGAAAGTTGGGTAACTTTTTATTGGTAAAAGGTAGAGTGTGGGCCAAAGATGTGTAAAAGAAATAATATATTAATGGTGGGACCATGCCAAGAATGGAAGTGTTCAAACTAATTTGGAACAAACATAAAAGAAAAGTGTTCAGACTATTCTGGGACGGAGGTAGTACTTAACTTTTTGTACAGCTAATAGTACTATTTAAAATTTTATCATTTTTTTTACTGACTTATTATTATTATTACTTTCTCTGTCCCGGAATATTCTTTACACTTTCCTTTTTCATCTGTCCCAGAATACAATTCACACTTCTATTTTTGGATATGACCCACTATTATTTTAATCCTTCTACCTTTAAAACATTGGCCCACACTCTCTCTCCTCCAAATAAAATAATACAACTCCTATTACATATCAACTCTAACTATGGCCCACATTCTCTCTCCTTAAAATAAAGTAACACTACTTTTACTAACTATTAACTCCTATCACATCTACTTTTCAATAAAATAACAATTGATAACCAAACAACAGCTTATCATCTAAAACTATGTGCCTTGATAAGTGTCAAGAGTATTTTGGGACGGAGGGAGTATTATTTTCGGTTTTTTCACCATATACCCCTGACAATTTATTTTTTGCACCATATACCCTTTCAAGTTTCCAAATTCACCATATATCCTCCACTTTTCAAAAAATACATCAAACTACCCGTTTGACTAACGGTGTTAGACTTAGTTAGTCATTAACCCTTAATCCTCTCCTAACCATAATTAACTAACCTAAACCTAAGCATAACCCTAAGCCTAACCCCCTAATCTAATACCCTAACATTAACCACCCTCGCCCCACCCTTTTACCCCTTTACCCCACCCCCATCGACCCTTTACCCCCCCTCTAACCCAACCCCAGCTGCCCCCGCCCTTTACCCCAACCCCCCACCTGCCCCACCCTTTACCCCCACGGCCACACACCCACCCGCACCCCTCACTGCCCCACCGGCCCGCGAGCCACCCGCAACCCCTCCCCCCCTCGGACCCACAACCCTCCCCCCTCCCCTTCGGACCCGACCCCCCCCCCTCTCCCTTTCAAACTCGCCACCCCCTTCCCCCCCCTTTCAGACCACCACCACCGACCACGAGAATCAACAAAGAGGTAGGAAAGCCACGGCAGTCGTGCACAAACAACATCAACAACAACACTCGGCAAAGGAGAGAGAGAGAGGGCGGGAAGGGAAAGCGGCGAGCGCAACAACTCCGATGGCAAACAACTCCGAGCGGCGAAGAATAACGGTGGTGGTAGTCCCTACCCGCAATAACGAAACAGAGGATAGAGAAGAATGGCGAGAGGAGAAGAGGCTCCGGTGAGCCGAGGAAATGCCGGCGAGAGAGGTGCGAAGGAGGGTGAGAGAGAAACAGGGGTGATGTATTTGGGGAGGGGGTGGGCTTTGAGGGTGGGTTTCGGGGGTGGTGTATTTGGGGAGGCGATGCTGGGGTAAGGGGTGGAGGAGTGGGGGAGTGGGTGGGTTTCGAGGGTGAGTTTTGGGGGTGGTGTATTTGGGGAGGCGGTCTTTGGGGTAAGGGGTGGGGGAGTGGGTGGGTTTCGAGGGTGGGTTTCGGGGGTGGTGTATTTGGGGAGGGGGTGGTGGGGTAAGGGGTGGGGGGGAGTGGGTGGGGGGCTGCTGCTGCTAGGGTAAGGGGTGGAAGAGTGGGGGCGGGGGTAAGGGGTGGAGGAGAGGTGGTTAGGGTCTATGTAGCACGGGTACGCCTCCCAGGCGCCGTTTCCCGTACCGGGTACGGGGCGGGTACGGGGTGGATTCGCCTGGGATTCGTACCCAAAACGAATCGGGATAGGTGGGTACGTGGGTTAGGTTTAGGTACGGATGGTTTGAAACCGGATACGTGGCGGAGACGGATTTGGATTTAAAGGGTTAAGGGTTTCTTCTCAAAATTTTCGAACTCTACCTTGAGCGGAGAAGCTAAGTTGCCTACCGTCGTCGACCGCCATCTCGAGCGGCTCCTCCTTCGCGTTTCGTGCTTCTTCGCATCCGCCGGAGATTTCTCCCATGAAAGGAGAAGTCCTTTCTTGCTGTAGAAGATGATGCGTGGTTTTTGGTGGTCTGATGTCCTTTTGTTCACTTAAGGTGTACAGTACTAGATTTTAAAGAAAAGGAATTAAAAAGGAGATGCAGTACACTTAAAGGGTTTTGACAGCTTTACTCCTTTTGTTCTCCTTTTTCTCACAAATTCTTTTTGTAAGGTTGATTCACGTGTACTTGTTAGCTTTCTTCACTCCTTTTTTTAATCTAATCTTTGACTTTTCAACCCTTCTAATAACAAGATTTTTTTTAAAAGGAAGATTAAGACTTATTAATTAAATATACTCCAATACTTTTAAAATACAAAACATTGGTATTAAATATTTTACTTTTAATTATGAACCGAATTTTTTTTAGGGACAACTAAACTTTCGAAATTTTTTTTTATTAAATATATATGTCGTATCCAAGCCGCACCCGTTTTCAAGAATTTTGATTTTGCCGTTTTCCGTCCCCGTACCCGTCCCCGTATCCGTGCAACCTAGGTTAGGGTTAGGGTTAGGGACTTAGGGTATTAGATTAGGGTTAGGTTTGGTTTAGGTTTAGGATAGCTAATTAGGATTAGAGGGGGGGATTAGGGGTTAATGACTAACGGTGTTAGCCTTCCGTTAGTCATAAGGGTAAGTTAATGTATTTTTTGAAAAGTGGAGGGTATATGGTGAATTTGGAAACTCGAAAGGGTATATGGTGCAAATAAAAATTTGTCAGGGGTATATGGTGAAAAAACCGTATTATTTTTAATCAAAATAAGGTGTCGGAAAGTTTTTTTTCGATGCTTTCGATGATAGACGTGTCTTGAAAATTGGTCAAGACACTCTCTTGACCGTGTCGGAGTATCGGCTATTTTTGGAGTAGGGTGTCGGATCCTCCGATCCCTACTTGGATACGACACCCGTATCCGTGCCGGAGTAACATAGGTTAATAGAGATTATTCATCAAATTCTAAACTAACAAAATAAAATCAGATTATAGTTTGTTAAATTAATTCATAAATTCTTCCCACAATTTCTTGCAACGGCAGCGGCAGAATTTGGTGAATCTCAGCGGTAGAAGGTGGCGTAGATAGGCGGAGATGGGCGGGGAGAATTGCGGTGGCTGGGCTTTGACCTGCTGTTTGCGACTCAGCCCATTCACTGGCAGTGACTGCTAGTGGTTGCTGCTTGCAGCCACCACCAGCGGCTGATAGGAGTGCTGCTGCTGACGACACGTGCTGGCAGCCCTTTGTGGTTGTTGGCTAGAAACTGGGCAGAGCTTCCCAACCATTAATCTCCCTGCTTAGATTCAATAGGGTCTGATATAGTTTAAACAAAAAAAGTTCTTAAGTTTTAATGAATAGTTTCATTTCGAGCAAGATTATGGGTTTTCAATTTTGCAAATAATAATTAATGAAGATCGGGAAAAGAGAGAGCATGAAGGCGAGGGGAGAGAAAAAGCTTAAAGTCTCATCAATGAAAGATGTGGGGGGAGATAGAGAAAACCCTAACGGCGTTAGAGCGCAATCAATAGTAAGGGTATTTAGAGCACAAAGTCAAAGTTCAGGGTATCCAAGGAATTCCCCAAATGTGAGGGGCAATTTGAGAATTACGTCAAACCTCAAGGGTACCTCAAGAATTTTCCCAAAAAAAAGTTAAAGCTAGTCAGTTCTTCAAGACACGTTTAAACTTTCTTTAAAACAAAGAGAGAGGGGGACATAAGAGAAAATAAGCTGCACAGCTGCCTCCTTCCCCAAAAAAAGTAAGAAATAACAGAAATTATGCTGTACAACTGTATTTGTTCAAAAAATGTTAAATCAAAAACTGGAAAAGAAAATGCTTACCAAGTACCAACAAAAGGCTATTATACTTCAATATGTCCACTGGAATCAAAATTTAAACAGAGCTAGCTTTAAAGATACATCACTCATGATCATGCCTTCTTTAATTAAACACAACAGTATCACTTAGTAGCAGATAGCTTAAATAAACGCTCCCATTAGACAAACCAAAGTCTAGCTTTAACACAAGCCAATGTAAGAAATACCTAATGTCAATATAATATCAATTACAAAGCATGGAGAGCTGACAACCACAAAGCATCGATGTCCAAGCATGAATGCGTAATATCTCTCTAAAGCCAAACAAAATCAACGAATCACAACTACATGCACAAAATGAAAAATTGGATTGGACCAAAAACAAAATTCAAAAAAGTAACCTATTATACCTCAAGGACCTCCTGTACAGCGACCTTAATAATCATGAACTGTACACACCAACAACTAGAAAAATCGCATATAAGCAATTGGTTTTCTTCTCTTCTTCCACCACAACTATACGGTGAATAAAATCAGAGGGAAAATTATAAATCTCTACAAAAGACCTAACATAGCTAACAAGAACACATGCTACTGAATTGTAACCCATGAGTGTTGCACATACTGGCACTGAAATGCAACCCATTGAAATTACGACAACTCCTCTTATATAGTTGGAAGGGGGAGTGCGGGTGTTAACAGTAGACGTTATCTTGATTCGCGATTATTAAACTTGATAGCCGGGCGAGAGCTCATCAGAAAAATCAACATAGAGAGATGTTTTAAGGCTTCGTTTGGTTGGGTGTAATACATTTCAATGTAAAACGATTTTCATGTAAAACAATTTACAATGGAAAGAATTGGAAGATTAGTTTTCCATTATTTGGAAGCGAGAAGGTTTGTGGAAGAAGTGTACTAAAAAGGTAAGGGAAATGGAGGAAAACATATTTTCCCTTCCTTGGAAAGGAAGAATGGTTTTCCATCCTTGGGAGAGCCATTTTACTCCTAGGAAAAAAATGTTTTACATTCCTTAGAAAAATAGGACCCAAATTAGAAAATAAAGAAAAATTAGTTTTCCATGAAAATGTTTTACATCCTACCAAACGGAGCCTAAATGAAAACAGCTGCAATCCAACATAATTTAATCAATAAGTTATTACAATTATGTAAAAGGAACAAAAGACAATCATTATTGCAAACAATTTCTTACAAGCTTTTCTTAAAGTTCACATGACAAAGAAAACACAAACGCCAATGGAACACCAATATCAGTCAAACCAAACTAAGCACACCAATCCCGACAAAAACTAAACAGAAGACTGGCACCACCCAAGACAGATCTTGCATATATCAGTGAAGAAACCAAAAGACTCACATAGGAAAAGGAGAAGGGCAGTTTTGTGCCTTTGTTGTAAACAGAAAAAGGACAGGGAGCAACTCTTGAAATTTGTACCAAATAACTTGTTTAAAGAACTTTAAGAAACAAACTAATAGAGCATACCTCAGGCTATTAAGTCAGATAAGCCCTTCAGCTAAGTAGGACACCACAAGTATCTAGTCCGTAGCCTCCATAAACAAGTAAAAACTCTCAAGTCGAGAACGGACGTCCCCACGTAAATTATACTCAAATGGAAAACCATCAGGTCCTTTAGCTATTAACAGATTTTGAGTGTCAACTGAACAGACATGGCCATCGATTCCAAATCCAACGAGGGTATCAAATGGAGTGACCTGTGGGAATAATTTTTTCTCCAGAGATCTTGAATGATCATTTTGGAAGGGGTGTACCAACCAAGGAAGATCAGACAGTGCTGGGTCAATAGCCTTGTTATTATAATCATTGCTGGCATCAAAATCCTCGTTGTTTCGGCGAACATAAATCACTTCAAAATTAGGATTCTTAGTTTTAATCTCACCATACCATTCCTGTAGATTTTCAAAAAGCACAGTGTCTTCAAAACAACCAAAATATAGAAGTATGTTCCTGGGTCGGAGTGCAGCCACAGTGACCTGAGTATCACCTCTAAGAACATAGTCACACAACTCAGAAGTGAGCAATGACTCCAAGGTGAGTTCCCTCAACAACTTAACATGATTATCGACAAGGCCCCCTCTACTGAACGGATATGCATCAGATCCTAATTTTCTCAAGACCTCTCCTCCATAAAGATCCACGTATCCATTATGGGGTCCCACAATAACCAGCTTATCAAGCCAATATCCGCAAATTCCCCAAATTTTGCGGCATTTAGAGTTGTTGAAGGGCATGCGCCACCAAGATATCTTGTTTTTCTCCATAAACTTATCTATTTTCCCCTGGTAAACCTCTGGGGGAAGACAGTCCACAAAGGGTAAATAGACTACCACAATCTCAAATTCTTGCTGATTCTCTCTGCATTGTTCATAGACCTCGTGAAGGGTGTGAATGAAACTTTTTTTAGTGATACAGCAAGTTCCTTTAGACCACAAGTACAAGCCGACAACCTTCTCATTGAGTCTCGAGAAAGACACCTCCTCCCGGCCACCTTCTTGATTAATCTTACATAGAACATCAGATGCAATGCTCCCCAGAAATTTCTGAAGCTGGGTTGTTTTAGAAATTCTCCAAACTTTCACGTCTTTAGCAGAAGGATTAGGACAGAAGGGAAAGGTGTCAGCTCCATCATCCATTGCAAAGTCAGGATATTTATGGAGCAAAGCAATGCTCGAACCATCCACAATGAAACATTTACAAGGAAGGATAACGTCAAGATAACAGCATATATAGTCACGGCGCTTGGGGTCATCAAATGGTACTACAAGGCAAGAGGGGGGAAAGGCCGACAAGAAGTGGCAGAAGGCCCTTCGATTATTATACTTAGTATTCATCTTCGCAACCAAGACAATCTCAAAATCATCATCAAAGGAATCAAACATCTCATAACAGATATTTGCAACAAACTGGAAAGTGGATGCATCTTCATGTAGACGATGAATAGGGACATGAAAACAGCAAACCATAACATATTTCCCTTGAAAGGTATCCTTGTTCAAATCGACTCGATCACCATTGTTCCGAACAAGGTAATTACTCTGACCCTTAAAGGACAACAACGATAGAACATCAAAGGACTCGCCAATCTTAATAACAGGCGACTGAGAAATCATCATCTTTATATCATCAGCATATTCTGGCTTCTCACTTTCACGAATAAAATCTAAGAGTCTATTATAGCACTCACCTCGTCTTATTAAGGGGCACAGATTCTTGTCGGGCTGCTTCACTGGCCAAAAATCATCCACAAAAGAATCGAGTTCATAACCAACATCTCCGGTTTTCTTCCTAACTGTCGGAAAATCTGACAATTTTCTGATTTTTCCGGAATACATCCTAGAAAACTTGCAAAATTAAACCTAATCACAATAATATTAAACAATAAGTTATCTTTCAAAATTAAAACCGAAAAATTCATCCCATAAATTTCAATCAAATAAAAAAAGTACGATTAGAAACAGACCTAAGATGATGCCCGCAAAATTACGGAAGCGATATTCAAAGGCAAATTGACAATTTTCACTTTTTAGGAACCCTAAGGGAGAGAAAGTAAGGGGAAGAGATCAAGAGAGGGAAAGCAAAGTAGTGAACGGAAAATGAAAGAAATGTTTAAATGGCGAACTAAAACTTTTGTCCCACGTCTCTTTGAAAAAAAAAATACTTCTTCCGTTTCGTTTTAAATGCAACAAATAAATATTTTATATCTCACAAATAATACCCATTTGTTGCATTTAAAACGAAACACAGGAAGTAATAAATTTGTCGCACGTCGGACAAGGAAACACTAACGAGGGCCTATTCAGCAGAAGTAGTTGTTGGGTTAACTATGAGTTGTCCGAATAGCTGTTAGCTGTGTGCTAGTAGCTGTCAGCTTTTAGCTGTGAAAGTAGTTATTTAAAATAAATGTGTTTGGTAAACGTAGTTGTAGAGATTATAGAAGATAAAAATGACATATTATTTAATTATAATATTAATTTCAATAACATGATCAATTAATAAAGAAAACGCAAGGTTCCAAACTTGATATGCATTTTTTTCCATTCGCATTAAAATATAATTAAAAAAAACTCAACATTTAAAAGGTACAAATATAATAACGTAGAAATTTAAAGCATGAATAAAATTTGGTTGAGATGGTAATTGTGCTATGTATAATAGCTAGAGGTGATCATGGGGCGGGCCGGGTTCGGGTGGGCCGAGACCCAAAAAAATTGCCCATTGACCGGGCCGAGCCCAAATCCGGCCCAAAAAATTATGCCCAAAGCCCGTTATTTCGGGCCGGACCGAGCGGGCTTTTTCGGGCCAAAACAGGCTGGGCCTAAAATTTAGACTAAAATATTTTTTTTGGCTTGTCCAAAGCCCGCCCAAAAAAAAAAAACCGGGTCGGGTTGAAGTTGATCACCTCTAATAATAGCATGATGTCATGAGTTCAAATCTTGTTGCAAGTCAATTTACTTTTGTTAGTTTCACATGACATATGTACACAATTGACAATTCTAGTGGAGTAAGAGAGGTGTCACTTGGCGTGTATACATTGTTAGACACGCCTTTTAATATATTCGTATAGTAGAATTGGAGGAAAGTTTAAGACGATGAGAGAGAATCTCCTCAAAAAGAAAAACCCCTCCCCCAACCTGCCCTCAAGGCCCAAAGTGAGCAGCCTATCCAGGAATCCGTTTGCAGCCCAAGGGTTCCCAGCGATGCCACGAAGCTACCAGCAGACCCTCCCCGAAGCCGCTCCCGCCACCTGCCGTCGTGTTTCAACCATCAGAAACCTGATCTAGCCTGGACCTTTTGTATCCAACTGTCTTTTAAAGAAGCCCTTGTTATGACGTTGTCTCATGGCAATTCTGAAATCTATCCCTATCAGTCTTTCACCTCTTCCCTTTGCTACCAAGATGGAGAGGAAGATGAAAACTAGGGAAGTCTTATCTCGGTCTTCGAGGAGGAATATGGAGTCGTGGGCAACCAGTTTAACGTGTAAACTAGTTGTCGGTCTTGTGCTCAAGTACTCCTAAAGAAAGAATTGTCAAGAATGTGGAATTGGAAGGGTAGTATGGAGATGGTGTCTATATGGAAGGGGTTTTACAATATCATATGCCCTCCCTATAGGACAAATTTGCGATCCATGCCGGGGGTCATTGGTTTGTGTTGGGTGCAATGGTCTGTGTACAACTATGGATGCCTAGCTCTAAACCCACGAATGGGAAAAAAATTTCAATTTCCTATTTGGATTCATTTGTCGGAGCTGCCTGTGGAGTTTTTCAATCAGGAACATTTTGAAAGGAGAAACCCTAAAAATCAATGCCCACTCTTTGAAAGGTGAGAGCAAGCGATATGCGACAATTTGTTTGCTGGTCGATGCCGAGACAAAACAGCCAACTACGACATGGTTAGAAAAGACTGCCCAAGAAATCCAATATGTGGAATGGTTGTGGTTCTGTTCGTTCTGCACTTCTGCTATAGGTTCGGCCACCATGTTAGACAGTGTGCAAAGAGCCCTCAAAAGCTAGGGGAGAATGCGAAGGTCAACGAAGATACAAAGAGGCCCACTAAATCTAACGAATGGACCAAAGTGAAAAGAAGTCAAGGGGGAGACAAAAAGGTAGCCTAGAAGCCCCAACTGGGTGAAGGAAGGAATAGAAGTAAATCTCGGACGAGGTGGACCCCGAAAAAATAAATGAGGTCCAATCCCAGATCAGAGGAAGTCGGAGAGTCTTATCCCTACTGAAGAGGAACTTCCCTGCCAAAAGTTATCTCCCCAAAGGGAGACATATCTCTTCCATAGGCACTCTAATGCCTTTGATGTGTTACGGGAGCTGAACTCCTTCGAGGAGTCTTGTAAACCCCCCCCAAAAATCCCCCCCAAAATCTTTTCCTTCCTTTACCATGGTGCCATGTTCCCCTACTACTTTGGGTTGCCCATCCCCTATGGACAAGACCCCTCTCCCCAACCTAAAGAAACCCCCTTCCCCCCGTTGTAGTCATTAACCCTGAAAAAACGCCCAAAGGTTTTATCCCCTTTTAAAAAATTCCCCACCTCCCTAAAAAACACCAAGATGCAGCAAAACCTAGTGGAGCTTGTGGTAATCCTAGACATGTCTCAATCGTCCTCCCCTCCTCCATCCTTATCGCCTCCCTCCCTTCATCCTTTTCCAAGAATGCGAGTGGTGACCTCGGATGCCACAATGTGGATTATATCCTACGTACCCGACTCATTAGAAGAGGCGAATATCTACTTCACGGGTCTCTGTCTTCAAGAGGTGAAAGCTCTTATTATGAACCCGTTTGTAAGGCCGATGAGACATCAAGAGCTCATGATGTACGTAAACTCCGAGTTGATGCCCCCTTATGCTCTCCAACTTCAGGACGGGACACACCTTCCCCTGAACATGAAAGTGTTCATAAGATGGATTCTAGAGAGACAGAGGGAGGTGTAGAGAAAGAAGAGAGGGGCCTCCTTCAATACCTTGCCCCCTGGATCAATCGACACCCCTGTTGCCACAACCGGTACGAATGGTTGTGTTGGTCAAGAGGCAGCTGGTCCGCCTTCAAGCGGTTAGCAACACAAATGCAGTTATGCTTGTCGGCCTTCACCAACCTCTCAAACAACTAGGGATCTCAACAACTTGGGACGTGGTAAAAGGCAAAAGAAACTTGCGCGAATTAGAGGTAGTTCTCTGGTCACACCGGAGACTATGGACGTGTCTTGGAGGTGAGGATTTCTTTCATCCTTTTATCTATTGTTGATGGAAAAGCTAAAACATACCATAATCACTGCCTTTAGAATCCTGCCTCTTGCATATTCCAGGGAGATTATGATATACTTCCTCCATTTCTTAATAGATGCATCATATTGACTTTTTACACAATTTGAAAATCAACTTTGACCATATGTAATTACTAATTTGTAATGATAAATGTCATCATTTTAATTGTTGTTGATTAATCTCAACGTATATTTTCAAAATATTATTTCCTTGTACAATTTATATTATATAATTGAAGATATGATGGTAAAAGTTGTGCATCGACAAGTGTGCCCACTCAATATGATGCATCTTGGGAATCTGCATGGTTTTCTCGTCACCTTACCCTTCTCTCTTGCATGCATACCATGTATTTTTATAGTGGTGACTTTCTATAATTTATACGATCGTATATGATGTTCGAAAATCATTGTTTCTATACAGGTTAAAGCTTCATTGTTTGCTGCTGGGTGCTATTCAGAAAATTCTGATGACTTTGCATCTGTTTTCTTGGAGAGTCTGCTCAAACTAATGAATTCATCGAAAACCTTGCCAGCTTTAAGAATTTCCGGCGCACGGAAGTTTTCTAAAATGGGATGCTCAACTATACTTGCGATGAAAGCTTACAAGGTCGCTGATTTTTAGTCTGTTTTTGCATTTTGACTAATGTCCTATATTCCTTGATGTCTTCAGGTCCCCAGTCTAATGTAGTAA
This sequence comes from Beta corolliflora, assembly GCA_947648045.1. Taxonomy (NCBI): domain Eukaryota; kingdom Viridiplantae; phylum Streptophyta; class Magnoliopsida; order Caryophyllales; family Amaranthaceae; genus Beta; species Beta corolliflora. Next base: position 496,354 of record CANSZD010003048.1, on the reverse strand, counting down.
CGAATAAAGTATGTTAGAGCAGATCTGCATGTTACTAGCAACAGTTGTTTGTTTGTTTGTTTCTCTATTACCACTTGTTGTATGACTTATATCTAGTAATCTGATACACTTACATGAAAGGATTTGCTATCAGACATTGTACTAAAGCTGTTGATGCCAGTTCCAGTTGCAACAACTTTTCTGTAGGGAAGGATGATACACATTCTTGACTGATCTAGACTCTAAAAAGATAAGGTTATCTGACCTCCTTGGACCATGCCTACGATGAGGTCCATACTAGGTTGCTCTTGTGTAAAGTATGTCACTGCTGAACCATGTACTGAAATTATCCCGACATGAAATAGTTTCTCATTAGGAGGGATGCGTAGAGCTGGATATGTTGACTGAAGAGTGCATTATCTGTATATAGCACACTATCGAACCAATGCCTCTTATGACGGTCTCATCTATGGTAGGGGTCCCAACTTTTCAGATGAAAGGTGCCAAGACTATTTCAGCAGATTATTAGGCAAATTTTGCATCTGGGCGAGCATTGTTGATTACTGCATTATTTACATGCTCACCACACAATGCCAAGAGAAACGAGCAAATTTCTTTTTTTTATGAAATTATTTTCTTTTGGGACTTGGGAGTCCTAGACAATGCTTCATGAACGAGTTGCAGTTTGTATATAGTCTATCCAGTTTCCAGACAGTTGATATAGTTGTTTATATCACCTGTTGCAGCTATGCGTGTGGTGCCTTCTGACTTTATAGAAATTCTATAGCAATGTGGCTGTATGGTGAAGTTCTTTACCTGTTAATTGATGTAGGCTGGTGCAGAACTTGTAAGTAAAACGTCGGAAGAGGATATTTTGGCCACGATGTTGATCTCTCTCACAAAGCTTTCTTTGAAAGCATCCATTTTGATTACTGATCAGGTAAGCAGTCGAACTGTTATGGCAGTCTTTTTGGATGTACTACCTCATAATTACCCAGCACTTTAACTCTTGCCAATGTATGATCCTTGGAATTCTGGGAGATAGAGGCTTTGCTTGAAAAAGGAAGCTAACTCCCTTAGCTTTCATCTATTGGTATCTCACGACCTTATTATTCCTGCGTAGATCTTTTATTGATAAAATATATTTTGTTGATGTTTTATATACTTATATACTACTAGATGAAAATACTCTTTTCTTAGATCCTTTCCTGATATATGGTCCTGAAAGAATCTGTCTAGGCTGTAGCAATTCAAGATCTTATTTTGTGCTTCATTTTGTACCATAATTTTCGTTATTGTTAGTACTTTGGCCTTTTTTCTGATAGAAATTTCATCATTCAGAATACTTTGATTTATGAGAGCAGACATTATCTGTTAATATTTTTGTAACTCTGTATTGAATATAATAATTCATCATTTTGGCATTTGCATAACATTGTGGTGCGCCAGTTTGTGATTTGTCATGTTTGTGTAACTACCATTTCTTGAAGCTACTTTTTACTTCATTGTCTAACTTTTCTGTTCTTTCTCTCGGATATGCTTGTGATATGTAATGTTATATTGAGGTTTAGTTTCGAAACCTAGAATTTTCTCCTCCTTCCATCCCCTCCTTCCCTGATGAGAAGGTAAGAACATTGATTTCGGCTTCTCTGTGCAGGTATAATTGCTTAGTTCAATTTTGGCTCAGAAACCAAGCCCATCCTTACAGGCTACAGTACTTAGATGCATGCATAGTATTGCAGAGGAAGCAGCATGCTTTCTCCCAGGTAGTGCTTTTCCATTTCAGATTTTGTTCAGAATGCTTGGCGAACCAAATTTGCCTTCTGCTTTGTACTGTTAAGTGCTACAGATTTTTCTCAAGGTTATTCATTGACTTAATTTCATGGGGTCGTCTCTGTTCTTGCTTATATCTTGACTAGTTCTCTTCTTTTGCATTGCTTGTAGATGCTTGCATATGCGTTACCTGATATGATAGTTGCAGAGGACTTCATGAAGCTACTGAAATTTATTGAGGATGCAACTCGTTCTCCAGTATTTTCTACGAGACTCTTAGCTTTCCAAAATTTGGTGCATATATCTAACAAGCTGAAGGGAAAGGATGATATAATGTTGGTGTTGGAGGTTAATTCTATTACTTCTCCCACTGGAATTGTGTAAGCTATTAGCGATCAGATAACTCTGTTGGTAAAACTGGTGCCAGATGGTACCTCTAGCGCTGAAGTAGAGCGAGAACTAGGAAGTATGCTCAAAGTGCTACTTTTACTGGTTGAGAATTATTCAGAATTGGGTTCTTTCGTACTGGATAAACTAAACTCTATCATCAAGGATATGGCAAATTCACAAAACATGCCTTCCTCTGCAATACAGGTTTCTGTACACAAAGCTGTTAATGCTGGGATAAAACAAAATTTTCCTATGCGTGTGTTGGTGTTTTACATCTATAGATTTATGGTGGCGCTCCTTGAAATTCTGGATGATTATGGTGCTATCACTAATGAGATAATTCGCAAATTGAGGCAACTGGTTTCCTTTGTTTGTAACAGCATTACATTTGATTGTTCAACCCACACATTCTTTGCCCTTCTACAGCATTCTCTTGTCAATTGGAGCTTACCATCTGAGAACCACTCAAGCAATTCTGTTCAAGGACTGAGTGGATCTCCTAGTAGATTGCTTGATAGTGAAACACTCATCCATGGATGTGCAAAGAACATACTTGCAGGAGGGGATAATTGGTGTGCCTACAAAGTTGGAAGATATGCTGTCTGTCAGGGAGAATGGTATGTTGCTAGTTTAATTTTTCAACATCTACAACAACGAGTTCAGTCTGATTTTTGTTGCCAGTGGTTAAAATATTTAGTTGAATACACCAATCTTGAGAAGAATATCAAAGTGCTGCTTGAGCAATCATCCGGCTGTTTTCCTCTGGACCTTGTCTTGGTGCCATCTGCTGCGGATAATAGTCCGATGGGTATTATCTCAAGTGAATATATTAAAAAACTTGTTGATGCTTTTGAGGATGTTCCTTCATATGACAAGATCTTGGAAGCTATTTCCTTACAAACACAAACCCTTTGTTTCCAAAGATGGTTCACAGCTTTAAGGCTGAAGGTTTTACTTGTATTGGTGGATATACTTAAACTCTTAAAAGGTTGCCTAGTTTCTAAGACTGGCCTCTTCAATAAACACACTGGGGGAAATGATCTTACTGATGGTGAACCTTCTTCCCAAAAGATGAAAGACGTGATGTCTTCTCTGGCTGTACTATCTGCAAGACTAGCTAGTCTTGCTGAAGAATATGATTTGATCTCCTCATCTTTCATTGACTTAGATCCGAAAAGCTTAAAAGTAATTTCAGCTCTTGCATGCAGTTGTTCATTGTTGGCCTTCTGCACAGCATTTACTAATTTGATTGCTGATTCACCTGTTTTTGCCGATCTGACAAAAGAATCAGGCTATTGCCGGACTGTTATTATAAAAGATTTAGTTTCGCGTTTGTGCATACGGACACCGAGACCTGTATGAATCTCATGTCATTCTTCAAAGAATATCAATTGCATGAGAGATCTGTGCAATTTCTGCCTGGATTTCGGATATCAAGAGTTGGTCATCTCTCAAAAGATATTCTTTCATTGTGTAGATCTAGTGTTAGGCAGTTTATCGGATTGCAGAACGAGGGTCTCAATGTCAAAGATGAAGACACAGTGTGGCAAGTTTACAAGGATCATATGCAACTTCTGTTGAATATAGTTGCAGCATGGATGCATATCCCTTTCAGGGTTCCCAAGTACTTATTCAGAGTAAGGTATGATGATACCGCCGTTTGATTTGACATAAAAATTAAAATAGTTCACATTCTGTATCGAACTGATAAATTTGTTGTAGTGATAGTTTTTTCTATAGGTTCTAATTGCTGTTCCGATCTGTTTGAAGTTTCTATAATTACTATTTCATATCTGTTTGAAGTTCATTTGTGTTTCCTTCTTTTTGAGTATTTGAATAGCTTTTCTATTTATATTTATGAATAGGACTACTAGAAATGGCATGAAGCATTTCTTAGGTTTACAGCATCATGAGATGCAGGATCAGACCTATGGAGGGAGGGTTAGTCGGTGCTCCTGCCTCTTCCTGGCCTTATGAGAATTATTTTGCAATATGCATTACACCGTTTTTGAAGATGCTGTATTATGCTCCATCCAACAAAGCAGAACAATATGTGTTGATATCTTTCAAAACACAGAGCATGAGATTTCAGTTGGTTCATTTATTTGACTTTTCACAAAGAGGCATAGAAGTATAGAACATTTATTGTGTTTGGATAGCAACGGTGGACGGATAGGGAGGGGTAGGAAGGAGTGGAAAGGGAGAAGTGGGTTTGGGTTTCCCTCCTTTCTCCCAATTTTGGGAGGATTTGGTTCACTAAAAGAAAAAAAACCAGATACCTCCATTTCCCTTCCCTTGTTCCAATCCTCTCATCTGAACATATTTAAATGCTACGCATATATTGTGGACAGTTATGGATTGTTCTTTTGAAGTTAGTCACAGTATCAACTGTCCAGATCATAAACTGTTATACAATGCAGTAAAATTATGATTTGAATCTGTCATAGTTGTCTATTCACAGATGCATCTATCATTTAAATTATTATTTTGACTCAAATTTCAGGCCTACTGTCGGTTCTCTGCTTGTTTCTGTAAATGCTGGTAGCAGAAAACAGAACGAGTTATATGTCTCGAGGGGATCCCACCCAGCACTCAATCTGTGTATTCTGCTTAAGAATGTGACATCAGATGTTTGTTCAAGATTCTCCAAGATTCATTGCTTCCTTCATTGTAAAACATCATTTTTGGGGACAAGACATATTGGACATCCCAGCAGAGTGGGATGGACAGGTTATCAAGCATCAGAAACAGATATTGCAATAGAGTTGAATAAGAAATTACAGTGCCATATCATGAAGCGGAACCGAGAATTCATGAATTGTTCGGACCGTCAAAGTGATGGTAAGACGGTGGAGACGTGTGTATGTTTTGAAACAAATGGCAGATCGCAAGGGTTCTCTACTTGCCTGTTGGATGTTTCCGCTTTTCCTGTTGGTTCCTACAGAATTCACTGGCATAGTGGCGGCATTGACCATCAAGGAACTTATTGGAACATCCTACCACTGAGTCCTGGTTCTGAGTTCACTGTGAGAGGACCATCTTAAAGGTGATAATGATTTCAATTTTTTTAGGCATGTAGAACTTAGATTTTTTTTATTGATGCGATTAGAGCTTAGTTTAGATGATTATTATGTCATCTGATCATCTCTGATATTGCTGTATAGTTTTCGACATAGGCTAAAATTTGTATCAGGTGGTCTCACTATAAGTAGTTAAGTTCTTTGATAAAAGGTTACAGAAAATTGTAAAGGGGAATGACACATCTATAAGATTTTGTCCCAAGATTATTAGTGCCGCATAAAACCTTATCAATTAAAATTAGAGTCGGATACCACAATATTTGGTACTAAACACTCTCACAATTGATATGAAAAAATTAGAAAGATTAATTGGTATTAGACCTCTTCCAAATTGTACCAATTTATTTGGTAGATGTTAAATCTGTACATAGATCATAGATGCCAATGACAACTCCCCTCCCACGAGCTTCAAAGTTGTGACCACAAGTTTTGGGAGATATAATGCTCAGCCATTAAGCTATGACTTGTGCTCTTCACAATTTGTAATTAACTACAAATGTAATCTTCCTCAGTTCCTTGTATAGGTATTCAAAATAGTAACAATGTCCCTAAATTAAAAAAAAAGTCTTAATATTAGGTCATGCATTAAGCCCAGATGGGTATTTAATATTTTAAGTGATTAATTTTTAAGGGTTTTCTTTTTATGGTCGGGAATAGCGTTATGTGGAAGTTATAATGATTGTTTAGCTGAACAAAATCTCAATATGAGAAATTTAAGCTAAAGGAAGCTTCAATTTTGAGCTAAGAATGGCTCAACGTGAGGTTTTCGTTGTCAAGAGGAAAATGAAGAAGCTAAAAGTCCTGAATTAAAGATTGCAAGCCCTCTTCATTGCACTCTTAAGTAGACCATCAAGAAAATTCTGGGAGATTGCTGCAGGTAGAGATGAGATATCTCGTGCTGTACCTTCTTCTAGTAGCCATAGGTTACAAGAACGAATAAGTGGGTTGGCACATAAGATTAATTGAGAGTCTCTAAAGAAAACTTGCAAAGAGTGGTTTAGAAACCCCATGAACTTGGCTTTGTTCGTTTGGATCATTTGTCTCTCTGTTTCTGGGGTGATTTTATTTCTTGTCATGACTGGAATGCTTAACAGTGCCCTTCTGAAGAAGTCTCAAAGAAATGCATGGTTCGAAGTGAACAATCAAATTCTCAATGCCCTTTCTACACTCATGTGCTTGTATCAACACCCTCAAATATTTTACCGTTTGGCATTACTCTTGAGGTGGAATCCGCAAGACATTTCTAAGCTAAGAAAGATTTACTATAAGAATGGTACTTACAAGCCCCATGCATGGGCACATATGCTAGTTGTTATTCTGCTTCTTCATTTGAATTATCTTGCTTACTATAGCCTTTGTGGTCTTAATGTGGGATAAAAATGATCTGAGAAGGTGCAATTTCTATCTCAGTTGCCATAGCTGCACCAACTATAGCAGGAATTTACACAATTCTTAGCTCCTTAGGAAAGGAGTATGAAGATGATCTCCCTGTTGATGAGGAAGCCCACGTTCGTATCAATGACTGCGGCATGTGAAAGTATGAACGTTTTAAGGTCAAATTCTCTAGAGAAGAGGCTGTCCTTTGTGGTGAGAGAAGATGGAAAGATTGTTGAGAATCGACCAACGTGAGAGGTGGAATTTTTTATGTGGAATGATATTTCTGTAGCTTATTCACCGATTTTGCAAATTCTGTGTTTCTGGATGGAACATGGAGAGGTTAGGATTTGGGAACATGTATATTCATATGTTCACATTGCAACTTTCATCTTGTTTTGTTCTGCCCCATATAGGATTTCCAATTTGGCTGGCCTCAATGTCGATAATGACAGTGTTAGGCAGGCTTTAGGACTTACTGGGTTCTTACTTTGTGGGTTTGGTTTACTCTACGGTGGTTATTGGAGGATACATATGAGGAAGAGGTTTAACTTGTCTGGGCATACATCTTGTTGCGGCAATCCTGCTATTTCTGATTGTGCTTTGTGGTTTTGCTGTTGTTGGTGCTCACTTGCTCAGGAAGTGCTAACAGCTAATTTTTATGATATTGTTCAAGACAAGTTGTGTAGGAAACGACACAATGAAAATGGCGAGCTGGGGTGCTCAGAATCGCCTTTTGAAGACGGAGAAATGAATAACAGCAAAAATCTGTCCCCGAGCTCTCAGGTGTTTCCGTCTGACGGCTCAATGATCATAACAGCAAATATCAGTTCAGAAAGAACAGAAGAAGACTCGATAAGGGAAGCTAAGGTACGTCCAAACTCTCCCTTAATGATGGACCGAGAAGGCAAATAGCATGGTCATTGCATAATTGTAAAGAGATGCATTGTAGATGTTTGAGGTTCTCCATGTAACTACTATGCATTTTCGATATAGGCTTGGAATGGGATCACAATCTTGTGTTTAAGACAAAATGCTACTTCATGTGTACTCCATATTTATCACATTTCTTGAGTCTACTATTACCATACATTTCAAAGCATACTGCATTTTTAAGCAAGTTGTGAGGATTAGAGTGAGATTTACATAACACGACATACTCATATATCCATGGTATTTGGGATTATTGGAAATTTGAAATGTTATGTCTAGGTGTATCTTAATTTTGGTGTATTTAAGTTTTAACAGTGTTCACTCTGGTCGCAAGGGGGGTAGTCATTGATGAAGATTGATAAATTGCAATAGCAGAAGTTCTAAGCTAGTTGCTGGCGAATAGTGAAAGGCAGCTTTACGGTTCTTTCCTAAATTGTGGTATAAGCATCCATCATGATGCTATTCCAATCTGGGCTAACATTTGAGATACAAATCTCTTTGTTTATGTTGTAGTAGTATATCAAAGCAATATTCAACTGGAAATGGCAGATGTATTATAATTGAGCGTGGCTAGGAAATTGTGGTGGTCTTGGAACAAATGCTGCCAGTGTTAAGAGTAAACTAGAAAGCATAGAATCACCTGCCCGCGTTAAGTATAATCTCATTCTGTTATTTGTCTTTATTAGTTTACCCGTTTTTTTGCACAGAGTGTTAGGAGAAATAATGTTGTGGGAAATAGAAAGAAAGAGAAAATATTATTTTATATTAAAGTTGCATGTATGTGTGATGGAAAGTTAGTGGTCCCATTCCAAAAATAGAAACAAAAGAAATGGGTAAAGTGGTAAACTAATAAGGGTCTAAGGGACATCCAAAAAAGGAATACGGGTAAACTAATAAAGACCGGAGGGAGTATTAGCTAAAACTGGGAAGTTATTGCTCAGAAACACAATAGTTTGGAAATAGTTTATCTTCTCCTCCAAAAGTTCTCTATATTTTCAGGAAAATAGTTTGAAAATTCCAATCTCTATTGCATATAAGCAGAGTAGAAGAGTATGACCCTTCTTAAAAACTAAGGCACAAAAGGAAGTAACTCAAAAAAGCACTATCAGTTACTCTGAAGATAATAGATCCTAGCAGCAATTTCTGACAGAAACGCGAATGTAATTTCTGACAGCCTATGCATTTCTGCACTACTGCTGATGCTTCATTAGGTTATTGTCTTCACAGTAGCTCTTTGTCAACCGGCGCTAAAAGATTATAGCACTTCTCGAGGGTCTGAAATCTTATTGCACTTCTTCTGATGAAAGTTTCAGAGTGAGAAGTAACCAAAGTAGTGCGAAAATCACTTCCGTAAACTGAACGCCTAGTTGCTTTTAGTGACTTTGCTCCTGAGATATCTGCTGATGCATTCTTGCTCTTATACCTCACCTTGTGGGATTCATGCTACTGTCTAATACCCTCTCTGTCTCCTAATAATAGGATATAATTGAAGCTCCTTTTTCAGGAATCAAGTCAGTATTAATTTTGCACACCTCTACCTTATCAATGTGGTCTTTCTTGAGAATTCTTGAAGGGTATCTTCAAATGCTAATATGGAGAAGTTCAAAGTTCACATTACTATATACAGAAAGTAGCTTATTATTTTGAGACGACATTAGTGGAAATATGGTTTTATTATTTTGGAACAGAGACGGTATGATATTTCTGACAAGGTCTTGGTTTGCTTACTCTTTTATCTGCTAAAAAATTTACTTTGAACGTGCAAATATTGAACTTTCTATCACAAAAAGGTTGTTAAAATTTGAGGAGCTCTCTTTTTTTCTTCCCTTACTAGTATAAGTTCCAACTATAGACTAATAATAACCATATCTTTGAGGGCCAATGCTAGCAATTTGAGGTGTTGTCTTTGCCTATGATAATGAGTTGTTTGCTTAGAGAGTACTTGTTTTGGAGGAAACCATATACCGGGATAAGTGGTTTTCATATGTCATCCATTTGGTTTGTTATGTGTGATCCCCAATGATTAAAACATGTTCTTTCTTGAAGAAGGAATGCTACATTTTCTTCTCTGTTATTCCTTACATTCGTCTTTCTCTTCTCCATCCATCTTTTTTTTGCTTTTCACTTTTCCTTGCACTTTTAACTTTTTTTTTGTAAGGAACAAAAAATAAAAGAAAACTAATGTATAGAATCGTATTATGGGGCATATGCTAATCAACTTACGGGAGATTTGGTATATGGGTGATGGGTCCATGCGATATGAAATTGTGGAAAAAAGAGGGTGCTTATCATAATAGGGAATCAGTGTGTGAAATAAAGATTTTTTATGACTTTACCGTATATGGTATATATTAGAAGTGATTTGAAAATAAATAACAAAAAATTATCGAAAAATTCTTTGTTGATCTCTCCCTTTATCTTTTCGTTACGAGTTAAAAGGTCTATTTCCTCCCCTATCTTCATCCCTCAACTTGTACCCTATGCTTTGGTGGGATAGGAAGGTGTTTGGTACTTATTACTAATTCTCTCAATATCCTATCTTACTAATCATACATAAAATTTTACCTATTCTACTCTCTTGTTCCCCTAAACGAACACCCTCATAGACTATAGGATTACGAATCAAAAGTTCCTTGAAACTATTTATGAGTGTGGTTGCCCTAAGAGAGTAAGTCTTTCTTCTACCGGTAAGAATGGGATTAAATACTCTCTTTTTTATGTAAAACCTTGTGTGCCTTAAAATATTTTGATATTTGATCTAGCATGATTTCAAGTATAACTGTCAAATGAGAAATTAATTATAGCAATCAAATCTCATATAGGGTTAATTTGAGTTACTAAGGGCCTTCTCTATTTTTTGATGAATAGGGGAAGTGTTGCACGTGATTTTTATTGTCATATTCTAAATGAACAGGCGAAAGATTGTGGGAAGCATGCTGACAGGCTGAATGAAACTAGATATATCCCTTTCCCCCCCTAGTTTTTGTGAAACTCTCGTAGACTTGGACTGTATGAGGCTATTTGATGGCCATGACTGACCTATTTTAATTTTAATGTTAACCGTTTTCACCAAAAAAAAGGGCCTACTCTATTCACGTTATTTTCAGTCCTTATAAAAAAAATAAGTTCAGGTTAGTTCAGTTCAGCAAAAATAAAATCAGACACTCTCACAAAATAAGGTCTAATAAGTTCAGTTAAGTTCAAATAAGCAAAAATAAGTTGAATACAACATACCCTAAGGTTGTAATGGAGTTATTGTTAATGTATATATGGAATTACTCGTAATCACACCATTATTTAAGCGTACAATATATCACATGGGGGATGAAATCAGACATTTTTTTTTATTTTTTACACGGGGAAATCAGACAAAGGGTGCGTTCTCTTCACCTTAAAAAATTAAGTTGCAGGTCCAATAAGTTCAGTTCAGTTCAGATAAGTTCAGTTCAGTTCAGATAAGTTTCAATCAGGTCCAATCAGGGCAATAAGTTCCAATCAGGTCTAATAAGTTCCAATCAGGTGCAGTAAGTTCCAATCAGGTCTAATAAGGTCTAATAAGTTCTAATCAGGTACAATAAGTTTCAATCAGGTCCAATAAGTTCCAATAAGGTCCAAATAGTCAATGATCAATAAACATTTGTATTATTGTCCATTATTTTATTATTCATATCACTATTAGCTGATTATATTATTATTAGAATTTTAATTAAAGTACCACAATGATTATATCGTATTATACTTGTATTATTGTCTATTATTTTATTAAATGTTTGTATTATTGTCTATTATTTTATTATTCATATTACAATTAGCTGATTATGTTATTATTAGAACTTTTAATTAAAGTACCACAATGTATAGTATTATACAGTACTTGTATTATTGTCTATTATTTTATTATCCATATTACTATTAGCTGATTATATTATTATTTAAAAATATTATAATCATGGTTAAATAAGGTTGACAATAATAATCATCATAATTACAATATTTTGCAATTCGTCTTTAAATAACTAGAGATAACATGTTTTCGTTACTAATAACAATGAAAGATATAAATGTTATTAATTGATTGCTTCATTATCATCACCGAAGTATCTTTCTTAATCGGAGTATCTTTCTTCATCTTCTACATCCTCCTCTTCAATCAATACGTTTTCTTCACCAACATCCAACCATATTTCATCTGAAATTTTTGCCCGAGTAATCTCCATATTCTTTGTTCTCGTCTTGTCAGTCAAAAATACCAACTCTTTTTCTCCACTTAGAATTAGCTCGCCAATAGTCTTCATAATGAATTTTTTCGGATGATGATTTCACAAGTAACAAGTGAGAGGTGAAAGTGGAGTGAGAGATAAGGACTTAATGCATTCTACTGCCTTCAAGTAAATGAAAGTGGAGTGAGAGTTAATGAGTTCTACTACTTTAGTCATAAAACTAAGTGGAGTGAGATACATTTTTCCATATGTGGCAATTTCTCACTTGTTAGCAATAAATGTTAATCAACTTTTGGTTTTCTACTAGTGCTTTATGAAATCAAAACAAGACTATTAGATATATTAGTGGTGAAAGTTATGTATAGGCAAGTATATAAATAGTATTTTTTTTTGTTAAATTGTTTATCATAAGAGATAATTAATAATAATTATTTTTTTAAAGGGCGAATTTTAATAATTATTACGTCATAATAAATTTTGAGGGGTAGTATTTACGTTGGGGGTAATATTTATGTTATTACTCATTAATTTTTTTGTCTAATAAGGTCAAATAAGTTCCAATTAGGTCTAATAAGTTTCAATCAGGTCCAATAAGGTCTAATAAGTTTCAATCAGGGCCAATAAGGTCTAATAAGTTCCAATCAGGTCAATAAGTTTCAATCAGGTTCAATAAGTTGGATCAGGTTCAATCAGGTCCAATAAGTTGGATCAGGTCCAATCAGGTCTAATAAGTTCCAATCAGTTCAGTTCAGGTCCAATAAGTTCAGTTCAGATAAGTTCTGTTCAGTTCAGGTCCAATAAGTTGAAGAGAACACACCAAAAATCTGATGAAGAGTAAGAACATGAATAATTTAACTTTCAGCCGACACCTTAGCTAGAAGTTACTGTCAATCTAGCAAAGAGACCAAACTACTAAGATCCGAATCCACTTCAATAGCGAGTCCCAAGCAACCAATGTTCCCCTTGAAGCACCATATTCACAGGAATGTTCCATGAGGCTCAAGATGCTTAAGCAAACTATATGACTTAAGGCGCTTCAACAAACTTCACGACTTACTTGCCTGTTTAATATGAGAATAATATATTTTATTAACTATGCTATATTTACCAATAAAGCTAAAAATAAATAACTAAATCTATACACTATGTGCATAGGTTAGAAAAACCCTGAATAATAATAACGCATAGTATAGTAAAAGTCGTTGGTCTTAACCAGCTGTTATATGGAGTACCCCCTCTGTTTTTTTTTATCTTTCTCACTTGGAATCTTGACACTATTCATACTTAGAGAGAATCTTCTCAATTTTTTTCAATTTATAAGAAAAAAACATAGTCATGTGGGGTCTTGTTTGATTCGTTTCAATTAGTACTTTATTAATATTCAATCGTCATTTTTACTAATGTATAAGGAAAAATATTGGAAAAATTGATAGGAACAGTCCCAACTATGGGCGTTCCGCCATTTTCAGTCCCAACTAAGGATTATTTCTGGGCGGTCCCAACTATGCATTATTTTTTGAAATTGGTACCAGGTGACTCATTACCTGTTTAACAGGTTAATTTTTTTTTTTTATTTCTTAAGTTAGTTTCTTCTTCTCTTTTCTCTCTCCTATCTCATTGCTCCCCTGCCATCCCTCCCCCTGCCACCCCCTCCCCAGCCACCCCCTCCCACCGACCTCCCCTGCCACCCCTCCCCTGCTAAACCCCGAAATCCCATCCCCCTCCCCTGATGTCTAACAATAGAGAAGTAAACTAGAAGAAATTCAAGCTTCAAAAATGGCGATTAAAACGAAACAACTCACCTCAATAATCCAATAAGCCTTCACCGCTTGGATTCTCTCTCTACTTCTCAACCTTCTGTAGCTCTCTTCATCTTCCTCACCTTCAAATCTCCAATACTACAAACAAACACACAATTGATCACAAATTAATCAAAATATTAAACAGAATGTGACATTAGGTAATCAATTGAATTGAATTAATACTCACAGCAAGTTCATCCGAATATTGATCATCGAAGAGAGAGGAAACATCATAATCAGGAGAATTAGAGCTCATTGTTAAGAACTGGTTATAAAACTCCTTGAAGAGAGAGAAACAAAGAGAAGGAATGGAATCATCGCCGGATTTATCAGAGAATTGGCTGCTGGAATTCAACCACATTGAAGGAGTGTATTTGTCGGTGAAATCCTCGAACTCTGATTCTCCATAACCGGAAAAAATTTCCGAGTAATTCGTTGCCGAAGAAACCTCGTAATCGTCGTATGAGAAATTCTCAGTGCAAGCCAAGTTAGAGCTGATGTTTCCGACGACAAAATCGCCGGAGTTTTTCTGCTGAACAGTAGTCGTCATATTCGTCGGAGATTGTAAAACCGCGGAGAATTCCGCTTCGACTCTGCTTCAGCTGCAACAAACATAGCAGGATTCAACACATGAAAATGAAAAAGAAAAAAAAAACACATTTTACCAATTTCAGCAAAAATGATGCATAGTTGGGACCGCTCAGAAATAATCCTTAGTTGGGACTGAAAATGACGGAACGCCCATAGTTGGGACTGTTTCTATCAATTTTTCCAAAAATATTTAAGGTCAAATTTGTAGATTCCCTCCAAATTGGTAAAAAAGAAGTTACCGTTGCGGCGCCGTCGCACGACCGTCAATCGTCATAGGAGGTCATACAAAGAAAAGCAAGAAGACACTAATCACTAATCAGTGTTAAACGGTAAAAATGTCGGAGGATCCAAAATCCAAAAGCAGAGGAGCTCGTCAATGCTCTCTTTGTCATCTTCGAAAACCTGCTCTTAAACGCCCTAAAACTCTTCAACAGGTTTTCATCTTCTTCTTCTTCTTTTAACTAGTTGTTGGCCCGTGCGCTATCGCGCACGGTCCCCCAAGGTAGTAAAAATTAATAAATCAATTAATAGTTTAATTATTTTAGCAAAATTATATCAATTAAAATTGATTAATGTTATTTTAGTTTATATTTGTGAATTAAAACATATTGTTTAAGACTTTATGTTATTCGTAACTAACAAATCCTAAGTGCATCGTCGTCTTATTTTAGGTAATGCTTGTTGGAGGAAGAGGTCGTAACTCAGCGGAGTATCCCCACGAATTTCAGGACTTTGCTAGGCTTTGAATTCTCATCCCAACAATAAGTCAGGGGAATTTCTCTTATCGGTCTTTAGGCTTGTTGTATTCTGGTTGTTAAACCTAATACCCAGTCTTTAAGTTGGTGTACCCTGAAGGCTAGTAGTCTAGCAGGGATTGGTCGTTAGTCCAATTATCTCTCCAAATAAAAAAAAAGTTAATGCTTATGGAAGTAAGCATCACTAAATCGTGCACCATAGGGACCAAATTTGCTAGAGTACCCGAAGGAATGACTCTCCTCTATAAGCTGCTAAACTACCAGAGCTTTGAAAAACCATAATCTTTATTATACTCGGGCAAATAGTCTTTCAAGTTATCTATATAATAATGCACGTTGATAGCCCTAAATTTAAAAAGAGATCAACTTCGTTATAACCCATAACTTTCAAAGCTTACTGTGCAAGTTTGATTTTCCTTATTATTCTATATTATTTAATGCATTTATGAGATTAATACACAATTTCAGGAAAAAAAAACACTTTTGGGGTCTTCTCACATAATCGACAATTGGGTTCCTTATTGAATCAAAATATACTTTCAATTAGCTGAAAAGCTACTTGCTCATACTTATTTCGAGGAAAATAATAGTAAAATCATTATACATACTTCCTTGTTTTTTAAAAAAATCAATATTTATTATTTTTAATCAAAATATATCCTCTATTTTTTATAGCAATAACAAATCAACATAAAAATAAATATTCTCTATTTGCAATCTCCAATTTATAATATAAAATTATACACATGCATGAATAAAAGAAAAGGAGTAATTCAAATTCAATTTATAATATAAAATTATATTTACCATAAAGTGAGATTCCTTCTCTTGGCCCACACATAACCTTCAATTAAGTGTCAAACCCTTTCCCTATTTATTTCCCTTCTATGAACCGCCTAAAATGTGTCCTTAAACTTTGTGTCAAAAAAATAGGTAAACAAATAAAAGGAAAGGGGTAATTCTTAGCTACTGTGATTTTTATCCACAATAATGTGTTGCAAGTAAGTCAAATACATCCACGAACGTAATCAAAACTCATTGAATAAGTAAATAAAATACATAAGCAAGTTTCAAAATTATGTGCCATACAAGCCTAGCTCAAACATCATATTGTTCAATTATAGATTATAGAAGGCGTAAAGGCTCATACAATGGAGAATGAGGCGTTTTAAATGTAGGACCAAATGTAATCACTCTTTTGCAATGATTACTACGTCAAATTTGAAGATTTCTCCTGCATTCTTCCATGACTTGGAAAAAATAGCAGCTTTCACAATTTTGTGCTCAAGACCAACTCAATTCCTGCACACACATCCAGATCTCCAATGAAATTTGAGCAGAGGCAGACAAACTAAGAATTGCCATCAACAAATTGGCTTGTTCAAGCAAAAGCAGACAAATCAGATACTATATGTAGTTAGAAAAAGGTTGTATTAATGAGCCAACTACTTGAATAACAATAACAAATATGTGTTTCTAGTCTAAAAAAGTCGCTATTTCTGACAGCTCACAATTGATTTCTTAGGAACGATTGGGGGGTGTTGAAGCTCACAATTGATTTCCATTCCATGGCTTAAACCAAACACCAAATAAAGCTAACTATTTTTGTTACCATTCCTCTCCTCTATTTGTTTCCATTTCATACCTTGAAGCAAACGACCCCTAAATGTATCATGATGATACCTTCACCTTCAGAAGAAGGCATAAATCTTTTCTTATAATGCAGACTTCTAAAAAAAGACCCTTTTATGGTGCCAAGAGAAGTTTACCCAATTCTCCTGATCATAATAATTATATTAACAGATGTACTAATTAATGCATGCAACAACATTAATATTCATTCTGGATGCATAATCCAAAAAGCTGGCTTTATTACACATCATGTTGGCAAAAACATTCCACGAAACAATGAAACTGATCACCTCTTCTTGGATATGCGGTCAACTTCAGTGGCCAGCACTATGAAGTCCGAATAAAATGTTTCAAATACATTTGTGTGAGATGGTCTCATCTAAAACTTTTCTTTACACTTGTCAAAAGATGAATTTTTAGCTTTAATTAATTTTCTTAGGGTCGCTGCTAAATTGAATTCAAACCCTCTAGGTTTCCTTAATCTATAAATCAAATAATGCAACATAATGAACTATATATATATACACACAAAGAAATTCTAGAATGCACGACAGATATAAAGCGAAATAAATTCTAAACAAAGAAACTAATGAACTATTTATGGTCTGCTTTGTTGTCATCGTTTCGATAGTTTTTTTCTTCGTTCCTTTTTTGGGTCGCAAAGATGTAATAGAGCTGATTTTGCGTTCTTAAAGTTTTGGGAAGATAGAAATTGAGAAAATTAGGCTATGTTCATGAGTTTGGCTGATGGAACTTATTTCACCACTTTAAAGAACTGTTAAACGAGGATAATTGGTGCTCAAAACCACCACTTAGTTGTAAAGGAAGAGAGATGGATCAGCGTTATGTTCAACTCCTAGAATATTCCTAAGAGTTATAGCTATTTGATCAGACAAGAAAAGTTTACTTACTTGCCATATGAGTAATTATGAAAGTTCAACTATTTCTAGTAGATGGAAATGGAAAGTTGCAGTATTTTTTAATACTAAACATGGACTAATCACTAATGCACACAGATGCATTCTTGCACATGCACTAAGGGTTGTAAATATAATGTTTTAACAGCTGTTAAAACATTTGCAATTAAGTGATAATTAATAGAAGCTGAACAAACCTTACTCTCATATAGCTCTTTTTCTTTCTTCATGTGAATTAATGTTTTTTCTGCTTTGCTTCTCTCTCTTTAGCTTTAAGGTAATACTTTCTCCTTGGTCCTCACACCACGGGAAGAAGAGATTCAATTACTGAACCAAAGGAAAATAAGTATCCATGTCCCATCCGGCCATCCCTGAGATAAGAGGTAGAAGAAAGCTAGCCATTCTAGTACGCCACCAATCTGAAAAGAAATATACGAAGTTATGTTACCAATGAAAAAAGAAACATTGTTAAGCTAAATCATGGAAATAAATTAACTATCGCCACATACATTTTGAGCTATAACAATGTATGCGAACGAGCTTATGAAAATTATGATCAAGATCCTACAAATGTAAATAAACACCTGGAGAACTTTGACGACCTCTTTACCTCTTATCTATTTTCAACATGTATATACTATCGCATATATGTTACTGGCCTTATAGTGATGTAGTAAATTTTCAAGAACTCGTGCATATGTAATAGTGTACACATGTTGAAAATAGATCGTGCAAAAAAAATTAGGATGAATTTCACACAAAAGACAATCAATGAAAACTTGAAACCAAGTCAACAATCGGCATAAACACTATTATAAACATAAAACCTATACTAATAAAAAAAACCTTTTACAGAGTAAAGGTAATGCCAAAATAAAGTGACTCAAAGATGAAGGGACTATAAATTCATACATTGTAAGCAAAGTTATTGGATATAATCAGCAGACATGTTGAGATCTATTCCATCCAATCCTATTAAAATCAATTCTACAAAACACTTTAAGAATGTTGAGATCTATTCCATCCACCAACGGAAACACGTAAGAGATGACAAAGATATGAATTATGTGACTCGGGTATGAGCATGAGCCCGATCAAATGATATTTTCGAATTTGTAATCATCACTTAAGGGAATAGTTTACCAATGTGATGAAACTTGTAAAAAATTAACATATAAGAGTCAACACTATAATTTGAAGTGAATCCATGGTTAATAGGAAAATGATGATGCCCAACAGACTGAAGAGATAGGGCATGTTGCATCAACAAGAAAATTAAAACAGAAGTCCATACTCCGGCAGACTTCAATATATTTCATCCTCTCCCATTTCTCCAATTTCCCGTACGGCCATATGCAAATGTAATTGTTCTAGTCTCTTACTAAAAAAGAGCTAAAAAATTTCTCCTTAATTCTTCATAAACAGACCTTAAGTTAAAGTACTACTGGGTTTGGCAGACTGGCACCTAGGACAACCGTTTATAGTACAAATTATATTCTACTTGTTGCAATTTAGTATGTAAGCGAAGTTTATACAGCACAAATTGTCATTTTAAAAAAATTGAGTGCGGTGAAATCATACCTAGTGGGAACTCCGTGTTGTGAATGTGCACATAAAGGTATGCCTACAAACAGATCCCAAAGGCAAAAATGAGATCCTATCACCATACTGTTTACGTGAAAATGACAAACTTGAGTAAACAACATATCATAAATCATAAGAATGAAGTCAGATTTTCATTTACATGGGATGAGTTGCATGCAACAAAGACGTCTTTTTCATTGTAGCATATGATCCTCTGCAGCAATTCAATAACATACGAGGATATAATGCAAAAATGAACGACAATATATTAATAATTATTATAACTCCTTCCGCCTGTTCTCTAACCAAAGATTAGATAGAAGGTTTCCAGGATATAAACTCACTAACTCACTCTCACACTCTCTCTCTAACTCTAACTCTAACTCTAACTCTCACTCTCACTCTCACTCTCACTCTCACTCTCACTCTCACTCTCTAACTCTCACTCTCACTCTCTAACTCACTCACTAACTCACTCACTAACTCACTCTCACTCTAACTAACTCTAATTTAACTCTAACTCTCTCTCTAACTCTTAACTCGTCTCTCTCCCTCCCCCTCTCTCTCTCACTCACGCACACTCTCACTCTAACTCGACTCTAACTCTCTAACTCTAACTCTACCTCTCTAACTCTAACTCTAAACCTAGGCATAATATAGGCTTAACTACCCAACTCGAGTTTGTATGAGCAATGATAGAATGGTGAGTGAGGAATCTTTAGAGTATATCTATACAGTGGAGTAGAAGAGTCAATTTTCCTTTAATTTCCTAGCTTGTATTAAGATTTTGTTTTATTATGATCATAATTTTTGCATTAGGATGTATAAAAGATGATTCACTTAGTCTTGAAAGGATGAGACCAGAGGGTTGGATCTATTTGGTATATATTGAGTATACTATTGAGTATACTATTGAGTTCATCTAAGTTAGATTTGGCTAGGCAAAGATTCTAGTGAGCACCAGATCGCTTACTCATTGACCTAAAAGACAACTCGTGGCTTGAATGATTGAAATAACTAACAGTTCACGCATTTACAATATTCAATTCAAACCAGTTGCCATATGCCTCCAAAAAATAGACATCAGAATGAGTAATAAGTAGACTGCAGATTCTATCACTCCAGCAGAGACATAAATCAGTTGAAGACAATGATAATGTTACAGAAACACCATTTATTAGAATGGCCCAAATTTTCTGCAATCATGCAGAGACTAAAATGCAGAACCAGTTTTAGGCACAGAAAATTGCCTATGTTCAAATAAGAAGTTTAGGGCATGTCCTATAGAGTACTTTCAAGAATATCATCGACTGGTGAAGCTTCTGGTCAATTAATTCACACAAAAACAAGGCAAATCTTACTCGGGAAGAAAGTCGAACGAGAGGATATGGAAGTATTAGGGCCGACTACAAAAAATGAAAAGTGAATAAGAATGTAAAAAAGTCCTTTTGCAAAGTGAAAATTAGACCTCATCTCCGTATGGAACTCGATAGGCTAACTCGCTGCTCTTCTAAGGCAAAACGTTCCCTCACCACAAGATCCGTGACCGAAAAATTCGAAAGGTATTATTAAACATTCTACAAAGGTGAAATGAAAACATATTACCAACCCAGTTCGATCATGAAAGCAAGATCATTACACAACATTCTCGCTCCATTGATATGGAAAAATTACAATAAGTTTGGCGAGTGAAAGGGTTGGGGGGGGAAGAGGGGACTCTTACAAAGTAAAACCATAAGCTGTAGTTCTAAACCAGAGAAAACACATAGAGTGCACTTAATAAGTACGGATGAGGACTATTCATCCAAATTCCACTTAACCCATCCATGAATAAAGATGATGCTTTTGTCCCCAAATATAGTTGAATCATATAATATATCTAGTACATTTTACATAGAAGAATGTTTATATTGGTGAAGATAGAATCCAAATGCACAGTACAAGACCAGCAATACCTATTATGTAAAAAGGCATTGACAATAGAGTACCTACGCCACAGGACACTCACCCTCTTGGAGTAGTCCTCCTACCACATTAGACCCAATCCATGAAATAAACATTATCAATACAAAGTAACAGACCCGCGACCTCCAACATGGATGAGAAAGACATACGCTGACCCACCACAATTTTATGACCTCTTTTTCAAGTTTCAAATATACAGATGACATTATTGGTATTTACTGGAGATATGTTGAAGGTAAGATTGTTCACTTGCATAGTAAAATAAATTACTTCTTCCCACCTTTTCACTAACATCCTCCCGCACCACATTGACTGATCAGAACACTTGTCAATCACTCGCCAAATGTAGGAAATGCAACCACCCAAACATTAACCGATGGGTTTTGCTTGCTTCCAGTAGACTCATAATTTTTGTATTTACCCCTTTCTTCCTATAAGACTCGATCGTATATCCGAAATTATAAAGGCGGTCACATGCTCCGAAGGAGCGGCAAGATATCCCAAGTCATGTTAGAATCAAACCGGTGAGATAAAGGGCTGGGTTTGAAACGGACCACAAACATGGCTACTGATGTTGATTATTAGAAGGTTCGAGTGGAAATATACAAGGAAAACAGCAACCCTCATAGGTAGAATAGCATCATTGCACAGTAGAAGACGGAGGCCAGAAGTACTGCTGTAGTAGCAGCAACTACAGGAGAAGTGTATGTAGGGAATCTCATATACATGTAACAAGAGGGTGCGATTGACTCATTGTTTACCACAAACCTCCGTTATTACAAAAAGTAGCTCTCACAAACCAAAATTAATTAATAGACTTCATTGTAGTACATTGAATTTGCAAGAATTTTTTTTTTTTTAAACTCATATGAATCATAACCCCCCTTTCTTTATCACCATTTTTAGAATCAGTGTCATACAATGAGATTATAACAGAGGAGTACAGAAAGTTCTAAAAAGAAAGAAGGATTTGCAATTTAAAATGTTGAATAATTTCTCAAATGGTCAAACAGTTTCAGCACTAAATATTAAGAACCACAATTACTCCAATATTCCGCAAAAAATGCTAGCATAGAGCATCACAATCACAACTTCATAATTTCAAGTCACATTTACACAAATTAAAGAGCAATCAAATACAACAACAGCAGCAACAAAAGCTGAATCAAGAATATAAAATCAAGTATCAGAAAAAACAATCACAACTTCAAAATTTCAAGTCACATTTACAGAAATTAAAGAGCAACCAAATACAACAAAAGCTGAATCAAGAATATACAATGAAGTATCAAAATCAATAAATTACCTCTCATAAGGATCGAAGTGACGACCAGTGGAAGTTTGGGGAATATTACAGTGATTGTTTTCTCATTGAAAATTACTCAACCTAAAAATGAAAGCAGAATACCTGAAGAGAGAGAGATTGGAGCTAAGGACCGAAGGTGGATTTGGATTGTTCGGACTCCGGAGGCCGGTGAGTGAGACTGAGTGGCCGGCGATGGCGATTGGGTCTGAGTGCGCGCTTGAATTGCTGCTTGAACCAAAGCCTAAAACCAAAAAGAAGATAGAGAAAAATGGTGAGAAAAGTGCATTTGGATAATTCTGGGGTAAATTGCAATAGAGATCAAATCGAAATAGCAATTCGATAATTCTGGGGTAAATTGCGACGAACACAAAGTTATTGATCCCTTAGAAAAAGAGTTGTAAATTTACCTTTGGAGGCTTTCGTATTAGATACATAATTGTTTTGCAATGAAGCAAAAAGGTATTCTCATTGTAGGACAATGAGTTTTTCTCCCCTTCAGCTGTCCCAATTTGCTTATCATATCCAGCTCCATTAAAATACGGCTTCAAGTTCAGAACTAATCCTTGAAGTGAAACCGAAACTTGAAGAATGCTTGAGGATTGTTGATCCCAGACTTCGTTTCCTCTTCCTGTCCAAGTGTTTAGCAGACTAAGGCAAACCTTGCCTTCCTCGTATAAATTGGGGTTTATATGCCAGCCACCAGAATGATAATGTGCCGACTGCAGAAGAAAAGAATCTTACTACCAAATATCGGCATTTACAACTACAGTAAAGGCTAAGTATTCCAACAAAAACTATTTTACAATGATACATAATTGTTTTGCAATGTCAGCATATATCGAATAAAAGTTTTACATTATAGAGAACATTACCCATTTGTTCGTTTGTTATCATGGATGAATTATGGACGGGATGAATAAGATGTAGAAGTGATGTGTGAGAGAAAATTAAGTGTATATACTCTATATAGTTCCCTATTTCATATCCTAATAGAGAAAAAAGATCCTATCACTCTCCCTCCTTATCACTTCCTTTAAAATTCTCATTAGTGGGTTAAATTGCTCTATCTGGAGCTTTCATAATGGGAAGTAGTGGGGCTGGTGAAGAATAAGCCACTTCATATTATTATTGATTCAAGAAGTCCTCACAACTTCTTGGATTTATCTTTGGCTTGGAAATTAGGGTGTAAGATTGAGTCAATTATTATTGATCTCTATGGCGGCAAGCCCTAATCTTGAATTCAAAATAGTAAGTGCAACCGAAAATCTGAAAACAAGCCCAAAAAAGAGGGAAAGGAAATTTATTAAAAAAATCAAAGGAACCAAGGAAAAAAAGGGATAAACCAAGATGAAACCCTTAAACATGAAACAGCAAGCCTTTGAAAATCATCAAAATCGACAAGCTTTATAGCATTTAGTAAGAAATCAACACAAGTGAAGAGAAATGAAGTAAAAATGGAAGAAAAGAGGAGAGAGAACATGAAGGGGAATTATCAAACAATACCACCCGCCTTGACAGAGCTATTGTCAAGTTGTATCGCTTTTCGACAACCTTACTCAACTCTTGTCCAATCACTACAAGAAACGGAATGAGCCACATCAATTAGAAGAAATTGATCATCAAATCGCCAAACAATTAAAACCCAATAATTAAAAATACATACTTCTTCGTCCGATGACAAAGTGCAAGATTCGTCCAATGGCTTGTTTGGGATAGCTAAAGATATATTAGTTGGTAGTTGGAAATAGGGTTTGATATTTGGGAGGATAAAAATATCAAACCCTATTGCTAATAAGCATATTGCAAAAGTATTGACGCTTATTCATCAACGGCGTCACATAAAATCTATCATTCTCAAACTCTCTGCTTGCTCCCTCTTTCACTCTGTATGACGCTTATTTTAATAAATGGCTTTGAAATTTTCATAATTCTCATCCTACTTTCTCCCTCATCCTTTCCAACCAATATTTTATAATTTTTGCAAGTTTTAGGAAATAATTTATTAGTGTTCTTTAACTATTTCTTAATTACTTAAATATAGTCTAAGTTATGAGTTATGACCATCTCTTCCTCCCTACTCTTTCTCTCATCTTTGCCCTCTCATATTCCCTCCTTCTCCTTATACCATACCACATCTTGATTCCTCCTCCTCTCTCCATCTCACTTATGTGTTTGTGAATTAACCTTTTCACCTTTTCTTTCTCTATCTAGCAATTACAATTATAATTATTATATGAGTAACAACAATAATAATGAAAAAATATGAATTGGAATATCTCCATACTACTCTAAGTAAACAAGGAACATATTCTCCCTCAAATTTATGAGTTGGAATATCTCCAAACTACTCTAAGCTAGTATGTTCTACAACCAGCAATCAAAGACCTTAAAGTTAGGAGAAGCACCATATGACTGACAATGTCATAACTATAGTCATAGATAGTTAGTCTTACCATGAGCCCACAAGAGCGTGAACACATAAGTTCTTGCACATAATTTTCAAAAGCCTCCAGTCTTACTTTCCCTTTACTTTGACAGATTCAGACCTGACTTTACCTTTCTTTAAAGAGTTGGAGGAAGGTGAATCACATAAATCACCTCGTATCATTCTCTCCCCAGCAAAAGGTTCCAACAAATATACATGATACCCTTGCCCATAAGTAAACAAGAAGCTTCTATACATGGATAACTTACATTATACCACTTTGCTATAGATGGCATATGCCATTTCATAGTGAAGGCACGTGAATCTTAGTAACTTGGCAAGGCTAAAAAAAAAAATTAGATTGCTGAGATGGGCCCCAAGTTTCCTTAAGTAAAGACAACAAATACAGAACTAATGGAAGATACTGGCCACTTAGGGGACAATGAAAATGTTGTTCTGTAGATGCCTTCAAATTACTTAATATACATCATGACAGAGACAGGAGCATGGAAAACCAATAAGTTCACATGAATCAAAATAAAAGAATCATTCTTAATTGTAAACCCTCATCAAATATACGCATATTTCCAAAAGATCAGAAAAGAATCTTACATCCTCCACTGCAATGCCAAAGTGACCGAAACCAGCTCCAATATCATACTTATCAACTCCATCATCTGAAAACACAAGAACAGAAACAAAAAAAAAAATACCAAGCCGACGATGCATTACATTTCTAATGAACATGAGAGAAAAAGGGAACGAATCACAATAATTTTGTATTTTGACAATCGGCAACACATTTCATAAGGAACACTGTTGGCTTACTGCAGGTTAATTCTATGATAAAATGGGAATCCTCCGGCCCATAACCAAGAAAAGCATTAGTGTATTTCTCCTCCAGTATGTCACGTTTCCTTAACAGTTTCATTCCAAGGCACTCCGTATAGAATCTGAAAACATCAGTAACTTCAACTTATATAGAATGAAAGTGTTCAATGATCAACTAACTACATTAGAAGGAACATGGAATTACTTATAGTCCTGTCAAGATCTCCAACATGGTAAACAACATGGAGCATTCTTCAATTGTCCTTCTTGACCCACTCCAGGGCATTTTCTTCAACAACACTGTGTGGCTTGTGCAACATTTACAGCTGCATTGACAGACAAGCTATTGCCAACTCCTCTCAACAATCTCGAAGCCTTTAAACCGAAAGATTGCAGTTATGGAACAACTGAAAAAAGAAAAGTAATCACTTGAACAATCCTAGAGAAACAACTATCACTAATGACACAAACATCAATGACTTTAACAAGGATCAAAACGCTTTACAATCTCATTATATGAATCTAGAACAAAACATACTTCATTTACCATTCTTTTGCAACAATCACATATTCCGAATTACAACTTAGCTCCACAATCATCATAGATGCCAATATGAATAAAAAGCTCTTTGTATTATTCAAAAAAAAAAACCTTCTATTTCCACACATATACCAAAACCCACACCAAACAAAAACAACTTATAAGAAAAAACAAAAGGGAATAATAAACCATAATAACATAACCTCAAAAATGCATAATAGTAGAAAGCTCTAACCTTTAACAACTCAAAAGACCAAATATTATCAACTAATACAATGCCACAAGATAACATTGACACAAATCGCAATAACTTCCCTAACAGTTCCCGCCGCCCAAGAACTTCCCCGCGACCCCCTCCCCCAAAGCCATCGCCCTCCCCGCCCAAGAACCCCCCGGCGGCCCCCCCGCACAGCCCCCCACCTTCCCCATGCACCCCCTTCCCAAAGACCCCCAGCCCATCCCGCCCGGCCCGCGCCCCCCCCGGACCCCCAGCACGCCCCCCAAAAAAAACCTAAGGGCGGAACAACGATTGTTTATCATTGGCAATGAAACTAAAACTTTGTAATTTTCCAAGTAACAAATGGCACTAATCACATAAGCACACACGAAAAAACAAAGACCAACAACACAAACAAAAGTTACAAGGTAGGAGTAAAGACTAAAGAGTTATGAGAATAGGTTTAGCAAGAGAAAGGTTATACTTGTATGCTTTTGCTAAAATCCTCGCCGCAAGACCAGCAAATATCATTTCATGCCAATGATAAACAAGCAGAATAAGGGAAAAATCAAACTCGTGCCATTATTCCTGCAATTTGATACCTGACAAAATTAGATGATAATTCAACAACGAAAATTAAAACACACGAAAATTATAATGAATTTAGATGGTTTTTCGCATTAATTGAATAATTGAAGATGGAAATAAAAGAGAGGAAGTGAGGAGAGAAGAGCTTAGGGTTTGGACTTTTTTTTGTTTCCTCTTGTTCAGGGCAAAGCCAGTTGAGAATAACATATCTACCTAAATTATATCAATGAATCTGTAAACGAAATCAAAATCCAAATACAAAATCGCGATCAAAGAAAAGAAAGTAGAAAATTAAGAATTGAAAAATCTGGGGTTAGACATTGGAACCCACAGCTTGAATTGTTTTTGAACCAAGGCCTAAAACGAAAAATAAGAGAGAGAAAATGGTGAGGAGAGAAACGAAGAAGATTGAGAAAGTGGGAATTATCTAGGTTAAGGAGGACTGCTGGACTGAGGAAGATGAAGATGAAGAGCTCAGAGGAAAAACGGGAAGAAAAGAAAGCACGTGGCAGAGGAAGGGCATGGGAGGGGGTTCTGTGAACAATGAAGGGCAAAATCGTCAATGTACTGTTCCTAAGAATAGTGACCAGGTTTGTGGCTTTTTAATGGGTATAGATTTTCAATTCTCAGTTTTCCATTAATTTGCTTTTTTTTTGTTGCTGTAAAATTGCGAGCACTCGTTTAATAAAAAATGTTTGATATGAAATTCTTCATATTTGCCGTTTTTTTTTTTGTGTTATCGTTGATTTTCCGAGTTAAGATTGTATATAGAAGTACTTAATTCTAAAACCCTAACAATTCTAAGATTATTTATGCTTTTAGTAATCCGAATTTTTCGAGATTAAATTACTTAATTTTAAGATGATGTGTAATACGAAGCTTCATATTTGTTGATTTTTCAGCTTAAGATTGTGCACTTGATACTAAAACCCTGAAAATTCTGAAACTTTTTTCTGTTTTTATCATGTGTTTAAAGAAAAGGTTCATGCTTGTGTAACTGATAATCTTAATTTTAGTTGATGCTTTATATGATTTTTGCAAATTCGAAGCATACGTTTGAATCTAGCTTAAATTTTTCCCGATTTATGTTGTGTTTGGAGAACAGGTTCATGATTGTATTTATGAGTAATCCGATACTTCAATTCATCCATAAGATGACCGAGATGATGCACAATAAATTTCTTAATACTTTGCAATTTTAGAAGCATAATGTTGTTTTCCGACTTAAGATTGTTCACTTAATCATAATACCCGAATAATTCTGAAATAATTTCTGTTTTTATGATGTGTTGAAGATGAGTTTCAATTTATCCATTTTTTCGATGAATCATTGACTCTTAAGATGATGCATGATGTAAAATTCTTCATATTTGAAATTTTAGAAGCGTAGTGTTGATTTTCAAGCTTAAGATTGTGCATATATAATGATAAACAATGCTCGATTTTCTTTTGTTTTTTTGGTGGTTGAAGATTTGCGGGGAATGTTTTTATGAAGTGTTTGAAGAAGACATTCATAATTGTATAGTAGATAATCACCTGTTTAAGCCTGGGGAACGCGTTGCAATTGGTGCTTCCGGTGGAAAAGGTAATCTGTTAGAATTTATCTTCCAAATGAAGTGTTGTTGACAAACATGCTTTTAGTTTATAGGAATATTTGATTTATTGTATTGGGATTTGAAGTTCAACAACTATTCATCTATTGGAAAGGGTCTAACGAGCAAATTATGATTAACAGTGCATTGATTTTTTTGGTCGTCTATGATTTGCAGTAAGAGTTGTTGGTCTGTGATTACGGGGAGTGATTGATATCAAGATGACTAAAGTTCTATTTACACGTATAGCCTAAGCTTGGAAATAAGTGAGGGAGCATCATGTGTATTCTTAACCCATGTTAATAACAAGGCATCTAACTAATAAGGTCTTTATGCTCGATATCTAGTTGTGTTTGGGAACTTTTGTTTTCTTTGCGAAATTCTATTTTTATCACCATATTTCTACCGGAATGAAGATGTGTTTTTCTTAGATCCGTAGTGAAAAATTCTTAAATTCAAAATATTAGTACTTTTTTCACCCTATTGGTGGTGATGTATATGTGTATTGTTTGTTTCCCGATTATTTGTGTCTTTAATGTTTGTTTTAGCCTATAGTAGTGGTTGGTTTTAGAAAAAATTGACATTCTAAATTTCTAATGATAGCTACCTGAATGATCGTAGATATATTTTAGTTGAATAAGGGGTCATGTTACAATATAGACTAAGTAATGTTATAAAGATATGTGTCTTCTTATGCATAAGAGTTACTTTTTCTTTTTTAAATTGTATTTTATTTTGATGATTAGTTACTTTTCAGATTCCACTGTCCTTGCATATGTGTTGTCGGAGTTGAATCGTCGACACAACTATGGTCTGGATCTCTTCTTATTATCAATTGATGAGGGCATCACAAAGTTACGGGGATGACTCACTTGAAACTGTAAAAAGGAATGAAATCCAAGTGAGTTGGTGATCTTTTTGACTTTAATGAGCTTTTTTAATTGATTTTTATTTGATAAATAGTGCATCTGTTTAGCTGTAATATCTGTTTGCACTAGCCTTTCCAAAACTTAAATTTTACATGTAGTTAAGTGAATAACATAGCACGCCTATAATCTGAAGAAGAGTTTTATTCCCTATCTATATGGTCTAAGTTCTTGTGTTCTGCTCCGTGTTAAATTTTTATTTTAATTGTTCACTAAGACACTAAGAGCATGTTTGGCATACTAAATTGGTGGTGTGAAGTTGGTAAATGTTTAGCAAGATATGCGATTGCGACGGTTTATGATGAAATTTAGCTGTTAGCTATTTGTGGTTTATGTAACTAATTGAAGCTAAAGTGTTTAGAAAAAGATAGCTTTTGTATGTGGCTTGACATTAGGACATAAAAACTTTATCAAAAATAAGGGGGTCGAATAAAAGATAATGGCATTTGGGGAAAAGTACTTGTGTTTATCTCTACGTAAAACTGTGCCTTATCAATTTATCAAACACATGATTTGACAAGGTCCAAATTTCGTTACCTTGGACTCAATAGAATCTTACACAGTTACATACTGCCATGTTATGTAAATTTTGTATGCTTTTGATCTAAATCAAAGTGTCATACCCATATGGCGTGTAACGGTTACAACTAATTAAGGTTAAGTTCCTACCTATAATATAGGTATCTATTCAGGGTGTAAAAAGTAGAAAGGGAAATAATATTGGGGGAGTAGTTTCTCAAGGGGCATTCTATTTCTGAGTTTGGCAACATTATCTGTAAGCAACAGAACTCAAAAAAAAAGGGAGAGGAACATTCAGAAAAAACAGAAGCAAGAAACTCAACAAAAAAGATGAAAAATACACAAACTCAATTTTCTGGAGCATCACATGACTAACCTATTCAATAAAGCAGAACATAAACATAAACATAAAATTAAAAACCGAAAAAACAGAAAAAAAAAAAAAAAAAAAGAAACTAACATATTGGAATAGCGTAGAAGAGAAGATTTTCAATTGCAAAGTATAGCATAGAAGATTTTCTCAAAAAAAAAAAAAAAAAAAAATTAGCAGAGAATAGACAATGGTGGGAGACAATTGAGAAAGGGGGAGGCATATGAAAGAGATAAGGGTGAGGTGGGGCTCTTTGATGAGGACAAAACAGGATAGACTATAGAGATAAGCAATTGTGAGTGAGGGTGGAAACCTGACTAACATAGGCTACTAAATGTTGAGTTATTAAGAGTGGAGAATATCGATTTTTAACATTGACTAAATTTTGGATTAAGGGAATGTTTGTTAACATTCAGGAGTCCAAATATGGCAAGGCAAGTTATTTGTTTGTTGAACTCTCTTTTATCAGTTAGCAGTTAGCACTATTACGATAGGTGGATAGGAAATGAATTTCTGCCGGCATATGCTACTACGTGACTACGTCAGTTCATCAGCTGTGTTAGATCGAGGTTCTGACTTCATATGTTTGCCGTATACATCGAGGTTGTCTTTTACGGATATACAGTTTGTAATTGCATGCTCTTCTGACTTCACAGCTTGATGTTTTCTGGCTGATTCTTTTTTCTGTGACAAGTTGATTTTCTTTTATTTGCTCATTTTAATGGAAGTCGAAATTGTTTCAAGAACTCATGCTATGGATTTTGTATCATGCTTACTGCATCTAGTATATGTTTATTGTTCATTCACTTGCTGTAATTTGTTTGCCAATGTTCTAATTAGATGCATTGTGCCCTTCTTGTACTTAGTATGGGTTGCCCCTGAAAGTTGTTTCTTACAAAGATTTGTACGGATGGACAATGGATGAGATAGTGAAGATGATAGGGTTAAAGAACAATTGTACGTTCTGTGGAGTATTCAGGCGTCAGGTATGCTTGTCAGTATTATTACTCACATTTGCAAGTCAATGTACTTCTCTCCTGTTGTCAAGGAGTGAAGCAGCTGAATTTTTCTTCTTGAATGAGATTTTACAGGCTCAAATACATTTAGTAATCTTTTTATTTGAATTCAAGGCCCTTGATCGAGGCTGCAAAACAAGCTTGTTACCGGACATAATGCAGATGATATTGCTGAGACAGTGCTGTTGAACATATTACGTGGTGATATTGCCAGGTATTACCTTTATTTACTGACATCACTTCCCACTAAATGATATCATCGAGAACACAACCCTCCCCCCCCCCAAACAACACACACACATACAAAAAGCCCCAAAGGAAAAAACACACTAACAAAAGGGATCTGATTGGTTCAGGTGTGCTGCAAAGGGAATTAAGATCCCACTATAGTCGTCGAGCGTTATTTTCAGTGTCTTCCATGTGCGTGTATATAATTTTGTGTTCCATCTTATAGTCCCTGAGTCTGGTAATTTTTCATGCGTAGATTGAGTAGATGCACCTCAATAACAACCGGAGAAGATGGACCAATTCCAAGATGCAAGCCGTTTAAATATACATACGAGAAGGAGATTGTTATATATCCTTGCATTAAATTCCTTGTTTATCTAGAAGCTTTGCCTAAATTCATTAATGTGGCATGTCTTAAAGAAACTGCCATTTGCATTTAAGTGTTGGTATATTAATGTATGTTTGTTATATTTTAGTAATTGATATCAATGTGAACCTTGACCTCGCAATTTACGTATGCGTATTTCAAGAGGCTGGATTACTTCTCTACTGAATGTAAGTTTGTACTTGCATTTATATGGTTGTCCTTGCCTTCTGTTTACAGAATTTGTTCCAAAATAAATCAAGTGACTGTATGTGACGAGAGACCAGATTATGAATATTTTATATAGGGGAGGGGGGTAATATTTGAAAGAGTAGCTTAATGGTTTTGTTCACATTTTCAATAATTGTTTGGCCTAAACTAGAATAGCTGTCAATGATTGGAAGAACTCTAAATTTCTCAACAATGCTGAAGATCTCTAAAACCCTATCCTCCAAGGCTGTACTAAGTTTTCATATATAGTCCAACTAATATGCTTTAAATCATCTTGCCTGATCATTTCTAGACTCACTTTGTGCACATCATGAAAGCATATGCCTTGGATGCTTGTATGTAGGGCATGCTTCTACTTTCTTTTGACACTTTTTTTATCTATCATTTTTGTTAGTGTTTTTGCTCTATCAAATATATTATGAGATTCTACTTCTAGGAGTCTTTTTATCATTCTAAATTTGGCAACTTGTGTTGTTTGCAGGCATTTACTCTCCAAATGCATATCGTGGTTTTGCACGGGAATTCATTAAAGATTTGGAGAGTAGGTCTTTGTTCACATGATTTCTTCTCTTTCCCTTTTTTGTGGAAGGTTCTCATGTATACTGATTAATAAAATGATGTAAAATATTTCATTTAGACCCAGGGCCATACTCGATATCATTAAATCAGGAGAAAGCTTTAGGATTGCCACTTCAACAAAAATGCCAGAGCAGGGAACCTGTGAGCGTTGTGGTTATATATCAAGTCAGGTATCTTGTACTTCCTCTTTTCAATCATTAACTTCCAATTCCTATATGTTACTTCGAAAACTTTGTTCTCACCATGAGCTGATCTTTGAGTCTCTTAGTTTCCTTTTTGGTGTTTTGTTTAGTAATCAGCCCTAAATTTCTGAGTTTTCCTCTGAAGTACCCTTCACTCTTTCAGCCCTTTGGTTTGAAGACTGATCATTGTCTCAGACTCTCAGGCTGTTACATTGATCTCTGCCATCAGTTTCTTACAATCGATTTGTTTATTTGCAACTTGTTTGCACGAGGGGAAGAGAAGTTAATGATGATCAGAGGAGAGAGGAGCTTATTTCTGTTATAGTGCATCAATTTGTCTTCAGAAATGATTTTTACAGAAACTGGGTTTCTTAAAGCTTAATATTTTATTATATCCAGTCTTGCTACTCATTCCTTGAATGCTATATTATATATTTCTGTTCTATGTGCAGAAATGGTGCAAGGCTTGTGTCTTGCTTCATGGCCTGAACCGCGGTCTTCCTAAGTTGGGAATTGGGAGGAGTTGTGGTCATGAAAATGATGAGTGTAAAAAGGAAGCTAAACAAATAAATGGAAGCAAGGAGGTACAAGGGAAACCATGTGGAAATATAGACTTCTGATGCTAATATCTTTGCATTATGTTTCCTAGTAAGTGTAATGCGTTAATCAGGTTCATGTTGTTGAGGATCTGCTTCATTATAACACGAGAAGTATGCTGAAGGATATCTTATTCTGTTATATTATGAAGATAGCCAAAGGAAGAGGTCAATAGGCAACATTTGACTGCCAACTATTGCCTTTTTCTCAATTTTATTCAGTCTTTGTCATCAATACATTCGAGCAAAATATTGCAAATTAATTATGTACTTCGTATTCAACAATGAGAACTTTTGTTAGAAATAATAACAGATCCAAGAGAATAAATTAATACTGTAATTTGTACAAGTAAGATTTAAATTGTCCATCACAAAGCAGTTGTCTATCATTGCCTAGTATGACAAATG
This sequence comes from Beta corolliflora, assembly GCA_947648045.1. Classification (NCBI taxonomy): domain Eukaryota; kingdom Viridiplantae; phylum Streptophyta; class Magnoliopsida; order Caryophyllales; family Amaranthaceae; genus Beta; species Beta corolliflora. The sequence goes on along the minus strand of CANSZD010003048.1, from coordinate 462,440 downwards.
AATATTGGGATCAGATTGAATCAAATTTGTATTATATTTGATTTGGGAAATAGAATGTTCAACCATATTTAGTTCTTTCTTTCATAAGTCGTGTGGTTTTGGTTTCATGAATCAAGTAGGGCAATTAATTAATGCATTACCAATTAAATCTATTGCTAAATCTCAATATCTCGCATTTGAAAGATAATAGTCTTGTTTGACATAAAAAATTAGGGAAGTGTCATTTGTTTGAAGGAAGTAAGGCGGGTCGGGGTAAATAGGTTGGGTTCTTGCTGATTTTTGCCTTAATGTCACAGGCTCATATTGGGACGTCAACAACGTAACTAGATTAAGATGACTTAAAGGAATTAAATGCAAAGGGAATCAACAGGGAACGACACGATGAGATGGTGAGGCGGAAAAACCCCGATGAAGATGGGTAAAAAACCGCGGTGGATATGAATCCACCAATCCACTATATGCAACTGATGTTCAAAGTGAGCGACAGTCAGTACACCCTAGAATGATCAATCTAAGTACAACTTGTAGAAGAATAAATAATAATGGAAAATAACAAGTAATGTCTAACAGTGTGCTTTGTATGCTTGAATATTCAGAGAGTGATAGTAATGGATGCTTGTTAACTTGTGTTCTTCGCTTTGCTTTCTACGCCTTTTATAGCTCCTTCCTTCACGCGATTCCTAGAATCTCGGATGTTAGTTACCAATGACTCCCATGTTCTTCCTACTATCATGTCGTGCTCATTGACTCAGTCCCACAACAACAATCAACGGACATACCAACAACTTGGACTATGACTAAGTCTTCCTTGGTTTACGCCAAACAGTTGCGGCTCCAAGTCCATGTCAGCGTCACAACATTAATCTCAACGTCAACCTGTGAAATTTGACCATAACAGTTCACCCCCAATTGTTGAAATGGGGATGTCACAAGAGCCATGAAACAATTAAAACACTAATGGCAAGAATCATGTTCAATCTAAAACTTTCTGTCACAAAAGATAATAAACAATGATAGAAATCAGGTATCCTTTGCAAGGAATAACTCAAGGGTCAGCTGGAAAGATAAACATTAAATGAAGATACATTAACTTAGCAATTAATTTTTATCCGTTGCATGCCAATGATCAAATCAATCGTATAAAAAGCCGTGCCAGCTTAGCTACTGTAACACGCCAAAACTCAATTTTATCTCTCAAACTTTTTGATCTCCGTTCTCTCTAGAACTCGCCGGAGATTTCAACCAGGTAAATCCCGTAGATTTCTCTCCGTTTTTGCGATTTATTTTACTCTCGACCAATGGCTCCAAGTAGGCATAGTATTAGGAACATCACTTAGGCTCATGAAAAATCAAGAAACAAAGAGAAATTAGCGGAAGAAAAGAATGAAATTGATGAGGAACAATCAACCATATCTGAGGAGGATTTGGTGAGATTTTTAGACTTAGGAAACTTACCGATCGACACGATTTTGAAAAATGTTGAACTGGACGAATGTCCAGAGGACTGTTCTGACGATTGGGTTATTCTTTATGAATATCCGAGACTAGGGGTGCTAATCGAGCGAGTCGATCGCGAGCTGGGGTCTGCTCGACTCGACTCGAAAATCGACCGATTCGTGCTCGACTCGACTCGAAACTCGTCGAGCACAAAATTTCCTAGCTCGACTCGTGCTCGATAAGAATTATTGATGCTCGACTCGAGTACTCGACTCGAGCTCGTTAAGCTCGACTCGGCTCGACTGATCGACTCGAACTCGTTAAGCTCGACTCGACTTGGGCTCATTATGCTCAACCCAACACAAGCCCATCAAGCTCAACCCAAACTCTCAAGTGTCATCCTTCCCTTTTATAAAGAAAAGAAGCTTTGGTTTTTAGTTTTCAACCAATGTGGGACTTTTGTTTAAGCCACCATCTTTTTATAAAGTAAAATAGGCTTTGATTTTTTATCTTTCTACCAATGTGGGATAAGTTTTATGCATTGTTTCTCCCTCCCCCTTTCCAACTTATTTACCTTACTTTCTTTTTAAGTATATTTTTTTCATTCTCATTTCAACAATTTATATAAAAAATTTTAACGAGTTGCTCGCGAGCTTATCGAGTCGAGTTGGAGCTTGCTCAACTCGACTCGTTAAGGTCTCGAGTCGATCACGAACTCGAGTCGAGCAAATTCGAGTCGAGCGTTGACCGAGTATTGACCGAGTCGATCACGAGCTGCTCGCGAGCTGCTTAACTCGATTAGCACCCCTAGCCGAGACCAAATTGTGGACTTGTGATGTTGATTAATAATTATAATTAATGAACTGTAAATTTATTATCACTTACTATTACCGTTATTATTTATTATCATCCACGTTCTGAGCTGGCCGGCTACCATGCATGCCTAAGCTAATGCACAAATATAAAAGTCTATTTTACAAAAAAGCTTACCAGAAAACTAGAGAGAAGTCAGGGAAATAGAAATGGAGAAATTTTGTGATAAATTGCTCTACCTTCTTACAGACTCCACTTACTATAGCTACAGCTGCACTAGAAGACAAACTAGAATAACGGCTACTCACAGCTCACTGTCATGGCAGTGCAAAATAATCAGATCAGAGAATGGAATATAAAGGACAAGTGACATCAGCACAGTACATAAGGTGACTCATTGAAAAGGACAAACTAAACATTAATGTAAAAAATAGCTTGATATTTCCCTATATTTCTCTATAAAAACCGAAAAAAAAAACACAGAATTCTCCATTTCTATTTGGAATGAAATGTTCAACCCTAAACCAATTAGTTTAATAAACGGGTCGTGTTGGGTCAACCCACTTACTTAAACGGGTTGAAAACCTTAACCCAAACCCGATAATTTTGGGTTTGAGTCGGGTTGGCGGTTTGGTGCCAACTTTTACCACCTCTAACCAAAATGAAATCATCAAAAAAGAGTGTTCAAACTCAAAACTCATAATTCATAGATATATTGTTCAAGTAACGTAACATTTCGGTTTAACTAAAAAAAAAAAAAAAAGAGATTAATTACCCCCAATAACCCAAAAATTTAAAAAGAAAAGGAAAAAAAAAAAATTAGCTACCACTACTATCCAACCCCCCGCGCTCAACCCTTTGCCAAGAAATTCGCCGGAGTTTCGTCGACGGCCGCAACTTCCCAGAAGCCCTAGAAGGTCGAAGAAGCTACATCCACAATTTTTTCACGATTTAGAGCACCAAGAATGCCTAGGGAGATCAAAGTCAATAATGAACCTCCTATCCACCACTTGGCCCTCCTCTTGGTATTTTGGGCTAGAAAATTAAAGACGTCGTCGAAATCCTCGTCGGTCTTGAGGCAGAGAAAGTCGCGGGACCGTGAAAAAAAGCAAGCCGGTTGTTTTGGTTCTGGATGCCCACCGACCAGATGGTCGGCTAGCAATGCCAGATACTTGATTTTCTTATCGGCGAATTCCATACTAACCATCGTTTTATACCAAAACATTTGCCTTCTAGTGAACGGTTTTCCTCGAGTTTCGACGTAGTACTCCACAGCTGCGGCATAACGTTGACGAGAAACCAAAGTGTGGATAAAATTCGAAATCTCCTCCTTAGGGTCAATGGGGGTAGTGGTGTTGATGGTGTTGGTGGTGTTGGTGGTGTTGGTGATAAGAGGAGTGTTTTCGGCGGTGGATCTGTGGGTCATCTTACTAATCTCTATCTCTGTTGACATGCTGATGGATGGTCTGTGAATATTTTTTCCTTTTTTTTTAGGGGAGGAGAGGAGGGAGGACTGAGGAGCGTAAACGGCAGGTTTTGATGTAAATACAAGTAATAAAACCTAGGCTAGACTAATGGGCCCATGAGTATCTTTTTTTACACAGAAAACTTCGGCCTACTACTATTAACAAGACAATAATTAGGCATGCATGGACGTGACTCTTTAAATTATGAATGCTAACTAGACTTTGAGTTTATAGATCTTGCATGTCCATTATTAGCAAATTGATTGGAATCCATTTTGTATGGGAATAATAATGACGTCAAATAGAGCGTTCTATATTCCCCATTACTTTAACAATAATATATCGGTCCAATACGACTATGATTATTCCTCCATTAGGAATAAATCGTTATATGGCCCATAGGCCCTAAGCGGCTCATTTAGGCCCTGTTCTTTTGGACTTATTTTCAGCAAAAATAAGTAAAATAAGTTCAGTTCAGCAAAAATAAGTAAAAATAATTCAGTTCAGCAAAAATAAGTTCAGTCTTATCCAATGTTGTAATTTTTTTTTTCAATATTACTATTAATATTGTTATTATTATTAATATTATAATTATAATAACGATGAATTTGTAATTTTTTTCTTTTTTAAAATTTTTTAATTTTTTTATATTTAATTTTTTAATTTTTCTATTTTTTATTTTATATTAATTTAATATTTTAATTATTATTATTATTTATTATTATTTATTATTTATTATTTATTATTATTTATTATTATTCAGCAAATATAAGTTCAGTTTAGCAAAAATAAGTAAAAATAAGTTCAGTTCAGCAAAAATAAGTAAAAATAAGTTCAGTTCAGTTCAGCCAAAATAAGTTCAAAAGAACAGGGCCTTACTCCGTTTAACCTATCAAGTCACCATTATAAATACCCAACTAAGAGTCAAGGTAAAGGGATCTCTCTCCACTCTCTACAAATTACCCTACTTTCTCTATGATATTTATCCATATTTGGGTACTGACTTGAGCGTCGGAGGCTCCGCCATGGGGACCCCACCCCATGTTTGGAGTTCATCTTGCAGGCACATCTTACCGGCGAGGTTCAAGGACTATTATACATGGCTGCCCTATAATATCAGGTACCCTCTTGTTCAATATCGAAACACATTTGTATTATTTGGCAGCATGAAATGAAAGAGAAGCTAACATAATCAAATTGACCCCCTCCTCCAAAATAAAAGTTGTAATTAGATATACGAATTACATAACCATGATTGTTGATTTGTCGCTATATGCAAATCCTTTCACAAATTTAGAGGTCAAGGTACATCAAATTTAAAGTTTATGTTAACTTGGCTTATGTATGTACACTAGTGGAAAAAAATGCTTGTGCTACTTACCAAGTGCTTCGGTTGATTTAAAAACGGAGCACTTGGTCTCCTTTTTTTTAAAAAGAAAAAAGCTATTACAAGTGCTTCGGTGGATGTTATTAACCGAAGCCCTTGAGAATTGGAATTCATAAAACTCCAACATTTCGTTTTAATTTTCACCCGTGTACGTAGTATACTATTTCCCCTCATCTCTCTCTAACTCTTCGTTCCTTCCTTCTCTCACATATTTCATCAAAAAATCGAAACCCTAACCCTATTTCTTGTTCGTGAATCGCACCACCACCATGGATGAGAACTCAAAGGTTGTCGATGGTGGTGTTTTTTCTACAACCACTGCTAACGACTCCGCCAGAAGAAAACCATAATAGCAATTATTGTTCGTGACTTGCAAGGCTTCCACTTCCGCGGCCGTCACACAACCACCATCGCGTCCTGATCTGCTTCTTGCGGTCTCATCTCCGGCCTCCCTTCGTACTCCGTTGACGACGACACTCCTTGACTCCAATCTCCCAAACTACAATAAGTAAATTCGTTGCTTTCTCTCTTTCTCTTTTTTTTTATTTCAAATTCATAATTATAGGATAAATTGTTCAAATGAATCACAAATTTTTACTCTATTCACATTTTTACAGATTGTTATTATTGTTTTTTTTATTGTTTTTAAATTTTTATGGCTTTTATTCTCAATATGACGATTTTCCCCAAAATCTAGGGTTCCCTTATCCTCAAAATGCTCAATATAATACTCATTCACGAATCAGCAACTGAGGTATAATTCCTCTATTCATCGCTTCTTAATTGTCGATGTTTAGGCTACACTATTTCATTTTTGCTTATTTTTCTGTATCTTGAAGATTTTGGTTTGAAAGTTTGGACTGAATGTATAATAAGTTAATTGATTGGGACTTTGTGACATATTCTTTGTTTTTTTTAATTGTCTGGAAATTTTTGATTGAAATCTTGATTTAGAATTGTTCATTGTTATCAGAGATTCTGGGGTTCTTGTTAGTTTTAAGTTTTATATGAGGTTTTGGGGTTCATGTTAGTTTTGGGTTCTATAAATCTCACTAAAAATCCTAGAAAATACTTGATTGATTTCTCATCGCCAAGCTTCAGGCCATATCTACAAGTGACAGCTTCTCAGTGGTCACATAAGCATTTTCTCTTGGGTCCTTTGAGTTCTAAGTACAGTAGTAAGAATGGAAGCTATGACATCAACAACTCACTCTTCGATTTTCTCTAGATACATTGGATCCTTGTGACCATGATTTATTAGAAGTTGTGAACAAAAATAAGATTATAATTTGAGAATCATCTTTAACTCCAAAAACTTAAAACTTTCAGTTTCTTTGGTATATGGTTTTGGTTAATTCTATGTCTGGGAGTCTAGAATATAAAACCCCTTCCTCCTTTCCTGTGGAGCTAACGTTAAATATAAAAAAAATTGCAATAAACTTTTATTTAGCTCAAGGATTTAAAGAAGTGACAGATTAACCACTGTGGAATAGCGGGGTGTCTTGTCTTAATATGCTTTGAACCCACAGAAAATCATCCTTAAAACATCCTGTCCTCCTCTTTCATAGAGACTTCTCGAGATGAAACTTAGAATTATATATGTCTCATATAAGAATGCCTAAGCGAGCTAATAAATAGCATTTCCTTCACAGGTAAGGTTGCTTTTTTTTGGCTATCATAGCCTGGGTGGGGCTTCTTTAGACATTGGCTAATTATATGTTATCTTATGGTATAAATGCCTCAACAATTTATGTTTTTCTTATTGGTAGCAAAAGATAAACTTAAGACATACGAAATACAGAATCATTGGAGTAACTTTAGCTCCCAAATATACATATCTCCCAATAGACTATAATCTCAAAACTCAATATTTTTTTGCTCCTTTTTGTTTTAGACAGTGTTAATTGGAACGTTGTATGTTCTGATACATGGAACCGGTACGAAACATATTTGCTACGAAGTTTTGTTAAAATAACCCATCAGTGCTACTGGGAGTGAGAAGCGAATGAACGACTGTTTTGAATATATTAAGATTCCAGGACTATATGAGCTATAGCTTGAAGATCATGGTTAGCCACAGATGAATCTGTTGATGAACTTTCTTCTTAGTAGTGAAGACTATAAGCTCAAGAGTATCCTCAATCAAATCATTTTTGAAAACCTGATGTTTTGATGAGCCAAGTAGGCAGTTTATCTCTAGAATGCTATTGTTGTGTTAGTGCGAGCATTTGTTACGTGGATAGCTAAAAGATGAGGTATCCGAGTCAATTTCCCGTGTCCCCGAAATTGTCTTTACTTATTTTTCTCCATGTTACTCTCTCGGTTGCATGTGACTCGAAAGTTTCTCTATTATTTGAGTCTGTTAAGATCTTATTTTGACAAAGTTATATTCTTGTTCCCAGCAGCCTAGTGGAACGGAAACTTCAGGCACGATGGTCGTCGGTACCTCTTCTGATGAGGCATATGAATATCATCTTCTGACACGTGGACGGACATGGGCTATTTCTCTTTCCCAAAGAAGTAACATAAGTGAGGAGATGTTGAGAATATGCTTTCCTAGCAATATCAATGTGATAGAGGAAAGCCTTCTTTATCGGTTTGTCATCAATATCTATAATTCTGTTTTTGACATTTTGTTTGTCTTTCATTGTTTGATGCTTGAAAGAAATCTTGATAGTTTTCCCTATAATTGGCTTGCAGTAATGTAGATCAACATTGTATGTGTTTTTTTGTGTAATAACTCTGCATGAATAAGGACACTTCTGCTTAACTATTTTTTGTCCATGAAATGATTCTTGAAGTCTCTATGGTATGGCGGCCTTTATTTCCGAAAGTGGCTTTAAGTATTGAATATTCCCAAGAAAATTACATGATTTTTGTTTCGATTCTCGTTTCATTATCTATTTTTCTCGGTGTGTTGATGGATTTATCTCATTTTCCGTACATTTGTGAATTGTGCTTAATCACACATCATGGATTGATGTACATATCTGGTAATGTTTTGTTGGATTCACAGTTACCGTTATGTTTTTGTGTTAAATCTTGACCATCAATTTACAAAGAACTTGCCTTGTATTATTATATTAAGAATGTTACTGTGAAGAGTGAATCCTGTTGCTTGAAACATGCTCTTTGATCACCGATTAGGTTTATACTTGCATTGATGAAGACATCTCCGGGCCGCCACCCGATAGTCCACCATTTTCATGATCATTCCAGCAAAGATGTTTGTCAATTATTCAGCTTGCTTGCCTAGTAAAATGCACTTTTTTATTGGCGTTTTGAGAAGTATAGTTCAAAATATCTTCCAGAAAATAGACTCTTAATCTGGTTTAACGACCAAGCTCTTTTTTTCTCCATTTTTTTCTTCCTGTTTGCACAAAAATTTAATGAACGTACTCGTGTTGTTCTTTGTTTAGATTTCTTGCTTTCTGTTGTAGACTATTCCACTTTGATTGTAATAGACTTGTGACCTTCTTCATGCCATTTCCACTAGATCTATACAAAGATATAAAATTGGAGATGTATGGAATACACGTAGAATTCATATCCTTAAAAACAAGGAAGCATAGGCAAAGTTAGTAAAAAAGGATTTATAGCCTGTAATGCAAAAGTGAAGGAAAAATTCTGTTTATAGTTTGTGGATATGGCTGCAAGTTTCATTGTTGTGAATCTGCTAGGTATGTGTTGATTAGGTGGCAAACTTCATATACATCAGAACTGTTAATTTTTTTATTCTTGTTGTTTTAGGCTTGCACTGCAGGCCTGAAGAAACGCGAGTTGTGTACGAGAAGCTAGCAAAAAGGCAAGACAATTCATGTTTAGCTTCTTGGTAAGTTGCATTTCTTTGACTTTGAGTCTTCCACTATGTTGCACCATGTTTAGTAAACCATTCATCTATAGTTGTATTTTTGGTGAAATGTAGGGGTGAGAGCTAATGATAAGATCTGATGCATTGAAGCTTGCTGCCACTGTACTATTTTAGTCTGCCAAACCATATGTTTGCTAGTAACATTTTAGAGCAATCTAAAAGGTTGTCACTTCTCTCCATAATTTTAGTAATCCTACATTACTAGGATTAGGTGTCATTTGTTTAGAATACTACATAGATCTAGAAATTTGCAACACCTTATACAGCAATAGAAAATACAAAGTGCCAAATTCGATCAGGTTTAAAAAAATGTAGTACTTGCAGGTTTTGGTTTGTTCTATTTAAATCTCTTTTGATTTGTTCTATTTAAATTTCTTTTTATTTGTTCCACTAGTAGAGTTGCAGGTTTTATTATCATTGACTCTACATTAATCATAGATTGGAATGCAGTGGCTTGAATAGTCGTGCCAAGCTTGTTGTTGCTGTATGCTTGTTGTACAGCAACAACAACGATTTTTTTTTATATAAAAAAAAATCGTCAAGTGCTCCGGTTGATAAGAAAAAACCGGAGCACTTGATTCACAAGTGCTCCGGTTTTTTCTTATCAACCGGAGCACTTGACTTATTTTGAGCATATAAAATTCACAAGTGCTCCTGTTTTCATACAACCGGAGCACTTGTCAATTAACTCTTCCGGTTGAAAACCTGAGCACTTGATAAATGCTCAAGTGCTCGTATGACGTCTCGCTACGGGTCAAATACGGAAAGCACTTGTACGGTTTTTAACCTGGAAAGACTTGATGTTTTTTCCACTAAGTGGTACTTCTTAATTGAATAATCAAGTTACGAGTTTGTCTTTTGTCAGATGATCAAATTAAACGTTTTTGCTCATGTTACCTAACCTTTTACCTTTTATGTTATCAACTTTTGATTGTCTCATGTAACTATTTAACTTTTAAAGATACTATTTTTTCTATTCAATTATTTGACTTCTTTTAGCTTATTATTTGCACTTTTTGTTTTTTGTTCCTTTTTTTTTAAAAAAAATACACTTTAATCTTGATCTGATGTAGCCAATAAGGCAATCAACCATATACTCGTAGTCATGTTGCATGTGTTTGTACCAAGGATCCTTGGGTCCAATGGTATGGCTTCCTATCTCCCTCATGGGAGACCAAGGTTCAAATCTTGGTGGAAGCAAAAATTTCAATATTGTTGGGGGAGGGGGGGTTGGGGGCATTGTTGGCTCTGCGTGAGTGGCGCATGTGCGAGCGCGGCCTGGAGGTAATTAATCTTACCACTGGCTTCCCGAAAGCGCCCAAAAAAAAAAAAAAAATGTTGCATGTGTTTGTATGTAGGCTTGGTCCCTACTCATATGTTGAGCCCAAAATAACTTGGACTTATCTAGTTGCGGATTATAAGAAGGGCGGGCCCCGGCCCTCCCCTCTTAAGTTTATAAAATAAAATGACAGAATTGCAAAGTATTTCATGAAACTCTGTTTGGCATGGGGGCGGGCGCGCGAAGCATTAATACTCTTGGAGGATGAGAGAGGATTGATGTTCGATCCATGACTCATGGCATGCTTATGTCTTTTTGCTTTTTCTTTTTTTCTTTTTTCCCTTTATCTTTGGGTTACCATGTTCCTAATTTAGAAAAATATTTTCTGTTCACTGTGAGGCCTTCGTGGGGCTGAAGATGTTGCAAGACAAATATAATCTGTAAGTGACTATATAAGTTTTTAAGGGTTCAGAGTTGGCTAATTTCTGAAAACTATACATAAGATAACACTATCTGTCCTGTATTTACAATTAGGGCTGGTGCTAATAGCCGTAATAGGGTGGCCACTTCCGGCCAAGGGCAATCTCAGGGGGCAGCCCAAGGTACAATCAGTTATGCAGAAGCTGTTGGAAATTCTTCAAAGCGTCCACGTACTCCCCTGCCTCCACAACTCCCCAAGCCCCAGCCTCCTCCTCCACCACCCTCCCCACAACCTGGTGGTTTGATTCTGTCTGGCAGCTCCCCTATAAGCGGGATGAGGTTCGAGCTAACACTAGTGGTATGTCCCTCATTTAACTCTAATTTTCTCCTCATTTAACTCCAATGTGAAAGAATATGACCTTAGACATCCCGACAATTACTAAATATAAATAGGAATAATATTATGAAGATAATAAAGTTAATTATTTTATTAATCGTAATTTCTTGCTAGAGTTGAAATATGATTAATAGGACAATATGGATTGGGCCTATAACTAAAATAATTAATCATAAGAGGTCACACATTGTGGCACAAGTTGGACAAAGCAATCCAAATCCATTGAGGATTAGGGTTGGCCGGTCCTAAGTGGAATAGGAGGAGAATTAGTTCTCCTAACTAGCCTATGACTCTTCTATTATATATAGGATATTTTACATGTTATGACTAGTAGGGTGTTGTTCTCAGAATTGAAAAGTTAAAAGACTTTCACATGCAAAGAGAGGATGCAACGATGCAAGAGATGTATGAAATGCTAACTCAGACCGAGCAAACACATCCCTAACAAGCCAGGAAAAGAACATAAGGATATTCTCATGGTTAGTAAAGGGCAATCGCTCAATAAGATTAGGATTGCTATTAAGAAGGACGAAAGTAAACAAGTTGCCAAGTCTGAAACTTTTGAAAAACAAAATCCTACACCAAAACCAAAAGTTGATGATAAGCACTATTGTTACACCTGTAACAAGGTTGGTCATTGGAAGAATAGTTGCCCCAAGTATCTGAAGGATCAAAAGAAAGGAGTTTCTAGTTCAGATATGTATGTTATAGAAGTTAACTTAGCAACTTCTGCTTCTTGGGTATTTGATACCGCTTGTGGCTTGCAAATTATCTATAATATGGCCTCAAAAGAAGTAGAACATTAGGAAAGGGAGAAGTAGATCTTCGTGTTAGCAATGGAGCACGAGTTGCTACATTGGCAGTGGGAGTATATACATACGGATGTGTGCGGACCTATGAGTACTTTGGCTAGGGGAGGGTACAGTTACTTCATTACTTTTACCGATGATGTGAGCAGATTTGGATTTGTTTATGTCATGCGGCATAAGTCGGAATCCTTTGAAAAATTTAAGGAATTCCAGAATGAAGTACAGAACCAACTTGGGAAGAAAATTAAGGCATTGCGATCCGATCGTGGTGGTGAATATTTATCTCGAGAGTTTAATGATCATTTGAAAGATTGTGGCATCCTTTCACAATGGACTCCACCAGGAACACCACAGTCAAATGGCGTTGCTGAAAGAAGGAACCGAACTCTACTTGATATGGTTCGATCCATGACGAGTCTTGCTGATCTTCTTATTTCATTCTGGGGATTTGCGCTTGAAACAGCGGCATTCACACTTAACAGAGCACCATCCAAAGCAGTGGAAAATACACCATATGAAATGTGGACTGGAACATTCGAAAATTGTCTTTTCTAAGGATATGGGGTTGTGAAGCTTATGTAAAATGTTTACTCTCTGATAAACTTTCACCCAAATCCGATAAATGTCTCTTTGTGGGTTACCCAAAAGAGACTAAGGGATACTACTTCTACAACCAAAGCGAAAACAAGTGTTTGTTGCACGTAATAATGTTTTTCTGGAAAAAAGAGCTTATTTCCAGAAAACAAGTAGGTGTAATGTATATCTCGAAGAGATGAGCAACAAATGGATGAGGTTAACACCTCGTCAGAGACGGCCCGGCATGAAAATGCTCAGTAGGCGGTGCATTCAGCTCACGTACCTCCTACCGTCCCACTTGGAGATACTCCATGCAAAGTCACTCAACCTAGTGAGGTAGAAACTTCTTATGTTGTTCCCTAACGTAGGTCTAGTAGGACCATCATTCCGTCAAAGAGATATATTGATTTCCTTTTGACTGAAAGTTCTGAAATAACAATTTTAGAATCAGAAGAACCTACTAGCTACAAAGATGCTTTGGATAGTCAAGACTCCGAAAGATGGCTTGATGCCATGAAATGGATTCCATCTGAAAATCAAGTATGGGACTTGGTTGATTTGCCTGATGGGGTAAAACCCATTGGATACAAATGGATTTTCAAGTTGAAAACAGACAAGGATGGAAACATTAGTGTTTTCAAAGCAAGGTTGGTGGCGAAAGGTTCAAACAAATTCATGGTATTGAGTAGCCATGATGAAGTCCATTAGGATAATCCTTGCGATTGCTGCCTTTCATGACTATGAAATATGGCAGATGGATGTCAAAACAGCTTTCTTGAATGGGTTCTTGAAATAGGATGTGTACATGACACAATCTCAAGGTTTTGAGGTTCCAGAAATCCTGGGAGGGTATGCAAGCTTAAGAAGTCCATTTATGGACTAAAGCAAGCATCAAGGAGTTGGAACCTCAGATTTGATGAGGCAGTCAAGAAATTTGGTTTTCTCAGAAATGAAGAGGAATTTTGTGTATACAAGAAGTTAAGTGGAGTAGTATTAATTCTTCTGGTCTTGTATGTGGATGACATACTTCTCATAGGAAATGATAAAACCATGCTTGAGTCAGTCAAGGAATGACTTAAAAATTATTTCTTTATGAAAGACCCAGGAGAGGCAGAGTACATATTGGGAATAAAGATCTATAGAGATAGATCGAAAAGGCGATTGAACTTAGTCAAGAGACTTATATTGATAAGGTTCTTGCAAGGTTCAAGCTGGAAAACTTCAAAAGAGGATTCATTCCCATGCAACATGGCATAACACTTGGCAAGACTCAGTGTCCTTCGAGTCCTTATGAGGTCAAGCGTATGAGTAATGTTCCCTATTCTGCACTAGGATCCATTATGTATGCCATGATATTCACTCGACCGGATGTTGCATATGCTTTGAGTATATGCAACAGATTCCAATCAAATCCAGGAGATGAGCACTGGATTGCAGCGAAAAACATCCTTAAGTACTTGCGAAGGACTAAGGATAATTTTTTGGTTTATGGTGGAAATGATGAGTTGGTTGTTACTGGATACACAGATGCAAGCTTCCAGAGTGACAAAGATGATTTTCGATCTCAAGCTGGTTTCATATTTTGTCTCAATGGAGGAGCTGTGAGCTGGAAGAGCTCTAAGAAGAGTACCATTGCAGATTCTACAACAGAGATTAAGTATATTACAGCTGCTGATGCAACAAAGGAAATTGTTTGATCAAAAAGTTCATTAGTGAGCTTGGTGTAGTTCCTAGCATTGAGTTGTATTGTGACAACAATGGTGCCATTGCTCAGTCTATGGAACCCAGATCGCATCAAAGGTCTAAACATGCACTAGAGGAAAAAAGCCCAAGGGCTGCGGTCAAAAGGGGCCCAAGGGCTGCGTTTTTTGACCGCAGCCATTAGACTAGCAGCCCTTGGCAATTAGGAAGGGCTGCGGTTTCTAACCGCAGCCCTTAGCGCGTTAAGGGCTGCGGTCAGGGCAAAAACCGCAGCCCTTGTGACCCAAAAAAAAAAAAAAAAAATTTTTTTTTTTTTGCATTTTTTAGCCCAAAATGACCCCCCAAACAATTATATATATAGAAAAGTATCATTTTTCATTACAAATATATAGGAAGTTACAAAAATATGGTACTCCAGCTAAATTCAATTTGACAGCTTCATATTTTCTCTTCTTGAGGAGCAAAGATCCTCTTATGCACCCATCCATATCTTTTTCTTCTTCACAAATTCTTAGATGCAAAATTTTCAAATTGTTTGAGGTGCAACCGCACAAGAGCTTAACTAAACCAATAAACAACCAACAACCACTTAGTGCTTGGTAGCTTTGATACTTGCAAACCGCATTACCAACCTTCACATCCATATATTAAATATAAAGCAAACGGCATCACATATACCTTAAATTTTGTGGCAACACTCAACTTTTGTGAATCAGCTCCCCTAGACTTGAATAAGGGACCAACAACAGGTTTTTTTGGACTGTACCAGCATACTTGAAGCAAATTTCTGAGGAAGGAAAGTCTCACAAGAAGACAAAAGTTGAACAGAGCCAAAATGCATCAGGTCTCTGTTCTTCTCCTAAAACCTTGTTGTGTCATACATAACCTGAAAAAAGTAGCAGTGTCCCACCATAAAAATTATTGAAACATATCACAAGTAAACGACAAAAAATTAAGTACCCACGTACAAAACTTTAAGCAAGTATTATAGCTGGAAAACTTTTCAAAACAATCAGCAGTTTAGCAGCACACATGGCCATGTTATACATCTTGAATTCTATAAGGATGCGCTATAGTCTCAGAAATTTAAATTTCAAACTTTCCTAACAAACTTACCTCCTGCTCTAATTTGAATAAAATGACGATTGAAGTGCTGCTGCAATCTCTCATTCGCATAATTGATGCAGAACTGCTCAAAGCTATTTTTCTAAAACAAGGGTGTACAAGATGAATATTGAAGATAGTTAAAGAGGTGAAATGGAATACAAAATATAACAATGTAAACCTGAATGAATAAATAAATGAATAAAAACATACATCAAATGATTCAAAACCATATTTGTTCTACAAGCTAATTAAACAAGCAAGAATAGATAGATTTTGCCAATGCATCACGAGTATACAGTTTCAAAGCTAAAATAAATAAAATTTACGCTTGCCATCGCAACTGGTCTATGTTCGCGTTGGCCACCAATAACTCGAAGTAAATAACAGGAAAATCAACCAATAAGCGACCAAAACTGGAACTATAATAAACAAAAAATTTAAGTGATTCAAGGAACATAGAACTAAGATCACAAAGAAAAAGAAAAAGAACTTGTATGCATTGATAAACATTGTTCAAAGAACGAAACAAAAAATATCTTCATCCAATTGCCCCAACACCTTTAAACACACGGGTATTATGAAGGCGACAAAGTACAAGGGAGTATCAAGTACGACTATATACTCCCTCGTTTGAGTACTAGTTCAAATTGCACTATCGGGGAGGGGGGCTTGCAGGGGGTCGATGAGGGGGGGGGGGGCTGCAGGGGGTCGGTGAGGAGGGTGGGGCTGCAGGGGGTCGGTGAGGGGGGTTGTGCAGGGGGTCGGTGAGGGGGGAGATTGCAGGGGGGTCGGGGAGGGGGTGGGGGTCGGAGGGGGTCGGTGAGGGGGGGTGGGGCTGCAGGGAGGTCGGTGAGGGGGGGGGCGGCAGGGGGTCGGTGAGGGGGGGTTGTGCAGGGGGTCGGTGAGGGCGGGGTTGTGCAGGGGGTCGGTGAGGGGGGGATTGCAGGGGGTCGGGGAGGGGGGCTTGCAGGGGGTCGGTGAGGGGGGGGGCTGCGGGGGTCGGTGAGGGGGAGGGGGTGGGCTGCAGGGGGTCGGTGAGGGGGGGGTTGGGCAGGGGGGTCGGTGAGGGGGGGGAGATTGCGGGGGGTCGTGGAGGGGGGGGGCTGCAGGGGGTCGGTGAGGGGGGGGGGACTGCAGGAGGTCGGTGAGGGGGGTGGGCTGCAGGGGGTCGGTGAGGGGGGGTTGTGCAGGGGGTCGGTGAGGGCGGGGTTGTGCAGGGGGTCGGTGAGGGGGGGGATTGCAGGGGGTCGCGGGAGGGGGGGCTTGCAGGGGGTCGGTGAGGGGGGGGGGCTGCAGGGGGTGAAGGGGGGGATTGCGGGGGGTCGAGTGCGGGGGGGATTGCGGGGGTGAGGGGGGGGCTTGCAGGGGGTCAGGGAGGGGGGACCAACATCACCCCACTTACATTCTACTTCTGGGAAACTCTTACTAGCTAAGTCCACTGCAGATCTAGCTGACTCCTATAATAATATCGAATAAAACTTCCCATAAAATTAAACCATTTTCATAACATTCAATTACAAAATATAGTATATGATTCTATAAAACTTTAATTTCACCGGATAAAGTTACAATGATAACAAGTATCGTGCATCAACATTTTCCACATAGAAAACATCACAACTAGGGCTCAAAGAGAGCAAAACTAAAACATAATACCAACAATTACCAATTGCAATATACAACATAAGCCATTTTATTGCCAAAGAAGGGCAACCGGATCGATAAGCATTACCTTCTGTAAACAACCTTCAATCCTCTCCAATCCACAAAGTTACAGAGCTAATTGTCCTAAAACGGCCTTTAATTACTCAAAATGTACTTAGAAACAAATAAATGATGTTATATAAGCCTAATTGTTTGTAAACTAATTATTATTGCCAAATATATGGCCAAATTACATTATATGATCCTAAATGTGTTAAAAGGTTCATAATGGTCGAAAATAGCCTAAAATGTTCTCTTCTTATCCCAAATGTAGTTAAAAATGAATCAACAAACTTAGATGATTATAATAGTTTGTCAAATTATATTTGATGACACTAAATGCATACAATTACATTATACCACCATGTTTTTGCATGAATCAATGGACAAAAAACCCATGAAAACATTCACTTAATTGCTTATTAGGCCAATAAATCACACAAATATCAAGCTATAACCACTTCATTATCCATGGATCAAGCAATTAAAGTCCTAAAATAACCACTTTGATGCATATTAGGCCAAGAAATCCCACAAAAATCAATAACTAACTAATATTCACCAACTTTATGCATGAAGCAAACAATCAAGGTCAAAACAATTCAATAAAACCAGTACCATGATCCCAAAGGGGCTACAATGCCCATACTAATTCCTCGAACAATCATCTTCAACTAAGGGGAAAAGGGGGATAAATAAGGTTCATCCTCGAACAATCAACTTCGGATAAAAGGGTTCTAATTTCTAAAACATAATCGAAAAAGAATTCTAACCTGTCTCCCTTTGGTTTCTTCACACCATCTCCAATAATAATATTAGCCATGGTATACTCGCACCGCAACGCACCTGAAAAGCATTATAACCATGTATCATGCTATTAACAAATGAACTTTCCACGTAAGAAAGATATATCCATTATCAACATATCAGCAATAACTCAAATAAGGCAGATGCCCAAAAAAGAAGAACGAAAAGGAAAACAAAATGGCGGCATAAGGGAAGCAAAACTAGAGAAATAGATAAAAAAAATTCAACAGATATCCCGCAAAAGCTATGCACTCTTAACGGGTAATTAAGAGCTTCTCATTTCCAATTTTTGTTTTACATATATCCAGCAAAAGCTATGCAAGTTACAAGTTATGTTCAACAAATTAATCTCTAACTAAATTTCACCAACTTAACAAGAAACACGAAAATTATAACCAAGATAACAAAGGTGGTCCTTGATTAACTGTATTGATGAGAAAACCCAAATCATGAATATATAATGAGAGAAAAAGAGGAGATTACCAAATTGATGAAGACTCATGAGGCTGCATAGTATTTGTAAAAGCAACATAAACTGGGCTAGTGTGTTACTACTATGTCAGTAGATCCAATGTGAAGTATTGATTGTTGTAGCGCATCCCAATGACATCATTGATTGTGCCCATACTACCTTCACTAGTATAGACTTCGAGTCAGTCTACTCATCGTCCTACAATTGCACTCAAATCCTTTTCTACTCATCGTCCTCCTCATCCTTCCAATCAACTCCAGCTTCTTCAACTTCTTCCCAAGCGCCTTCTATACTCAGAGCTACAATTGCTCAAGTATACCAATATAACAATAACTATAAATCTTGTCTAGGTAAAACTACGATAACAACAACCTACAACAAATCCAACTAAAGATAAGAACTTTCATCACATAAAAGTATGAAACACCCCCAACAATCACATAAAACTAGTGCCTTTCAAACTAAAAAAGTAACTAAGATAAACAAGCCAGACGCTCCTAGTAATTAATCGAGTAATTGTTTTGTAAAACCGATTAAAATTTTTGAGTTTTTGAGGCACTTTATTATATAATAGCCGTCATGGAAAGGTCTAGATGAGTTATAATATACATTTTAGAAATAATATCAATCATAACATATAAACAAATTGATTGTAGCAAAAGTATATGCCGGAAGATCAGAACGAATATTTTAAAAATGGGATGTACTACGTTTGCATGTGGGTAAACTCAAGAAACAAGAATAATTGCCAAAACACAAGAACACTCAACTAGTAGTGATATAAATTAGTAGTGATATAAATTAGTAGTGATATAGCAAACAGAGAAGAAACACTCATGAACCAAACATTACCAAAACACAAATTTGCCAAATTGCATCAGAAAATTAGTAGTATACCTTAAGAACATTATCATAACTTACCCTGCTGATCAAAGAAAAAGCTAAGACAAATACGTCTGCACCTCTATCACTCAATGGCCAGTAGTATCCCAGGATCCGAAGTTGACAATGATTCCATCTACATTAGCACTAAAATCATCAAATACGAAGGTATGTAATCCTCGCCGCAAAGAGAGGCGGGACAAAATTAATTAATTAGAGTAGCTTTTAAAGGTAACAAATATTAGTGATTATATAACTCAAATATACCAAACAAGAATTAGCTCATATATACAGGGAGCATGTATAAGAATTCAACTCTCATTTTTTGATATCAAGTTCACTTTCTTCCTTTGTGAAGAAGAGAGATTATTTTTCTAGCTAGATTAGATGTCAATTGCAAACAGATCACAACAGTTGCCATAATAATATCATCTACAACAGAACAACAATAACAACCCAACAACAAAACAACAATAAGATCATTATACCCAATTACCAAAATTTCACTCACCAATCAAACCATGAACAACTGTTCGACGAAATGCCCCAATGAACGAAAGAAGACAAAATCGATACCATCCTAACCCAAAGAACAATAATTCATCGTGAAAGAAAAAGAGAATAGTGTATACCTCCAAAAAAGCGGCGGTTTGAGCGAGAAGAAGAGGGTTTCAATGGCGTCGTAGACATGCTCACAGCTCGATTATTTCAAGGTTTTAAAACAAAGTACAACACTTGAGCCCTGTATAAATTTATCCGCAAAAATTCAAAAAAAAAAAGAACTTAGATTTTTCTCCTAAAACAAGTTTTAGCGATAAAAGAAGAACAAGAGAGTGTATCAGATCTAAAAAAAAAAAGCATAAAGAACTCACCTCATTTGATTAGTAATTGCCACTATTCCCAATTACTTAAGAGCAAACCCAAAGCGATAAGCACTACGATCGAGCGCCGGCCCGAGCGCCGAGCGCAAGTGGTGGTGAGGCAACGCGCACACCTACCGGGTAAAGGAGAGAGAGAAAAGGGTGAGAGGTGCTTTCGGGGTTTGGTGAGGTGAGAGGTGGTTTTGGGGTTTGGTGAGGTGAGAGAAAATCGGGGACTGGGGAGAAAGTAGAGAGTTATGGTTTTGTTTTGGCGTGTGGTATGCGCGCAAATTTTTATAAAAAAAATAAAAAATAAAAAAGTGAAGGGCTGCGGTTCTTCTTAGAAACCGCAGCCCTTTTGTTAAGGGCTGCGGTTAGACCAAAACCCGCAGCCCTTTGTGTCCGAAGGGCTGCGGTTTTCGGAGTAACCGCAGCCCTTCACATTAAGGGTTGCGGTTCATAATAAACCGCAGCCCTTGCATCGCAGCCCTTGTCTTTTTTTCCACTAGTGATGTGCTTAGGAAATTCCATCTTATTCGAGAGATCGTTGGTAGAGAGGATGTGAAATTAAGCAAGGTTCATACTGAGGATAATATAGTAGATCCTCTGACTAAACCACTTGCTCAACCTAAGCACATGAGTGTCATACTAGGTCTATGGGGCTTAAGCATATGGGAGAATGGATTTAGGTTGTTTACTTCATGTTTACAATTGTAAAGACATTTATTATGCTTTGAATGTTTATCAATAGAAATTTGTTTCTTATTTAATTGTTTGGTTTAGTATTAATAAAATGTCCAAATAAATTGTTTTTTCAAATAGGATTATCAAAAATGTTTTGATAATGGAACCCTATAAAGTGAAATGAAATCACAATTTATTCAAAGTCCCTTGTCTAAATCACTTAATTGGACATAAGTGATTTATTTAAAAGACTAGTATATAATTAATTGATAGCGCAGTTCCATGGGCTATGGAGACATAGAGATGTCTAATTGATTATATGGATGTATATTTGATACATTGAGACTTGATCTAATTAGATTCTAAAAGTATAATCGAACTACTAATTTAGTGGATTCCGTAGACATGAGTATGTCTTAATAACCACCATATAATTAGTTTAACCTTGACGCTGTTAAACGCCGTGCCGTAAATAAAGGTAGTGATCAGGTGGGCTAAGAATTAAGTGGGAGTTATGGTCATACAAGAGTGGATAAGTCCTCCTATTAAATAGGAATAGTGTCTGGGCCTCTTGATGAGCGATGTAACACCCCGTATTTTTATACCCGTTTAGTAATTATTTGTATTAAATTATTTAATGAAAATAATTTCAGATTTCTTTCATTTAAAATACTTTTGTTATTAGCTTTGACTTTATCCTATAAGTGGAAAGAAAAAAAATAAGTTCCTAAGTTTACTAGGTTAAGTTAGAACCCAATACCTAATTGTTAGTATTATAAGGAGAGAGGAAATTAGAAAAAAAAAAAAGAAAGGAAAAGAAAAAAAAAAAAGAGTATTTGTATTTGCTTCCTAACACCAAAACCCACGACCACCATTTCACCATCTTCTTCCTTTTCTTCTACTTGTTGCTTCAACCAAGGAAACCATTAAAACTACAAAAATTTACCAACCGTGATTTATCCATCTTCAATAATTCTTGATTTTTGTGGGTTTTCAAAGAGGAGAATTTTGGGTATTTGGACTTGCGTTTTTCGGGTCGAAAATCGGGTCAAAGAAAATACGTTCGGGTCCTTTTCTGAGTAATTTCATCCTATTACTTCACTTTTATCAAGTAAGTTCTAACATCAAGTTTAATTTTGATTTTTATTTTCTGAGTTTGGAGATTTCGTTAAATTAGGGTTCTTAAATAAATCGAATTGGAGAAAAATTCTATGATGTGAAATTGGGATAATTGGTTCATGTTTGATGTAGTATGGAGATAATCAATTATGTTGTTTTAAATTATAACTTTGTTGTTAGATTGTTATTGTCTTTGTTGTTGCGGTGCGTTGTTGTTGTGGTATGGTTGTTGTGTTGTACCTGTGAGTAGTAGTTATGTCTAATGTATGTTCTAAGCAACTAAAGCATGTTAATTTTTTTGATTCACTTTAATTACGTTACACAGTGGACTTATATTTCCGCCGAATACAATGTCAAAGAGCTGATGTTTTGTTCCCTTCGTTACTTCCATGAGTCCATCATCCAAAGCAAAAGATGTTCTTTGTTAACTTATAATCAGATCACTAGTTGAATTAGTTGGCATATATCATGGTCATAATAAGACTTTAACAGGAAACTAAAATAAAATAAAATGAAGTATTGGTGATAGTTGTGTATTATACATACCTGTTTGCAATTTTGTTGGTATATAGTTAGTTCTTTGTCTAAGTTATATGATTAATCCCTAAAACAGTGTGGGCACTAGTTTTCATAGTTGACTTTCATTGACTTTTGGCCTATTGACTTTTGTGCTCTTTTGAAATAAATTGAGTTAAGTTGAGTCGTTTTTTTTAAAATCGGTCAAAACTCATTAACTAGGTTGTGTCATTTATAGGTGAATTATGTGAAGTATTGTCAAGTGACTTGTACTATATTACTATATTGTAGATTGCGGGTTCGTAGAGGAACCTTTTTGACTTGAGATTGAGATTTATTGACTGTGGTTGCTGATAAGGTAAGATTTCTTACTATGCTTGTACAGATGAGTTCAGAAAATGTTTTATATTGTTTTGGAAACTTATTTTAAGAATGAGATCATTTTTATGACGTTTATACATTGAGATTTAAATTGTTCTCGATATCTATATCGAAAGAGTTTATGAGATTATATTAAAAGGAGGAAGTTCCTCGTGAGACAAGTTTGAGATAATTAAAAGGAGGAAGTTCCTCATTGTTACTAAGCTTATTAAGTTTATATAAAATGTGGGGTTGCCGGTAAGCGGTATTCCCCGAGTATGGAAAGTAGGTTGAGTTAACGGTGTCTCAACAATCTATTTAGTAGTTGGGAGTATGTTGATCAATACTCTTGCCAATTGTCTTCCTTCTCGGTTCGTTATCGAGTTAGGGGTATGCATACTAGGGGCTTTGGTGTTTACCTTGTCCAGTGAGCCTAGCTAGCTCATTGGATTTTTATTACTTCCTACTCACAGATTACGAAAGGTTATATTTGAAAGTTTTACAGAATAGTTCAGAAAGAAATATTGTATTTGAGGTTATTAGAAAGTTAATATATTATATATATAAACTGTACAACTTTTAAATGAATTTGTAAGATATTCCTATATATCTTACCTGCACATTGAGTAGTTTTGTTTTATTATAGTATGAAATCTTGCTCAGCCTTTGGCTGATACTACAATGTTTAATGTGCAGGTACCTGAAGATAGTTAGCTTTTGGTTGGGTTAAAGAGTGCGTTGGATCTCCTTTAGCTTAATAGACTTTAAAAAGACTTCCGCTGTTATTAATTTGACTTTAGAATTTACATTCTGGTTTGTAATAATTAATTACTTTCTATCAAGTTGGTCTGTAATAATTATTTAAAATTTATTGTCTATTATTTTAGTTAGAACCATTAGCCTTGCGGTTATTATTAATTATCGCGGCGTAGCACCTTTGGATTTTCGAGTTATTTATTATAAGATGTTTTTAGAGTTATTGGAAATTCAGGGTTGTTACAGTTGGTATTCAGAGCTTTAGGTTACTAAGATTTTTTTTTAAGATGACTTCAAGAATAGGTAAATAAATTATTAAAATTGAAAAGCCGTTGTGAGGAAGTGATATGGGAAGAGAAGGAATTATATTATTACTATGTGTTGATGATATATATACTTCACATTTCATTTGGTTGCTTGATTTATTGGAGTTTAGAAACCAAGTAAAATTATAAACTATGTGAGTTCTTGCATTTTATTTATTATTTGGTAAGGGTGAATCATTTTTGGTTTATCTTTGTTTTATTGTGCTTTTAAGATGATGCGTAGACACGTGCGTGCTCGAAACTCAAGTTCGAATCGTATGATGCGCGGGATAGCTCAATCCACTCGAGCCTTAACTGATGTTATGGAGAAAATTGCTGATGCTCAAGCGGTTGCCCTTAATACTCCTTTTACTCCTGTTTCTGGCAATGCTAGTTCCAAAACTGCTGTGATTTCTAAGGCAATTGACCAGAAGAAACCTTCTTCTTTTGATGGTAAGGGTGATCCTACCAAGATGGAGAACCTGGATTAGAGAATTTGACAAAATCTTTACCACTCTCCAAGTCCCCGATGAGATGAAGGTTGATGCTTTGCCGCCTATTATCTAGTTGAGGATGCCGATATTTGGTGGACTCACAACAAATTTGATTTGACCACTAAGGTGACTGTGGATGAGGAAGGAGAAAAGCTCATGGAGGAGAGACAGTTTGGTTGGACTGAGTTCAAGAAGGCAATTCGTGACGAGTTCTTTCCAGCCCATATGAGGAAGAGGAAGAGGACAGAGTTTAATGATCTCGTGCAGGGAGATATGACCGTTCATGAGTTCTATGTGAAATTTCAGGAGTTGGCTCGTTTTGCTAAGGGGTTAGTTCCTGACGAGCAGGAGAGAGCGGTGAAATTCGAGGAGAAGTTAGATCCCGATCTTCATTCTAGGATGGGAGCTGGTGAGTATACTACAGTGAAGGAGGTGTACACTCGTGCTTGTAACGCTGAGAGGATTGAGGAGAAGAGGCAAGTTGCAAAGAAGTTGAAATCCACTCCAGTAGGGTCTACTCAGGCGACAGAAAAGGGTGATACATCTGGTTCCACTGGTTACAACAAAGGTAGAGGGGGTTTCACTAAAAATCGAAACCTTGGGAACCGTGATTCTGGTGGTAATTACAACAAGGGAGGTTCCAGTCAGCAGTATTCTAAGGATAATCAGAATTCCACTCCTTCTCGCAGCCAGCCCCAAAGTCAGAACCAGAGGACTGATCGGATTTTCTATTGCAAACGTTGTAGTGAGAACCACCCTGGCAAGGATTGTGATGGTAATTTGGTGGAGTGTAATCACTGTGGGAGGAAGGGGCATCGTGCTTATGAATGCTTTACTAACCCAAGATCGAGGAACTTCAGGCCTGAGATGAGTTCGAGGAATGGGGGACAAGCAGATAAGAGACCCCAAAATGGAAACAACACTCGTCCTGCTCTTTCTACTTCAGGGAATGTTGCACCTAATCGCAACGGAGGGACTGCTAATGCTACTCAGGCACACAGAGGTGATGTGAGGATGAACACTGGGCAGGTTCATGTGATGAACCAGACTGAGGCAAACACTAAGGGCAACGTGGTCACCGGTACTTTTTCTATTCATTCGATGTCTGTTTATGTGCTATTTGATTCTGGTGCTTCTCATTCTTTTGTGTCTGAACCTCTTGTGAAAAAGTTAGGGTTAGAGAACTCTAGAATTTGTGATGTAGACATCTCTATTCCTTCTGGTGTGATTATAACTTGTAATAATTTGTATCCAGATGTCCCTATTATGTGTGGTAGTACCACCCTAGTAGCTGATTTGATAGCTTTTCCCTTGCATGATTTTGATGTAATTCTAGGGATGGATTGGCTTAGTAAGCATAAAGCCAAGATAGATTGTGAGAAACAAAAGGTGTCTGTAATTGGTCCTAGTGGAGTCCATGAGTTTTATAGAGGGTCTTCTTTGAAAATCATTTCTGCCTCGACTTTGAAATCCTATTTGAGGAAGGGATGTCCTATGTACTTGTGCCATGTTCATGACACTAGTAAGGAAGAGCCACGTGTTGAAGATGTTCGAATTGCTAATGAGTTTGTAGATGTTTTTCCTGACGATATTCCCGGCATGCCTCCGAGACGTGATGTTGAGTTCAGTGTTGACTTGATGCCTGGAACCGGACCTATTTCTAAGCCTCCTTACAGAATGGCGCCTGCTGAAATGAAAGAGCTTAAGGCCCAGTTAGAAGAGTTGCTTGATAAGGGGTACATTCGACCTAGTGTATCTCCATGGGGTGCTCCTGTTTTGTTTGTGAAAAAGAAGGATGGGAGTCTCCGTCTGTGTATTGATTACAGAGAACTCAACAATGTTACAGTGAAGAACAAGTACCCCTTACCAAGAATAGATGATTTGTTCGATCAGTTAGTGGGAGCTGGAGTTTTCTCTAAGATTGATCTGAGATCTGGATACCATCAACTTCGTATTGCAAGAGAATGATATTCCTAAGACGGCTTTCGAACTCGCTATGGGCACTATGAGTTTACTGTTATGCCCTTTGGGTTGACTAATGCTCCAAAGAGTGTTCATGGACTTGATGAATCGAGTCTTCAGGCCGTACCTGGATAAGTTTGTGGTGGTGTTCATAGATGATATACTGATTTATTCAAAGGATGCCAGTGAGCATGAAGAGCATCTTCGCACTATCCTGCAGGTCCTGAGGGAGAATAAGTTGTATGCTAAGTTCTCCAAGTGTGAATTCTGGCTGAAGAAAGTTGCTTTTCTTGGTCATATCATTTCTAGAGAGGGCGTCTCAGTTGATCCATCAAAGATTCAAGCTGTTTCTGAGTGGCCTACTCCAAAGAGTGTGACCGAGATTCGCAGTTTCCTGGGCTTGGCGGGTTATTATAGGAGGTTTGTGAAGGACTTCTCGAAAATAGCTCGGCCGTTGACTGCATTGATGAGGAAGGATACTAGGTATTGTTGGGATGATGATTGTGAGAAGGCATTCCAGATTTTGAAGGAGCGTCTCACCACAGCTCCTGTGTTGACTTTACCTGACGGAAACCTTGAGTACGAAGTGTTCACAGATGCTTCGAAGAATGGTCTTGGTTGTGTGCTTATGCAGGATAAAAAGGTTGTTGCTTACGCTTCTAGGCAACTGAAGAACCATGAGTTGAATTATCCGACGCATGATCTAGAGTTGGCAGCTGTTGTTTTTGCACTTAAGATCTGGCGTCATTATCTGCTTGGCACATCATTCAAGATATTTTCGGACCACAAGAGTCTGAAATACATCTTCACTCGAGAGGCGAACAACATGAGGCAAAGGAGATGGTTAGAGCCGATCAAGGATTATGATATGGAGATTCGAGTACCATGAGGGTAAGGCCAATGTTGTTGCGAGATGCACTTAGTAGGAAATCCTCTCACTGTTTGCAAACCATACGTTCGAGGAATCGTCTTCGAGAGGAGTTTCAGAATCTTGATGTAGAGATAGTGCAATTGGGAGCTCAACTTAACTCTCTTATGATTCAGTCCACTTTGTATGATGAGATCAAAAAAGCACAAGTACAGGATAAGTTCTTAAAGGACAAGCAAGCTAATGAGCCTGTCAATTTCACAGTGGTTGAGGATGGTAGCGTGAGATTCAAGGGGAGATGGTGTGTTCCTAATGTTCCTGAGTTGAAGGAAAAGATCCTCGAAGAAGCTCATTCAACAAGATATTCGGTTCATCCTGGAGGGGATAAGATGTACAAGGATCTCAAGCGTACTTTTTGGTGGCCGCATATGAAGACTGATGTTGCTAAGTATGTCTCGAGATGCTTGACTTGTCAGAAGGTCAAGAGTGAGCACAAGAGGCCTCAGGGGATGATTCAGCCTTTAGAGGTACCTGCATGGAAATGGGAATCGATCTCAATGGATTTTGTTTGTGGACTTCCGAGAACACCAAAGGGGAATAATATGATTTGGGTTATTGTGGATCGTCTTACCAAGTCTGCTCATTTTGTTCCCATGAAGGATACTTGGAAGCATGAACGACTGGCTACTGCTTATAGAGAGCACGTGATTAGACTTCATGGTGTCCCGAGTGATATTGTTTCAGATAGGGACCGTAGATTCTTGTCTAACTTTTGGCAGAAGCTTCAGGAAGCTTTGGGGACTAAGTTGAAGATGAGTACAGCTTTTCATCCTGCTACAGATGGCCAGACGGAGCGCACTATTCAAACGCTGGAGGACATGTTGAGGGCTTGTGCCTTAGAGTTCCAGGGCTCTTGGGAGGATAAGCTAGATTTGATAGAGTTCTCATATAATAACAGCTACCATTCTACCATTCAGATGGCACCATTTGAAGCGTTATATGGTCGACGTTGTCGTACTCCTTTGTGTTGGAGTGATATAGGCGAGTCTGTTGTGATTGGTCCAGAGATGATTCAGGAGACTGTTGAGCAGGTAAAGCTCATACAGCAGAAAATGAAGGCGGCACAGGATAGACAGAAGAGTTATGGTGATAAGCATCGTCGCCATGAGGAGTTTCAGGTGGGAGAAAAGGTGTTGCTTAGAGTTTCTCCTATGAAAGGAGTGATGAGATTTGGGAAGAAGGGCAAGTTGAGCCCTAAGTTCATTGGTCCGTACGAGATTCTGGAGAGAATAGGGGAGGTGGCTTACAGATTGGCGTTGCCGCCAGGCGTTGATCGTGCGCATAACGTGTTCCATGTTTCTCAGTTGCGGCGATACATTAGTGACCCTTCGCATGTGCTACAGCCAGAGTCTCTCCAGTTAGATGATAACATGACTTATGAGGAGTTTCCAGTTCAGATTCTAGATCACAAAGTTCGGAAGACTCGCAAGGGTGAGACAAAGATTGTGAAGGTGCTGTGGTCAAACCACAACTCGGAGAAGTCTACTTGGGAAGCTGAGGATGCTATGCGTCTTAAGTATCCCCATCTCTTCACCTAGGTAAATTTTTAGTTACGAGGACGTAACTCCCTTTTTAAGGGGGGTATAATTCATACTAATTTCGTGCATGTGTGATTGAAAGTTTCTGATAAAGCTTTGATGTGTTTTATGTCTGCTTGTTATAGTATGAACATTCCTATAGTAGTAGAGAGTTTATGATTTTTTTTTATGTGTTAAATTTATCTATGAGAAATGTGAAATACAAGTTGAGGTTTTATATTTCAAGTGATAGTAGTTAGCTAACGTATAGAGTTAATGAGTTGTTTTCGGAAACAAGAGTATTAGTTTGATTATTTGAGTAATACTTTAAGTTTCGGGGCGAAACTTATTTTAAGGGGGGTAGATTGTAACACCCCGTATTTTTATACCCGTTTAGTAATTATTTGTATTAAATTATTTAATGAAAATAATTTCAGATTTCTTTCATTTAAAATACTTTTGTTATTAGCTTTGACTTTATCCTATAAGTGGAAAGAAAAAAAATAAGTTCCTAAGTTTACTAGGTTAAGTTAGAACCCAATACCTAGTTGTTAGTATTATAAGGAGAGAGGAAATTAGAAAAAAAAAAAAAAGAAAGGAAAAGAAAAAAAAAAGAGTATTTGTACTGCTTCCTAACACCAAAACCCACGACCACCATTTCACCATCTTCTTCCTTTTCTTCTACTTGTTGCTTCAACCAAGGAAACCATTAAAACTACAAAAATTTACCAACCGTGATTTATCCATCTTCAATAATTCTTGATTTTTGTGGGTTTTCAAAGAGGAGAATTTTGGGTATTTGGACTTGCGTTTTTCGGGTCGAAAATCGGGTCAAAGAAAATACGTTCGGGTCCTTTTCTGAGTAATTTCATCCTATTACTTCACTTTTATCAAGTAAGTTCTAACATCAAGTTTAATTTTGATTTTTATTTTCTGAGTTTGGAGATTTCGTTAAATTAGGGTTCTTAAATAAATCGAATTGGAGAAAAATTCTATGATGTGAAATTGGGATAATTGGTTCATGTTTGATGTAGTATGGAGATAATCAATTATGTTGTTTTAAATTATAACTTTGTTGTTAGATTGTTATTGTGCTGTTGTTGCGGTGCGTTGTTGTTGTGGTATGGTTGTTGTGTTGTACCTGTGAGTAGTAGTTAAGTCTAATGTATGTTCTAAGCAACTAAAGCATGTTAATTTTTTTGATTCACTTTAATTACGTTACACAGTGGACTTATATTTCCGTCGAATACAATGTCAAAGAGCTGATGTTTTGTTCCCTTCGTTACTTCCATGAGTCCATCATCCAAAGCAAAAGATGTTCTTTGTTAACTTATAATCGAGATCACTAGTTGAATTAGTTGGCATATATCATGGTCATAATAAGACTTTAACAGAAAACTAAAATAAAATAAAATAAAATGAAGTATTGGTGATAGTTGTGTATTATACATACCTTTTGCAATTTTGTTGGTATATAGTTAGTTCTTTGTCTAAGTTATATGATTAATCCCTAAAACAAGTGTGGGCACTAGTTTTTATAGTTGACTTTCATTGACTTTTGGCCTATTGACTTTTGTGCTCTTTTGAAATAAATTGAGTTAAGTTGAGTCGTTTTTTTTTAAATCGGTCAAAACTCATTAACTAGGTTGTGTCATTTATAGGTGAATTATGTGAAGTATTGTCAAGTGACTTGTACTATATTACTATATTGTAGATTGCGGGTTCGTAGAGGAACCTTTTTGACTTGAGATTGAGATTTATTGACTGTGGTTGCTGATAAGGTAAGATTTCTTACTATGCTTGTACAGATGAGTTCAGAAAATGTTTTATATTGTTTTGGAAACTTATTTTAAGAATGAGATCATTTTTATGACGTTTATACATTGAGATTTAAATTGTTCTCGATATCTATATCGAAAGAGTTTATGAGATTATATTAAAAGGAGGAAGTTCCTCGTGAGACAAGTTTGAGATAATTAAAAGGAGGAAGTTCCTCATTGTTACTAAGCTTATTAAGTTTATATAAAATGTGGGGTTGCCGGTAAGCGGTATTCCCCGAGTATGGAAAGTAGGTTGAGTTAACGGTGTCTCAACAATCTATTTAGTAGTTGGGAGTATGTTGATCAATACTCTTGCCAATTGTCTTCCTTCTCGGTTCGTTATCGAGTTAGGGGTATGCATACTAGGGGCTTTGGTGTTTACCTTGTCCAAGTGAGCCTAGCTAGCTCATTGGATTTTTATTACTTCCTACTCACAGATTACGAAAGGTTATATTTGAAAGTTTTACGTAATAGTTCGGAAAGAAATATTGTATTTGAGGTTATTAGAAAGTTAATATATTATATATATAAACTGTACAACTTTTAAATGAATTTGTAAGATATTCCTATATATCTTACCTGCACATTGAGTAGTTTTGTTTTATTATAGTATGAAATCTTGCTCAGCCTTTGGCTGATACTACAGTGTTTAATGTGCAGGTACCTGAAGATAGTTAGCTTTTGGTTGGGTTAAAGAGTGCGTTGGATCTCCTTTAGCTTAATAGACTTTAAAAAGACTTCCGCTGTTATTAATTTGACTTTAGAATTTACATTCTGGTTTGTAATAATTAATTACTTTCTATCAAGTTGGTCTGTAATAATTATTTAAAATTTATTGTCTATTATTTTAGTTAGAACCATTAGCCTTGCGGTTATTATTAATTATCGCGGCGTAGCACCTTTGGATTTTCGAGTTATTTATTATAAGATGTTTTTAGAGTTATTGGAAATTCAGGGTTGTTACAGTTGGTATTCAGAGCTTTAGGTTACTAAGATTTTTTTTTAAGATGACTTCAAGAATAGGTAAATAAATTATTAAAATTGAAAAGCCGTTGTGAGGAAGTGATATGGGAAGAGAAGGAATTATATTATTACTATGTGTTGATGATATATATACTTCACATTTCATTTGGTTGCTTGATTTATTGGAGTTTAGAAACCAGTAAAGTTATAAACTATGTGAGTTCTTGCATTTTATTTATTATTTGGTAAGGGTGAATCATTTTTGGTTTATCTTTGTTTTATTGTGCTTTTAAGATGATGCGTAGACACGTGCGTGCTCGAAACTCAAGTTCGAATCGTATGATGCGCGGGATAGCTCAATCCACTCGAGCCTTAACTGATGTTATGGAGAAAATTGCTGATGCTCAAGCGGTTGCCCTTAATACTCCTGTTACTCCTGTTTCTGGCAATGCTAGTTCCAAAACTGCTGTGATTTCTAAGGCAATTGACCAGAAGAAACCTTCTTCTTTTGATGGTAAGGGTGATCCTACCAAGATGGAGAACTGGATTAGAGAATTTGACAAAATCTTTACCACTCTCCAAGTCCCTGATGAGATGAAGGTTGATGCTGCTGCCTATTATCTAGTTGAGGATGCTGATATTTGGTGGACTCACAACAAATTTGATTTGACCACTAAGGTGACTGTGGATGAGGAAGGAGAAAAGCTCATGGAGGAGAGACAGTTTGGTTGGACTGAGTTCAAGAAGGCAATTCGTGACGAGTTCTTTCCAGCCCATATGAGGAAGAGGAAGAGGACAGAGTTTAATGATCTCGTGCAGGGAGATATGACCGTTCATGAGTTCTATGTGAAATTTCAGGAGTTGACTCGTTTTGCTAAGGGGTTAGTTCCTGACGAGCAGGAGAGAGCGGTGAAATTCGAGGAGAAGTTAGATCCCGATCTTCATTCTAGGATGGGAGCTGGTGAGTATACTACAGTGAAGGAGGTGTACACTCGTGCTTGTAACGCTGAGAGGATTGAGGAGAAGAGGCAAGTTGCAAAGAAGTTGAAATCCACTCCAGTAGGGTCTACTCAGGCGACAGAAAAGGGTGATACATCTGGTTCCACTGGTTACAACAAAGGTAGAGGGGGTTTCACTAAAAATCGAAACCTTGGGAACCGTGATTCTGGTGGTAATTACAACAAGGGAGGTTCCAGTCAGCAGTATTCTAAGGATAATCAGAATTCCACTCCTTCTCGCAGCCAGCCCCAAAGTCAGAACCAGAGGACTGATCGGATTTTCTATTGCAAACGTTGTAGTGAGAACCACCCTGGCAAGGATTGTGATGGTAATTTGGTGGAGTGTAATCACTGTGGGAGGAAGGGGCATCGTGCTTATGAATGCTTTACTAACCCAAGATCGAGGAACTTCAGGCCTGAGATGAGTTCGAGGAATGGGGGACAAGCAGATAAGAGACCCCAAAATGGAAACAACACTCGTCCTGCTCTTTCTACTTCAGGGAATGTTGCACCTAATCGCAACGGAGGGACTGCTAATGCTACTCAGGCACACAGAGGTGATGTGAGGATGAACACTGGGCAGGTTCATGTGATGAACCAGACTGAGGCAAACACTAAGGGCAACGTGGTCACCGGTACTTTTTCTATTCATTCGATGTCTGTTTATGTGCTATTTGATTCTGGTGCTTCTCATTCTTTTGTGTCTGAACCTCTTGTGAAAAAGTTAGGGTTAGAGAACTCTAGAATTTGTGATGTAGACATCTCTATTCCTTCTGGTGTGATTATAACTTGTAATAATTTGTATCCAGATGTCCCTATTATGTGTGGTAGTACCACCCTAGTAGCTGATTTGATAGCTTTTCCCTTGCATGATTTTGATGTAATTCTAGGGATGGATTGGCTTAGTAAGCATAAAGCCAAGATAGATTGTGAGAAACAAAAGGTGTCTGTAATTGGTCCTAGTGGAGTCCATGAGTTTTATAGAGGGTCTTCTTTGAAAATCATTTCTGCCTCGACTTTGAAATCCTATTTGAGGAAGGGATGTCCTATGTACTTGTGCCATGTTCATGACACTAGTAAGGAAGAGCCACGTGTTGAAGATGTTCGAATTGCTAATGAGTTTGTAGATGTTTTTCCTGACGATATTCCCGGCATGCCTCCGAGACGTGATGTTGAGTTCAGTGTTGACTTGATGCCTGGAACCGGACCTATTTCTAAGCCTCCTTACAGAATGGCGCCTGCTGAAATGAAAGAGCTTAAGGCCCAGTTAGAAGAGTTGCTTGATAAGGGGTACATTCGACCTAGTGTATCTCCATGGGGTGCTCCTGTTTTGTTTGTGAAAAAGAAGGATGGGAGTCTCCGTCTGTGTATTGATTACAGAGAACTCAACAATGTTACAGTGAAGAACAAGTACCCCTTACCAAGAATAGATGATTTGTTCGATCAGTTAGTGGGAGCTGGAGTTTTCTCTAAGATTGATCTGAGATCTGGATACCATCAACTTCGTATTGCAGAGAATGATATTCCTAAGACGGCTTTCAGAACTCGCTATGGGCACTATGAGTTTACTGTTATGCCCTTTGGGTTGACTAATGCTCCAGCAGTGTTCATGGACTTGATGAATCGAGTCTTCAGGCCGTACCTGGATAAGTTTGTGGTGGTGTTCATAGATGATATACTGATTTATTCAAAGGATGCCAGTGAGCATGAAGAGCATCTTCGCACTATCCTGCAGGTCCTGAGGGAGAATAAGTTGTATGCTAAGTTCTCCAAGTGTGAATTCTGGCTGAAGAAAGTTGCTTTTCTTGGTCATATCATTTCTAGAGAGGGCGTCTCAGTTGATCCATCAAAGATTCAAGCTGTTTCTGAGTGGCCTACTCCAAAGAGTGTGACCGAGATTCGCAGTTTCCTGGGCTTGGCGGGTTATTATAGGAGGTTTGTGAAGGACTTCTCGAAAATAGCTCGGCCGTTGACTGCATTGATGAGGAAGGATACTAGGTATTGTTGGGATGATGATTGTGAGAAGGCATTCCAGATTTTGAAGGAGCGTCTCACCACAGCTCCTGTGTTGACTTTACCTGACGGAAACCTTGAGTACGAAGTGTTCACAGATGCTTCGAAGAATGGTCTTGGTTGTGTGCTTATGCAGGATAAAAAGGTTGTTGCTTACGCTTCTAGGCAACTGAAGAACCATGAGTTGAATTATCCGACGCATGATCTAGAGTTGGCAGCTGTTGTTTTTGCACTTAAGATCTGGCGTCATTATCTGCTTGGCACATCATTCAAGATATTTTCGGACCACAAGAGTCTGAAATACATCTTCACTCAGAGAGAGCTGAACATGAGGCAAAGGAGATGGTTAGAGCTGATCAAGGATTATGATATGGAGATTCAGTACCATGAGGGTAAGGCCAATGTTGTTGCAGATGCACTTAGTAGGAAATCCTCTCACTGTTTGCAAACCATACGTTCGAGGAATCGTCTTCGAGAGGAGTTTCAGAATCTTGATGTAGAGATAGTGCAATTGGGAGCTCAACTTAACTCTCTTATGATTCAGTCCACTTTGTATGATGAGATCAAAAAAGCACAAGTACAGGATAAGTTCTTAAAGGACAAGCAAGCTAATGAGCCTGTCAATTTCACAGTGGTTGAGGATGGTAGCGTGAGATTCAAGGGGAGATGGTGTGTTCCTAATGTTCCTGAGTTGAAGGAAAAGATCCTCGAAGAAGCTCATTCAAATAAGTATTTCGGTTCATCCCGGGAGGGGATAAGATGTACAAGGATCTCAAGCAGACTTTTTGGTGGCCGCATATGAAGACTGATGTTGCTAAGTATGTCTCGAGATGCTTGACTTGTCAGAAGGTCAAGAGTGAGCACAAGAGGCCTCAGGGGATGATTCAGCCTTTAGAGGTACCTGCATGGAAATGGGAATCGATCTCAATGGA
Organism: Beta corolliflora; assembly: GCA_947648045.1. Lineage (NCBI taxonomy): Eukaryota > Viridiplantae > Streptophyta > Magnoliopsida > Caryophyllales > Amaranthaceae > Beta > Beta corolliflora. The sequence goes on along the minus strand of CANSZD010003048.1, from coordinate 427,085 downwards.
TTTTGTTTGTGGACTTCCGAGAACACCAAAGGGGAATAATATGATTTGGGTTATTGTGGATCGTCTTACCAAGTCTGCTCATTTTGTTCCCATGAAGGATACTTGGAAGCATGAACGACTGGCTACTGCTTATAGAGAGCACGTGATTAGACTTCATGGTGTCCCGAGTGATATTGTTTCAGATAGGGACCGTAGATTCTTGTCTAACTTTTGGCAGAAGCTTCAGGAAGCTTTGGGGACTAAGTTGAAGATGAGTACAGCTTTTCATCCTGCTACGATGGCCAGACGGAGCGCACTATTCAAACGCTGGAGGACATGTTGAGGGCTTGTGCCTTAGAGTTCCAGGGCTCTTGGGAGGATAAGCTAGATTTGATAGAGTTCTCATATAATAACAGCTACCATTCTACCATTCAGATGGCACCATTTGAAGCGTTATATGGTCGACGTTGTCGTACTCCTTTGTGTTGGAGTGATATAGGCGAGTCTGTTGTGATTGGTCCAGAGATGATTCGGAGACCGGCTGAGCGGTAAAGCTCATACAGCAGAAAATGAAGGCGGCACAGGATAGACAGAAGAGTTATGGTGATAAGCATCGTCGCCATGAGGAGTTTCAGGTGGGAGAAAAGGTGTTGCTTAGAGTTTCTCCTATGAAAGGAGTGATGAGATTTGGGAAGAAGGGCAAGTTGAGCCCTAAGTTCATTGGTCCGTACGAGATTCTGGAGAGAATAGGGGAGGTGGCTTACGATTGGCGTTGCGCGGGCGTTGATCGTGCGCATAACGTGTTCCATGTTTCTCGGTTGCGGCGATACATTAGTGACCCTTCGCATGTGCTACGGCCGAGTCTCTCCAGTTAGATGATAACATGACTTATGAGGAGTTTCCAGTTCAGATTCTAGATCACAAAGTTCGGAAGACTCGCAAGGGTGAGACAAAGATTGTGAAGGTGCTGTGGTCAAACCACAACTCGGAGAAGTCTACTTGGGAAGCTGAGGATGCTATGCGTCTTAAGTATCCCCATCTCTTCACCTAGGTAAATTTTTAGTTACGAGGACGTAACTCCCTTTTTAAGGGGGGTATAATTCATACTAATTTCGTGCATGTGTGATTGAAAGTTTCTGATAAAGCTTTGATGTGTTTTATGTCTGCTTGTTATAGTATGAACATTCCTATAGTAGTAGAGAGTTTATGATTTTTTTTTATGTGTTAAATTTATCTATGAGAAATGTGAAATACAAGTTGAGGTTTTATATTTCAAGTGATAGTAGTTAGCTAACGTATAGAGTTAATGAGTTGTTTTCGGAAACAAGAGTATTAGTTTGATTATTTGAGTAATACTTTAAGTTTCGGGGCGAAACTTATTTTAAGGGGGGTAGATTGTAACACCCCGTATTTTTATACCCGTTTAGTAATTATTTGTATTAAATTATTTAATGAAAATAATTTCAGATTTCTTTCATTTAAAATACTTTTGTTATTAGCTTTGACTTTATCCTATAAGTGGAAAGAAAAAAAATAAGTTCCTAAGTTTACTAGGTTAAGTTAGAACCCAATACCTAGTTGTTAGTATTATAAGGAGAGAGGAAATTAGAAAAAAAAAAAAAGAAAGGAAAAGAAAAAAAAAGAGTATTTGTACTGCTTCCTAACACCAAAACCCACGACCACCATTTCACCATCTTCTTCCTTTTCTTCTACTTGTTGCTTCAACCAAGGAAACCATTAAAACTACAAAAATTTACCAACCGTGATTTATCCATCTTCAATAATTCTTGATTTTTGTGGGTTTTCAAAGAGGAGAATTTTGGGTATTTGGACTTGCGTTTTTCGGGTCGAAAATCGGGTCAAAGAAAATACGTTCGGGTCCTTTTCTGAGTAATTTCATCCTATTACTTCACTTTTATCAAGTAAGTTCTAACATCAAGTTTAATTTTGATTTTTATTTTCTGAGTTTGGAGATTTCGTTAAATTAGGGTTCTTAAATAAATCGAATTGGAGAAAAATTCTATGATGTGAAATTGGGATAATTGGTTCATGTTTGATGTAGTATGGAGATAATCAATTATGTTGTTTTAAATTATAACTTTGTTGTTAGATTGTTATTGTGCTGTTGTTGCGGTGCGTTGTTGTTGTGGTATGGTTGTTGTGTTGTACCTGTGAGTAGTAGTTAAGTCTAATGTATGTTCTAAGCAACTAAAGCATGTTAATTTTTTTGATTCACTTTAATTACGTTACACAGTGGACTTATATTTCCGCCGAATACAATGTCAAAGAGCTGATGTTTTGTTCCCTTCGTTACTTCCATGAGTCCATCATCCAAAGCAAAAGATGTTCTTTGTTAACTTATAATCAGATCACTAGTTGAATTAGTTGGCATATATCATGGTCATAATAAGACTTTAACAGGAAACTAAAATAAAATAAAATAAAATGAAGTATTGGTGATAGTTGTGTATTATACATACCTGTTTGCAATTTTGTTGGTATATAGTTAGTTCTTTGTCTAAGTTATATGATTAATCCCTAAAACAGTGTGGGCACTAGTTTTTATAGTTGACTTTCATTGACTTTTGGCCTATTGACTTTTGTGCTCTTTTGAAATAAATTGAGTTAAGTTGAGTCGTTTTTTTTAAAATCGGTCAAAACTCATTAACTAGGTTGTGTCATTTATAGGTGAATTATGTGAAGTATTGTCAAGTGACTTGTACTATATTACTATATTGTAGATTGCGGGTTCGTAGAGGAACCTTTTTGACTTGAGATTGAGATTTATTGACTGTGGTTGCTGATAAGGTAAGATTTCTTACTATGCTTGTACAGATGAGTTCAGAAAATGTTTTATATTGTTTTGGAAACTTATTTTAAGAATGAGATCATTTTTATGACGTTTATACATTGAGATTTAAATTGTTCTCGATATCTATATCGAAAGAGTTTATGAGATTATATTAAAAGGAGGAAGTTCCTCGTGAGACAAGTTTGAGATAATTAAAAGGAGGAAGTTCCTCATTGTTACTAAGCTTATTAAGTTTATATAAAATGTGGGGTTGCCGGTAAGCGGTATTCCCCGAGTATGGAAAGTAGGTTGAGTTAACGGTGTCTCAACAATCTATTTAGTAGTTGGGAGTATGTTGATCAATACTCTTGCCAATTGTCTTCCTTCTCGGTTCGTTATCGAGTTAGGGGTATGCATACTAGGGGCTTTGGTGTTTACCTTGTCCAGTGAGCCTAGCTAGCTCATTGGATTTTTATTACTTCCTACTCACAGATTACGAAAGGTTATATTTGAAAGTTTTACAGAATAGTTCAGAAAGAAATATTGTATTTGAGGTTATTAGAAAGTTAATATATTATATATATAAACTGTACAACTTTTAAATGAATTTGTAAGATATTCCTATATATCTTACCTGCACATTGAGTAGTTTTGTTTTATTATAGTATGAAATCTTGCTCAGCCTTTGGCTGATACTACAGTGTTTAATGTGCAGGTACCTGAAGATAGTTAGCTTTTGGTTGGGTTAAAGAGTGCGTTGGATCTCCTTTAGCTTAATAGACTTTAAAAAGACTTCCGCTGTTATTAATTTGACTTTAGAATTTACATTCTGGTTTGTAATAATTAATTACTTTCTATCAAGTTGGTCTGTAATAATTATTTAAAATTTATTGTCTATTATTTTAGTTAGAACCATTAGCCTTGCGGTTATTATTAATTATCGCGGCGTAGCACCTTTGGATTTTCGAGTTATTTATTATAAGATGTTTTTAGAGTTATTGGAAATTCAGGGTTGTTACAGTTATGTAATGCCCCTCATGATTGCTTTAAAGAGATTTAACAGGCTACTCATTCCAACAAGATGCATCTTTCTTTTAGGGAGCTTATTTCCTAAGTTACTCCACAGTTAAGCGTGCTTGGCTGGGAGTAGTCCAGGGATGGGTGACCTCCTGGGAAGTTTCTCAGGGTGCGCATGAGTGAGGACAAAATGCGCCGGAAGAACTTGTGTTGGTTATTGAGGACAGTTGTTGGCCCTGGATGCGCATTGGTGACGATATATCTGACTCCGTATGGGTCGGGGTGTTACAAATGGTATCAGAGCAACCCTACGACCGCGTGTTGGGGCGACCCTAAGGCCGTCAGGTCGAATATTAGGAGTCCTCAGACGCCTAGTGGGGGAGGATTCTGGGGCTGCATTGTCATAAGGAGCGACCCGGAGGTCGTCAGACCGAATATCTGGAGTCTCCGGTGATCAGTCTTCAGACTGGGGCGACCCACAGGCCGTATGCCGAATATGTGGAGTCCTCAGGCGCAACGAGGGCGTTGCTGTTCTCAAGTGGGGGTGTATGTAATACCCTTCATGATTGCTTTAAAGAGATTTAACAGGCTACTCATTCCAACAAGATGCATCTTTCTTTTAGGGAGCTTATTTCCTAAGTTACTCCACAGTTAAGCGTGCTTGGGCCGGGAGTAGTCCAGGGATGGGTGACCTCCTGGGAAGTTTCTCAGGGTGCGCATGAGTGAGGACAAAATGCGCCGGAAGAACTTGTGTTGGTTATTGAGGACAGTTGTTGGCCCTAGATGCGCATTGGTGACGATATATCTGACTCCGTATGGGTCGGGGTGTTACAAGCGAGAACTGGAAAATTGCATGGCCATGCGAAATAGGATTAAAGAGTTAATCCTTATTTGAGCAGTTCGAACTCAGCGATCAAGGAACAGAAATTTGAGAATAACATGGTGTTATCAAATTTGGCATTAAGTGACTTAAGGAATTTAACATTGCGCTCTTGTCTTCGGACAAGTGGGAGATTGAAGGAATATGCCCTTAGACATCCCGTCAATTACTAAATATAAATTGGAATAGTATTATGAAGATAATAAAGTTAATTATTTTAGTTATCGTATTTCTTGCTAGAGAATAAATATGATTAATAGGACAATATGGATTGGGCTTATAACTAAAATAATTAATCCTAAGAGGTCACACATTGTAGCACAAGTTGGACAAAGCAATCCAAATCCATTGAGGATTAGGGTTGGGCCGGTCCTAAGGGGAATATGAGGAGAATTAGTTCTCCTAACTAGCCTATGACTCTTCTATTATATATAGGATATAATATTAGGGTTTAGGCGATCAATTCATTAAGCAGTTTCTTTTCACAAGAGAGAGAGAGAGAGAGAGCAAGTGAAGCCCTAAACTATTCCCTCTAAATCGGCGCCTATACCATCAAAAGCAAGAGAATTTCTTCTCTTCCGTTCTAGCAAACATTGGTGTTCATCTGGTGCTTGTGGACTGATTAGAGGAGCAACACTTTGGGGCTCTCAGATCTTCAAAGCTTGCATACAATAGGGAAATAACGCTACAAAGGTTTTATATCTAATCCCTATTGAATGATTCATATGATTGATTATGTCTCAGCGGTCCTATGATGGATGTTAGGAAATTGTTTCCTGAAATTCCGTTGTAAGGTTGGTTTTTGGTTGGCTGTTGACTAGTAGCCTTGTGCTGCTGGTCAACGGTCAACAAGCCAACCTTTAATAAAAGAAATTTGTTTTTTAGGAAAATCTTATTTTCCAAAGTTGAGCATAAATCCAAAAGTTTCCTATTTTGTAAATTTGTGAATAATAATGATTATTGCTAAGTTTTAAATAAGTAATTGAATTAAAATAATAAAGTTTCCTAAATAATTTCTAGCTTAAAGATGTTAAGTTTTTTAATTATTTTGGAAAGTTCTATTTGTTTATTAATTGTTAATAACTAAATAGTTTGTGTTTTTTTTTATTTTGATATTATAAATGCGTGGATGTTTAATGTAATATGTATGATATTATATTTTGCATGTTATGACTAGTATGGCCCAGATTAGGATAGTAAATACGATCTGCGAATCGTTAAATTTGAATGTAAATTAAATACGATTTGAGAATCGTTTGTATTTTTGTAACTTTAATTTTTCGTTATTTATTTAATTCAAATTATATAATCAAGCATAAGGATTCAAGGAGTTTCAAGGATGGTGATCCATGGAGTTTCAAGGGAAGATTCATGAAGATTAGTTATTTTTCTAAGTTTAGGGGGTCATACTAGATCATTTTAATTATTGCTTTTATTAATTTCTTGCATTTGTTGTGTTTAAATGCTTGCTTCTAAGTTTGTTTGTGGTTAATTGATTCATGTGTTCACTATTAATTGACCATATTAGTAAATTGTTTCCTGAAATTCCACTATACATGCATCTATATGTTCCTACATAATGTTCATATATATAGGTTATTATTTTCTTTTTTTCTAAAATATATATTGTTTTTTTCTTTTCTAAACAGTCCCCCAAGAGTTTTCATTTGTTACGTGGCATAAAAACAAATAGCAGGATATGGGACCTTGATCCAAGCTTGCATCAGTTTTTACTGCATAATCTGAGGTTACAAAATGAGTCAATACATTTTACTCAGGTTGACTTTGATTACAAGGTATACAACACTTTTGTTAGTTTTTAAATTTAAAAATTTATAATTTAGGAAAGGTTTTGACACTGACTCAATTTTTCATTATTGTTCAGCTATTGACTGACAGTCTTATAGCTGAATTGAATCAAAATTGGATTACAATCAGTATGTCCACAGATAAGGCTTTGTGGAAGCATCAATGGGTAGTGCATGGCACAGTTCAGCCAGTTTTCAGCCATAATACATATTTTCACAATGCCTGCATACTATATCAGCACTATCAGATTCATACCAAACTTGACACCGTTGGTAATTTTTTTTTAAACTAAATTATGTTTTTTATATAAATATTATAATTTGGTTAATAGCTATTTTTTTTGTATTGCAGCTGAAAACCTTGGTCTTACCCAAAAGACAAAATTGGAAGATTTGAAATGGTGGAAAGCCAAAGCTGTTGATGTTTTTGATGAGCTCAAAAGGTTGCTTGGAAAAGAACCTGTTTTGTACTGTTTGGAACATGCATCAGGCCAATGGTTGCTTTACGAGGTTCAGTTACACTTGGACACACAATTGCAACTTCTTGATAGCAACATGAATTGGAATAGAGGTGGGTTCGGAGTGAATGACAAAATCCTTTTTAGCGCGAAGACCGGATAGGGTTATTAGGAATAATATGTGGTGAACAGTATTTTGTATGTTTATATTTTCTGAACACAAATCAATATCTTAAATTGTTGTCATGTCATAGAAAATATAATCTTGAATTTATAATAGATACTCGTTTTTTATATACAAAGTGATTCATAATATAGTGCATTAAAAAAATGTTTGGCGTCTCATCCAATTCCTTAGAATGAATGTATACTGTGAGCTACGTAGGCACACAACTGTTCAATTTTCGAGACTCTTAAGTTTGTAAGGAAACAGGTTCATCCTTTAAGCCATCAACATTATTGAGGTTAGGTGAAGTAAATAAATTCAATAAGTAAAGATAATCTTTTTTTTAGAGGAAGTAAAGATAATCTAGTGACGGTAAGGTCTACTGGTTTAATTGATAAAATATTACAAAAATATCCATAATACATAATAGGATTTCTATGGTAAATAGATCTTTAGATATGTTAAGTTATAAATATCTTGTAAGTATATCTTGTATAGGAGTTTTAGGCTATTATGGTCTCTCGGTAGACTATATATTGAAACTTTGTGGTAATTATTGATTAAGCTATCTTACTCCTCATATTTTCCCTTCTCTTAACATGGTATCAGATGCACGTTTAACCTAGTTTTTTTTTCTTTTAGTTCTGTTTACGTCGCTGCCTTCATCTTCTTCGTTCCTTGTTTTAGCCTGCTGCCATGACTAAAGCCACCACCTCAACCAAACCACCTCGTTATGAGCCTTTTTCTGCATATTATCTCCATCCTAGTGAGGGTACAAGAGCCGTAATTAGTCTAATTTTGTTGAAAGGCGACAATTATGAAGAATGGTCCGTTCCTTACGTAATAATCTTCGTGCCAAGAATAAGCTCGGTTTCATTGATGGTACTATTGATGTAATAGCCCTAGTTTTAAAATAGCTTTAAGTTAGACTAATTATATTATAGAAGTATAATTATGTATATTAAAATTTGCTTTGAGAAGTTGAGATTCTTTTGATTAACTTAAAAATCTCATTTTTGGAGCATAATTGTAGATTTACTAATTTACCCTCAATTGTTTTTCTTAAAATAATAAGTAAAATATAAATGAACAAAAATGGGTCAAAAGCTTCTTATTTCTCTCCCTCTTCGTGTCATTTGAAGGAGTTGCCACCAAAGCTAATTGTTGTCAAATTCTCAAACCAAAATCCTCTAAACTCTATGAACTATAATTAGCTAAACTTCTCAATCTTTCTTATGAACTAACCCAAAAGAAATTTCTTGGTGAAGTTGAAACCCCAACACTCATTATTCTCTCACCTCTGTTTTCGTCAATCTGCTGCCTCAATTATCTACAGCATGAAATCCAGTTTTGTTCTTTGTTTCTTCATCAAAGTTGTAGATCTCTTCGAGTTATTGAATTTAGGCTCAAAAATTTCTTCAATCGGAGTTCGGAGCTATGAGTTATGGCCTTTGCAAGTTTGCTGTTGCTGCTGAACTTCTTGATGCGTTGCTGCTGTGTGTTCTTTCGTGCTGCTGCGTGTGTGTGAGATTGATGCGTAGTTGATGTTAGTGCTTGCAACCATCGTCTCCTTCATCTCTTTTATGGAGGTATAAGTTATAAGATCTCATCTTCCTCTTCTTTATTGCAAGAACTCAAGTCCCAGTTTTAATGAATTTTGTTGTTCGATTTCATAAAAAGATCACCTCTTGTTATTGAATAGCAAAATCAGTTACCAAAATCAGCTATGATAAAAGTTTCTTAACTTAAAAATTAAATCTTTCCTCTTTATTCAATGGATTGAAGCTTATAGTATAGTATGAGTTGGTCCTTCTTAAGTAAGTTATTAAATATGATTTTTATAAACTATGTTGTTTGATAATAATCTCTAAAATCAAAATGGGGTTAATTAGAGTTGGAGATTGATGTTGTGAGTCGGATTAGTATAATGGATATTGGTTATAGTTCTTGTTGAGTTAGAGTATAGAGTGCAAGATTAATTGGTATGTGTATAAGAATGACAAATGAATGGGATTTAGGATGAGTTTAGATTATAAGAGTGAGTTAGATTAGTTTTCATGTATTAAATTTATGGAATGTTTATCTAATTCTTATTGTTATTGGTAATGTGACTATGGATATGGATTTGTGGAGCTCAAGCTATATTGGGGATTGAGGATTATTCTTAAAAGATTAATCGGTGTTATTCTATGCAAGGTTGTTAGTAGGGAAAATTGGTTTGCAATTGAGGTAACCTTTATGTTCAGGAAAATGTACTTACATGTCCGCGTGTGTGGTGTATTTTTAATATCTTATGCCGATTATAGTCATGGCCATGGTTATAGATCTGTCTATATGAATTGAGTTATGAATTGTTATTGGATGATTATATAAGAATGCTTTTGTTCAGTTATTGGAATTGTTCGGAAATATTTATGTGTAGTGAGATATGGTTTGAATATGATAATGTAAAAAGGAGTTACACATTTTTTTTGGCTGGCTTAGCTCAGGAACTAAGATGAAAAGTGGGCAAGGTACAGGTGGAGAAAATGATTTAGATATAAGTTCAGTTAAGACCAGAAAAGGTCGAATATTCTGTTATGTTATGTTACGTTATGTTCTGCCAAAACTTGTACTTGCCAACGATTTGTGTTAAGTGATTGAGCTACGCCAACGATATATTTTAAAGGATGAATTCTTTTCCGAACAATTACCAAGTTTGTTTATTACATGGAAAATGTTTACAAACTAAAACCATTTTGACGGGATGAAGTTAAGTTACTGAGCTTTCCGCTCATTTTAGTTTTTGTTTGTTTTGTATTTTCTTCTGTAAATTGCAGGTTGTGGTGGAGGCTCGAAGTGGATCAAAGAGAGAGTTTTCTTTATGAGATTGTAATTATTTTAATGATTCAGAGGTTGTATCTAGAAGTATTCAAGTATTTATTTGAGAATAAAATATTCTTTTATGGAAATTGTGTAAAGTATTCTGTAAGCTGATATTTCATTTATTATGTTGTGGGCCCTGACCCATAGGTCCAGGATCGTTTTATAGCTTATGTTTCCGCTGCAAGATAATGTAAATTCGAGGTTTATTTAGTGTTAATTGAGGTTTACGAATGTTAAGTGTGATTAGCTAGCGGCTCGGAAGTGCGGGCATTTATAATTGACGTACCGTGAGGAAAATCTCTCGACTATGATAAATGGGGTATTATCAATTCCATGCTTGTGGCTTGGAAAATCTCCCGACTATGATCCACTATGCATTTCCCGGACGATGTTAAGTCCTTATGGGATGATTTGCGAGATCGGTATTCCTTGGGTAATGGTCCACACATCCTTGAGTTGAAAAAATCGATTTGCGATTGTCGTCAACAAGGTCGGCCCGTGGCTTCTTTGGGGAGTTACGTCGGCTTCAAGATGAGTTTGCTAGTTCTTGTAAGCTTCATGCTTATACACGTGCTGCTGCTAGTGAGTATGTTAAGCTTCGGGAAGCAGACCACCTACATCAATTTTGTTTGGGTTTGGATCCCAAAAAGTTTGGGTCTTTAGTGTCGGGTCTTCTTATGCAAGATCCTCTTCCCTCTCTCAATGTTGCCTACTCCAAAATTATTGCTGATCAATGTAAACAAATTGTTTCCGAGGCCCAAGACGCTCCACGTCCTGATGCCATCGACTTCACGGTAAGTGGTATTGCTCCTACTCGTGGAGATGAAGACTCTAGGCTATCTTGCCACCTTGTGGTAAACGTGGTCATGAGAAAGATCGTTGCTATGATCTTCACGGTTGGCCTTGAACGTGCTCGTGGTGGTCGAACCGGATGGGATTGTCGTGGTGGTCGCGGCGGCGCGCCGTAATAGTGGTCGCACCTTTGCTTTGCCAATATGGGTAATGATCGTCCAAATGGTCGACAATCCGAAGTGGGTGATAGTGATAGACAAAGTGTCCATACTCTTACTAATGAGCAGTGGACTCAACTTATGTCTGCTCTCAAAGTCTCCAACTCCACCTCTTCTTCTGAAAAGTTAAGTGGTAAGTCTAGTTTCAAAACGTGGCTCATTGACTCCGGCGCCTCAAACCATATGTCTGGTAATATTAGTTTGTTCACTGATCTGTGTGATGTTTCTTGTACTGTTGGGTTGCCTAATGGGAAAAGTACGGTGGCTACAAAAACTCGGGAGCATTATTTTAGGAGAAAATTTGGTGTTGGACAATGTTCTTTACGTACCCGCTCTCACTTGTAATTTATTGTCTGTTTCTCAATTATTAGCCAACCAGGAATTAATTGTTATTCTCACTAATAAGTTATGTGTCATACAGAACCGCACTTTGAGGATCCTGATTGGAGCGAGAGTGCAGTGTGACGGGGTCTATTATTTCATTGCAGTTCGTGCTCGTGAGGTTCAAGTGTAACGCCCTGAAAATTCATAACCTTAATTAAACATAATTACTCACTTAGCAGTGGAAATGGAACTTAAGCCTGTGGGATATAGGCCCACTAATACAATGCAGCCTTATATAGTCCTTGATAATTCATACACAAATGCGCGAATCAAATAATAATGATTTCCCCTAATACAAGATATCATACAATTTCACTTGAACATATTCCTTATTAACAACGCTCTTGCAATGGTTCTGCTCATACCTAAAACAAAAAACAAAACATCATGAGCCAAAGCTCAGTAACATACTACCCTAACAACGTAAATTCATTTCAATTCGTTTTATTTGTAAATAGGGGAAAAAGAATATAGTAAAACAAATTAGAAATCAATAATAAAATACTAGGAAGGTGAACAGGTTATAAGTAGCAACTTGAAACTTCATAAGTTCCCATTATCTTTTCATCTTTTAGCTTGGTAACTGGCGAGTATAGACACGCGGGACGTCTCCCACCATGCGATGATCCTCAAGGAGCCCAGCTCCCTTGTTGGACACACCGCTCGCACCAAAATAAAGTAGTAGCATAACATGTGGTACCCCTCAAGGAGCCCGACTCCCTTGTTGGGTATACGGCGGGTGCGAAGGTACGTGCACGATCATAAAGTAGATACTAAGCGTAACATTATACTTTGCGGAACCTCTTTCACTTTCATTTATCATGTTTTGTTTATTTAGCAATCATCAGCATAAGCCTTAGATATTTCATGAATCATACTTGAGTATCAATAACTCATAAGCTCATAATATATGTAGGCATTTATGAAACTCATTCGAAGGGGAGCGTAGGTGTTAGCAATAGATGTTACCCGTAATCTCGCTTAACAACCTTAATAGACGGGTGAGGCTTGTAATATCTCTTCCTTTTCAATCTAATCAATAAAAAACTTATTAATATTATATTCTAAATTTTGAGTTTCTTGATCCATTTCTATCATGTGCTCACTTTAGGAGGTACTTAGGAGTTCAATATATTGAGGTCTCGATGGTTAATAAAAGTCATATGTATTCTTTCTACTTAACAACTTAGTGCCTAAGCCGTAGTTCATGATTTGTGAGTATGAACGTCTTGTTATAACCATTTCGTATTTTATGAATTGAACATTAAGATCATGTTACACTTTTGTTAACCTTTAATTCGAAACTTCCCTCTATTAGTCATATGGTCCCTTTAAGCTTATTTGTCATTTTATAATTTAAAACTCGTATTAATATCTTAGTATTATAACTATAGCTACTTCATTTAGTTATAAATAAGTTTGATGATGTTAAAGTGATTATCATGAACGTCCAAAGTTTATATCAAACTATCGTTTATTACTAATCATGTATGTTGTATCACTAAATTAAAGCCATATAACACTTTGGTGGAAGTTCTCATAAAAAGATCCATAGTCATTGATTAATACTTAAGTTATACTTATTGAGGTGACTTATCAATTAGCTAATTATTAGGCAAGTTTATTACCATTAGTGAATTTACCTTCATAATATTATTATTCATATTGTATTGACAAGCAAAAACATTATAAATCATAAATTCTAAACATAAGATTTTATTATAGCGAGTATCAATTAGTGCATAAATTATCGACATTAACATTTTAATCCTAAATTTATGAACAAGAGTGAGGTTGTTGGTTTATTTAATTGGTCCAACTACTTTACTTAACCCACATAATAAAAGTAGCAAAATTTGTGTTTAATCTTTGTAGCCCAACATTTAGTTTTTTATAGGATTATCTTAGGCCCAAACTTATCAAATTAACCATGTGCAAACTTAGGCTTAAATTACTAAACTCAAAGTCGAAATTTAAAAGGAACAAGATGTAACACCCCGTTTTTGAAACAGTTTATTATTTATTTTATTAACTATATTATATATTTTAGTTTATTTAATAATTAAATTCATTTATCTTTAGGAATTACTTTGTAAATAATTTATATGGTTATAATGGGACAAGTTTAGTAAGTAATTTAACTAATAATAGTAATAAGAGAAAATATACTCACATATATATATGTAAGAAGGGGGAAAAGGGAAAAATAAAACAAGAAAAGAAAAAGGAAAGAAAAAAAAAAAGAACGACATCTTCACTCTTCTTCACCGTTCAACATCTTCATTCTTCACCATCTTCTTCTCTCAAGTTCTTCAACATTCTTCCTCCACCACACAACCACCATCGTTGCCGACCGCAACAACCACAACCACCATTAGAAGTGACATCATAGAAGTGGGCGGCGCAAGGGAGAGCAAAGGGGGTCGTCGCTGCTGTAATTTGGAGCGTTTAGGGCTCGTATTAGGGCGTTTGCAAGTTATTTTTCATCCCCAATCTTCTATATTAGTGGGTAAGATGAATTTCTCAACTAATTTAAGTTTTCTTTTAAAATTATGAAGTTAGGGTTTATGTTTATGAAATTGAATTGGGGATTTTGATTTTAATTGTTTGGGTGTAGAATTGAATAAATAGAATGTTTATTTAGGTATTTAGTAGATAGTTTAGATTAATAGAATGTTAAGTAAACTTGTTGTTCAAAGAGAATTGTGGTGTAATTCGTATAAATTACTGTCAGTTTCGTAAAATGCAGTTTTAAGCAGTTTTTGGGCATTTTTAGCAAAAATACCATTTCACAAAAGTTGTTCGTATTGAAATTTTATTCAAGATAGGCTCAAGAAACGCTTGATTTGGATCTCGAATGAGGACGTTATGTCTATTTTAAGTTTCTGCTGAAATTGATAAAAAGTATAGTTAGTTTCGAATGTTTTAAGTTTCAATGTTTTCTTATGAATGTTTTTCTAATGGACTTTGAGTGTCTAAAGTATAATAGGAATATTAATGTTGATTTAGTATAAACAAAGAGAGATTTAAGTATTGTTGGTATTAATTACTTTGGTAATCAAAGGTAAATGACGGTTTAAGTAAATAAGTTATGAGAATTAGTTATACTTACTTGAATATAAAAAAAAGGGGTTGATGTTTTATAAAACTAAAGTTAATAAAAACTCATTAACTATATTAGCCAAATCTATTAATATTTATTAAGTACATGTATGTTTATATTGTAGATCCCGGTTTCATTGAGGAGCCGTATTGACTGAGCTAGTTGGTTTGATATAGTTTAAAAGGTAAGATTCCTTACTCAAATGTTTAATAGTTACGAGAAAGGTCTACAAAAGATAAGATTTCAACTAAAACTTCCATATTTACGAGAAAAGATTATAAAGGTATGTATCTCTCTTGAGTTGAGATTGGTTTGAATAGGAGGATGTTCCTCCTAATACAGATATTTTGTTTTCAAACCTTGAATTATAGAATAGTTACAGAAAAAGATTTATGGATAGTTTTATGTTTTTAAACTGGTTGGGATTGCCTTTATGGTGTCTCAAGGAATTGGAACCTTGTCGGGATCGTCTCGACATTACGGAATAGTTGGGGGGTACGTTGATCAGTACCTCGGACTTAGATCTTCTGCTACGGTTTGACCGTTTGTGGGGTGTGCACACTAGGGGTCTTTGTCTAATAGTTATCCGGAGGGCCTAGCTAGCCCAATGGGAAATAAAGTTCGTTCCATTCCATTGATTTATGATTCTAAGATTCTGAAAGAAATTGTTTTAGCAAAGAAAATAGAAAAGTATTTGGTTTAGAAAAGAAATGAAGAAAAATGTTTTATAATGTTTTTATTTAGTATTGTGGTTCCAAAAGTAAATGATTTGTAGGATATAATTAATGCATCCTACCTGCATATGTATTTGACTTTACAATATTGAATCTTGCTCAGCCTGTTTGGATGATACTACATGCTTGATATATGCAGGTACATGAAGGCTTAGAGCCGGGGTGTGGGCGGAGAGCAACGTCCACTAGTTTTGCATAAAATATAGTTATAATAGTTCTTTTCTGGTGCATTTCTTATAGATAATCAATAATTTTAAGACTTAGGGTTGTAAATATTAATCCACCTAAATCTTTATTCGGTTAGGTTGTAATAGTTTAAATTAAGCTTTAATTTAGTTTTGGTGCAGGTAGTTCTTCCTTAGCGATTATTCTCGTAATAATCGTGGAATAACACGTTTGGATTTCGAGTAATTAAACAGGAATTTCGTTGGTATTTGAGCTGGGTGGAGTTGTTGAGAATTTGGAATATGGATTGCTGATTTGTTGAAACAAGTTTATAATAATTTGGACGCCAGTCCTAAATTAAATTTTAGGCAGTCCATATTTCAAACGGAACTCTGCCGAATTTTCTATAGAATTTTACTATTATTTAATTAAATTAAGCACTCGAAATTCAGGGGTGTTATACAAGAGGTAATTATACCTCTGCTCAACAAGCAGACAAGAGAACAGAGGGCAACCGAAGACTGGGCGCGGTTGGGCTCCGACAGCAGCGACGAGGCGTGGCGAGGGTGGATGCAGCAGCGTGATGGCGGCGACACGACGGTGGTCTAGCGGTGCACGCAGTGATAAATTAGATATGACTGAAAATGGGTATGGGCAACCCAATACGAAGGAGGAGAGTTCGGTCCACATACAAGCCCAAAGGAGGGTCCATACTAAAACCAATTGGCAATAGTAGGTTTAGTTTCTCTAACTTATATTGTGGTACCTTCTCTCATCTTTCTCCAATGTGGGACAACTCACATGTGCACAACATATATGGGGTTCAACACTCCTCCTCACATGTGAGTGTCCTTAGAGTTATGGTAATCCTCATGGGAAATGATCGTCCAATAGATGTCCTTATCCAGTTGCTTGACAAATTCCCAATATGAAAGGCCCAACAACATGGACTCTGATACCATGATAAATTAAATATGATTGAAAATGGGCCTGGACAACCCAATACGGAGGAGGAGAGTTCGGTCCACATACAAGCCCAAAGGAGGTTCCATACTAAAACCAATTGGCCATAGTACGAGTAGCTCCTCTAGCTTATATTGTGGTACTTTCTATCCTCTTTCTCCAATGTGGGACAACTCACATGTGCACAACATATATGGGGTTCAACACGCAGCGAATAAAGGAGAGCAGACCAAGCAGAGGAGAGAAAAGAAAAAGTTGGGCGAGTGAGAGAGAAGTAGAACGCGAGCGAGGGAAAGAGAGAGAGTGTGTTGGGGTTGCTGCGGGTCTGGGTAGGCGACGGTGTGGTGAGTGGCGCACATGAGGTGCGCTAGTGGAGGAGGGTGGAGTGCTGCACTGGGTGGTAGGAAAGTGGTGTTGTGGTGGTGCGAGCTCGAAAACAGAGGGGTGGGAGGTTGTGTGAAAAACTGGGGTGTTTGTGGGGTGTTATGGGTGGCGGTTTCCGGCAGAATTTGGGACAATTTTCCAGCGGGCTATTATAGTGAAGTAGTGAGGTGAGTGGATGATGAACTGAGGAGCAAACATGGCTATTTATAGCCATTGTTTTTTTTGGGGGGGGTTCCTAAGAGCTCTAATTTTTGTGAGATTTCGTGTGGATATGGAGTGTAATCCCCCGTAATTTTATGAATTTTATAAATGCATTTTAATGTATATTATATATATTTTAATGTTTAAATTATTTATTTCTTAAAAGGTTGACTATTTGAAAGTCAAAGGAATTATTTAATGATTTTAAGTAATCAAATATTTGTTTAGTCATACTTTGAAAATTTTTAAATAGCTTAAAACATCTTTGGATTTAGTAAAAAGGATTTTAAATTGGGTTAGAGGAACCCAACTATGCAAATCACCCAACCATTTAATATTATTTAAGCCCAAACACATTTTCCTAAGCGCAAAAAAGGTTAACTATATAAACCTCAAAACCCCCAAAATCTCCCCCACACTTATTTTCTCTCTCTTCCTCCTCTCTCTATTTTCAGCCCTCCTCCTTCTTTCCTCTCTCTCTCTCTCTCCTGATTTTTCTTCTTCTCTCTCTCGGTTTCTTCGGTCCTCCACGGCAGGCGCTAACCGGACCACCACCACCGACCACCGGCCGCAGTAGCCCGACGGCAGCCTCCCCTTGTCGCTGTTCCTACTCTCTTCTTCTTGTGGTTATTCTTCCTCCTCTAGCTTTATTTAATGCAAAAGTTTATATTTTTAAGGATTGTTTTAATGTGTTTATGATTAAGGTTATAGTTTGATGTTTTAAATATAAAATTCAGATCATGTAATTTATATAATGAAGTAATTAAATTTCAGATTTAGTTATTATGTTTAAATTAAAGTTTTAAGTATCAAAGCATGGGTTTTTAGGGTTTTATGAGTTGGAAAATCATAGTAGTAAATTATAGTTTATGAAATTGAGTACTCTTATGATTTTGGTTATGTTTAAGTATGTTTTAAAAGGGTTTTTATACATTATAAGTTGCTGAAAATTTTATTAGTAAGCTTATGATGCAGTTTTAATTGTCAAAGTATGAGTTTTAAGGGTTTTAATGACTAGTATAGTAGTACTATACTAGGGAGTATTAATAATTGAAGTTTTAATAATTGAAAAGATTTTAAACACTTTTAAAGAGGGTTTAAAGTATTTTAATATTGCTGGAAATTTATGGAGTATTGATTTGTGGTTATGTTGATTATTGGTAGGTGGAGAATTCTCTTTAGGCGACTTTAAGCTTGTTAAAGTGGTCTCGAACTTTGTCTACACAAGGTATGTACATACCTATGTGTGGGTTGGATTAGTATCATATCCTAAGGATGGGATTTATGTAGTATCATGTATAGAGAAGTATTTTTAGTTCATATGTGATTTACATTCAATTGAAATTGCATACTTTATGCCTTGTGTGAAGCATGCATGTTGATTATGATGATATTATGTTTGTATGGATGATTGATGCAAGCATATGGGATTGGGAACTTTATTTTATTAATTCACATGAAGAATTAATAATTAGGAAAAATTATTTTTAATAAGTCAACCTTTGGTTGATCTTCTCAAAATAAGTCAATCTTTTGATTATCTTAGAATAAGTTAACCTTGTATCTACTTCTCCTGTAAACGAGTTAATGACGTTGAAATTATGATGCGTGTCACATTTTAATAGGATGACATTGTGATTTAACTCATTTATAGCAAAAGTAGATACAAGGTTAACTTATTCATAGTTAATCAAAAGGTTGGCTTATTTTAAGAAGAGCGCGCAAAGGTTAACTTACTAAAAATATTTTTTCCTAATAATTATGTTGGTATTGTACCATGAATCAAATCATGTTGTTCCCTTTGGATTATTTAATTACTTTATGAGGACCGAGTGTAACATCTCCGATATTTTAAAAGATAAATTTCTAAAATATGCTTAATTTAATGAACATTAGACAGTAGCGGAAATACTGTCTATCGGAGTATTACTTTCTAACCATAATAAAAGGTTGTCTAATTATCATAACTAAAGGTTAATTCTCCAAATATTATCCAAAGTGAGGTTATAAGCCTCTTACAACCCAAGTCATCAAAATGACGAAATTCCGAATGTCATAAAGTAGATGATGATAACAAAAGATTGAAATTCCTATCTCTCACTCTAGCCCGTTAACCACCCGAATCATTAGCTTTCTTCACCTGCAAAATATATATATAGGGGTCCACAGTCAGTGGGGAGCAACTAGCAGTCCTCCCAGGTTAAACAAGATCAAATAAGCTAATTATGGAAATCAACATCGATTATAGTAACCACAAAGCATCATAAACATCCACAACATCGCCAATAATCATAATTCTTCGTTAAAATAATAACATACTCAAAATAATCATTTATATCAAAATAGACTCAATTTCCAAATCCAAATACCTCTCACAAATAATCATTCAACACAACATCACAACAATCAACGTCGAGGGGAGAACTGAACGCAAGTGGATAGATGTACACCCGGCTCAAGACTACAACCACCCACGGTTCCTACATGATAGAAGTATTAGGACACGCACACCCGGCTCAGCATACGATATCCTATGTCTAAGAAATGGCCATAACTCCCAGTGCTAGTTTCAACGCACCCAGCTCAGTGCGTCGTACCCAACTCAGTACAACCTAACACTGGACGACGACTAATATCAAAGCGGACTTACGTACCCAGCTCAAGACGTAAGTTAACTCTATGTACCCGGCTCAAGACAAGAGTGACGAGTTCATACCAAGGGACCCGGCTCGGCCCCATAGGATTTCTCTTCCTCAACAAAACAAACCAATGTACCCAGCTCAGTACAAAGGTAAGGACTCAATAAAATATCATTTCAAAAATATCTCTATGTACCCAGCTCAGTACAAGAGTAAACACCATCTCAAAATATCTCTTTGCACCCAGCTCAGTGCAAAGTAAAAATTATCTCAATACAACACTTTGTACCCAACACATTACAAAGTAAAAATCATCTCAACAACACTTTGTACCCATCACAGTACAAAAATAAAAATTAATTCAACAATAAGATCGTAACATAATTAAAGTAGTAGTAAACATGAGATTGTTAACAACATCATTTTTAGAACAATCTCAAATCATTTTATTTAGTATAAAAATGAAGTTTTATAATCATCACAAAAACTTGTCAAATCGACATAAAAGTTGATGGAATCACCCAATTCAACTTAATACCAACTCAAATAATATTTTAATCCAAAAATACACAAACTTGTCAAATTGACATAAAAGTTGATGGAATCACCCAATCCAACTTAATATCAACTTAATCAATAATTTAATCCAAAAATACATACACTTGTCAAATTGACATACAAGTTGATGGAATCACCCAATTCAACTTAATATCAACATAAACAATATTTTAATCCAAAATACAGAAACTTGTCAAATTGACATAAAAGTTGATGGAATCACCCAATCCAACTTAATATCAACTTAATCAATAATTTAATCCAAAAATACATACACTTGTCAAATTGACATACAAGTTGATGGAATCACCCAATTCAACTTAATATCAACATAAACAATATTTTAATCCAAAATACAGAAACTTGTCAAATTGACATAAAAGTTGATGGAATCACCCAATCCAACTTAATATCAACTTAATCAATAATTTAATCAAAAATACATACACTTGTCAAATTGACATACAAGTTGATGGAATCACCCAATTCAACTTAATATCAATATAAATAATATTTTAATCCAAAATACACAAACTTGTTAAATTAACATAAAAGTTGTTGGAATCACCCAATTCAACTTAATATCAACTTAAACAATATTTGGTTTGAAAATATTCATTTGTCAAAGGGATACAAAAGTCATAATTAAACTCATTGTGATATATTTATAAATTCTTAAATTACACGTAATAATAATTAAATCTGAAACAACAAGTTTGATTAAATTCTTTTTAGTAAAACAAACTTTATAATTAACTAACATTAATAAACAATCAAAATTTAGTTAAAAGTTGTTGTAATTATTCTGAAAATACATAACTAGTTTCGGTAATTAGGTTTTCATTATACAATAATTTCGAATTTAAATCACTAAAATAAATTAATAATAATCCAAAATTAATATTAGTGATATTAGTCACGAAATACCTTAATATTAATAAACTTTTAACAAGTTCATTTTGTTACAAAAAGATAAATTTTAAATTAATAGATTTTTGAATTAAACAATTTACTAAATAAAAAAAAAATAATTTGACAAATTCATACAATAATTCAAGTAGGTTAATCACGACCATAAAATGAGGATTTAAATATAAAATGAAATATCTTAAATAATTTTCGTGAGTATAAAAATAAATTTCGAAATTTAAACATATTCTAAAACACTAAAATACTATCGGATATAATTACACAATTAACAAAATAAGTTTCAAAAATTCAAATTAAATCACACCAACAAGTTAATAACATGTATGAGTTTATAAACATACTAAATATATCATTTTATCAAGATTTATACATATAAAGTCAGTAAATATATATAATACACTTAAATACACATATGTAAATCGAAAATCATAATTAACAATTAAATTCACATAAATCCGAAAATTCATATATAATTCACGTAAATTCACATAATCTATCTCAAATATTATTATAACTATTTCTACTATAATGTATATTAATTAACTATAATTAACTTATTAATCAAAATTAAACTAGGATTAAAGCTAGTTACCTTAATTTCAAGTGGAAAATAGAATGGAGATAATAAGAGAACATGAGCTAAGATCCTTCCTCTTCCACAAGCTCTAAATCAAAAGTATCACCTTCTAAAAATGTTCAAGGAAGAATTAGGTGTTAGAATTTGAAGTAGAAATTAATAGAAGAAATTAGGAATTTAATTAAAAATAACTTGAAAATGCTCTAAATAATTTTCTAAAGCTCAAAAATTGCTCAAAATTTTTATGGAGTACGAAAATAACATAGAAAGTAAGGGAGAAGCTTACTCTTCAGTTTTAGGATGAAAAGAGCTTGGGTAAAAATTATTTGCTCCAATACTTTAAGTAAATAAGGAAAAAAAATGTCAAGAAGTCAAGGTAGTTGGAAGATGGAGTAATTGGGTTGGCAATGGGGTGAAAATGCTTGGAAGCTTCCTCCAATATCAGAATTTACTTCCCATAAAAATTTCAAGACTTTTGGACCAAGTTTAATAATTTTAAAGATTAAAACCTTAAAGTTAGTCAAATAGTCAAATAAGCTTATAAATGCCTTAGAAAATCCGAAAATGAGTTAACACTATGACAAAATGATTTTAATAAATTTGAAATGATTTTTAAAATTTATAAATTAATTAATTAAAATTATTTTTACCGATTTCCTAATTTTTCTACCAAAACCGATTTTAAATTCAAATAAAATCTGAATATTGAAAATAAATTTCACAAAAATTATTTAAACCTTAGGAAAATAAATCCAACATGTTTATGAAATAAAAATATAATTTTTATGAATTTTCAAATCAAGATGAAAATTTTATTGATTAAAAGAGTGAAACGTTAACGGAGTTAATTAAACACTATGAAATAAACGCAAAAATTCGGAGTGAAATTTTGAGGTGTTACAATCACTCCCCCCTTAAGAAAGTTTCGTCCTCGAAACTTAGAAACAAGGCTAAGCACCCGAGGTAAACAACTCGGGATATTTTATCGATTCTTCGATCTCCCAAGTGGCCTCTTCGAACTTTTGATTTCTCCAAAGCACTTTTACCAACGGGACCAACTTTCTTCTCAAGACTTGGTTCGACGGTCAAGAATACGGATAGGTCGCTCTTCATAAGTCAAGTCCCGATCAACAATGATTGACTCAACGGGGATTACATGGGAAGGATCACTACGATACTTTCGCAATTGCGATACATGGAATACGTCATGAACCTTTGACGAGATCGGGCGGTAAGGCCAATCGGTAGGCAACTTCTCCGATCCTTTCAAGGATCTCGTAGGAACCTATATATTTTGGGCTTAACTTACCCTTCTTCCCAAACCGCATCACACCCTTCATCGGAGACACCTTCAATAGCACCTTATCCCAACTTCAAATTCAATGGCTTTTCGACGAAGGTCGGCATATGATTTTTGTCTATCTTGAGCAGCTTTCATTTTAGCTTGGATGACTTTAACCTTTGCTCCACGGTATCCCGAATCAAATCTGGCCCTAAAACCAAAGAGTCACTAATATCGCTCCAACTAGTAGGGCTACGACATTTCCTCCCATATAGAGCCTCATATGGAGCCATTTGGATACTAGCATGATAGCTATTATTGTACGAAAACTCCACTAAGCTCAAAGATTTCACCCAAGACTGCCTGGAATTCTAAAGCACATGCTCGGAGCATATCCTCAAGAGTTTGGATGGTTACCACCAAACACATATTTAGCACACAAGTAAACACATAGCACAAAAGTCATATAAATTTGAGAGAAAATATTTCCCAAGGCCATATTGAATTTCTTCCTACCCAAGTAACTCACTCTAAATCACTCGTCTTGAAGCCTAAGCTAAGCAAAAATCTAGGTTACAAAACTACAAATTTCACGGGGAACTTGTAGCAACTCTAGAGAGTTTTTTTGGAACGTTTTGCTCGATACCAATCTGTAACATCTCCGATATTTTAAAAGATAAATTTCTAAAATATGCTTAATTTAATGAACATTAGACAGTAGCGGAAATACTGTCTATCGGAGTATTACTTTCTAACCATAATAAAAGGTTGTCTAATTATCATAACTAAAGGTTAATTCTCCAAATATTATCCAAAGTGAGGTTATAAGCCTCTTACAACCCAAGTCATCAAAATGACGAAATTCCGAATGTCATAAAGTAGATGATGATAACAAAAGATTGAAATTCCTATCTCTCACTCTAGCCCGTTAACCACCCGAATCATTAGCTTTCTTCACCTGCAAAATATATATATAGGGGTCCACGGTCGGTGGGGAGCAACTAGCGATCCTCCCGGGTTAAACAAGATCAAATAAGCTAATTATGGAAATCAACATCGATTATAGTAACCACAAAGCATCATAAACATCCACAACATCGCCAATAATCATAATTCTTCGTTAAAATAATAACATACTCAAAATAATCATTTATATCAAAATAGACTCAATTTCCAAATCCAAATACCTCTCACAAATAATCATTCAACACAACATCACAACAATCAACGTCGAGGGGAGAACTGAACGCAAGTGGATAGATGTACACCCAGCTCAGCATACAACCACCCACGGTTCCTACATGATAGAAGTATTAGGACACGCACACCCAGCTCAGCATACGATATCCTATGTCTAAGAAATGGCCATAACTCCCAGTGCTAGTTTCAACGCACCCAGCTCAGTGCGTCGTACCCAACTCAGTACAACCTAACACTGGACGACGACTAATATCAAAGCGGACTTACGTACCCAGCTCAGCACGTAAGTTAACTCTATGTACCCAGCTCAGCACAAGAGTGACAGTTCATACCAAGGGACCCAGCTCAGCCCCATAGGATTTCTCTTCCTCAACAAAACAAACCAATGTACCCAGCTCAGTACAAAAGTAATGACTCAATAAAATATCATTTCAAAAATATCTCTATGTACCCAGCTCAGTACAAGAGTAAACACCATCTCAAAACATCTCTTTGCACCCAAATTCGGTGCAAAGTAAAAATTATCTCAATACAACACTTTGTACCCAACACATTACAAAGTAAAAATCATCTCAACAACACTTTGTACCCATCACAGTACAAAAATAAAAATTAATTCAACAATAAGATCGTAACATAATTAAAGTAGTAGTAAACATGAGATTGTTAACAACATCATTTTTAGAACAATCTCAAATCATTTTATTTAGTATAAAAATGAAGTTTTATAATCATCACAAAAACTTGTCAAATCGACATAAAAGTTGATGGAATCACCCAATTCAACTTAATACCAACTCAAATAATAGTTTAATCCAAAAATACACAAACTTGTCAAATTGACATAAAAGTTGATGGAATCACCCAATCCAACTTAATATCAACTTAATCAATAATTTAATCCAAAAATACATACACTTGTCAAATTGACATACAAGTTGATGGAATCACCCAATTCAACTTAATATCAACATAAACAATATTTTAATCCAAAATACAAAAACTTGTCAAATTGACATAAAAGTTGATGGAATCACCCAATCCAACTTAATATCAACTTAATCAATAATTTAATCCAAAAATACATACACTTGTCAAATTGACATACAAGTTGATGGAATCACCCAATTCAACTTAATATCAACATAAACAATATTTTAATCCAAAATACAGAAACTTGTCAAATTGACATAAAAGTTGATGGAATCACCCAATCCAACTTAATATCAACTTAATCAATAATTTAATCAAAAATACATACACTTGTCAAATTGACATACAAGTTGATGGAATCACCCAATTCAACTTAATATCAATATAAATAATATTTTAATCCAAAATACACAAACTTGTTAAATTAACATAAAAGTTGTTGGAATCACCCAATTCAACTTAATATCAACTTAAACAATATTTGGTTTGAAAATATTAATTTGTCAAAGGGATACAAAAGTCATAATTAAACTCATTGTAATATATTTATAAATTCTTAAATTACACGTAATAATAATTAAATCAAAACAACAAGTTTGATTAAATTCTTTTTAGTAAAACAAACTTTATAAATTAACTAACATTAATAAACAATCAAAATTTAGTTAAAAGTTGTTGTAATTATTCTGAAAATACATAACTAGTTTCGGTAATTAGGTTTTCATTATACAATAATTTCGAATTTAAATCACTAAAATAAATTAATAATAATCCAAAATTAATATTAGTGATATTAGTCACGAAATACCTTAATATTAATAAACTTTTAACAAGTTCATTTTGTTACAGAAAGATAAATTTTAAATTAATAGATTTTTGAATTAAACAATTTACTAAATAAAAAAAAAATAATTTGACAAATTCATACAATAATTCAAGTAGGTTAATCACGACCATAAAATGAGGATTTAAATATAAAATGAAATATCTTAAATAATTTTCGTGAGTATAAAAATAAATTTCGAAATTTAAACATATTCTAAAACACTAAAATACTATCGGATATAATTACACAATTAACAAAATAAGTTTCAAAAATTCAAATTAAATCACACCAACAAGTTAATAACATGTATGAGTTTATAAACATACTAAATATATCATTTTATCAAGATTTATACATATAAAGTCAGTAAATATATATTATACACTTAAATACACATATGTAAATCGAAAATCATAATTAACAATTAAATTCACATAAATCCGAAAATTCATATATAATTCACGTAAATTCACATAATCTATCTCAAATATTATTATAACTATTTCTACTATAATGTATATTAATTAACTATAATTAACTTATTAATCAAAATTAAACTAGGATTAAAGCTAGTTACCTTAATTTCAGTGGAAAATAGAATGGAGATAATAAGAGAACATGAGCTAAGATCCTTCCTCTTCCACAAGCTCTAAATCAAAAGTATCACCTTCTAAAAATGTTCAAGGAAGAATTAGGTGTTAGAATTTGAAGTAGAAATTAATAGAAGAAATTAGGAATTTAATTAAAAATAACTTGAAAATGCTCTAAATAATTTTCTAAAGCTCAAAAATTGCTCAAAATTTTTATGGAGTACGAAAATAACATAGAAAGTAAGGGAGAAGCTTACTCTTCAGTTTTAGGATGAAAAGAGCTTGGGTAAAAATTATTTGCTCCAATACTTTAAGTAAATAAGGAAAAAAAATGTCAAGAAGTCAAGGTAGTTGGAAGATGGAGTAATTGGGTTGGCAATGGGGTGAAAATGCTTGGAAGCTTCCTCCAACATCAGAATTTACTTCCCATAAAAATTTCAAGACTTTTGGACCAAGTTTAATAATTTTAAAGATTAAAACCTTAAAGTTAGTCAAATAGTCAAATAAGCTTATAAATGCCTTAGAAAATCCGAAAATGAGTTAACACTATGACAAAATGATTTTAATAAATTTGAAATGATTTTTAAAATTTATAAATTAATTAATTAAAATTATTTTTACCGATTTCCTAATTTTTCTACCAAAACCGATTTTAAATTCAAATAAAATCTGAATATTGAAAATAAATTTCACAAAAATTATTTAAACCTTAGGAAAATAAATCCAACATGTTTATGAAATAAAAATATAATTTTTATGAATTTTCAAATCAAGATGAAAATTTTATTGATTAAAAGAGTGAAACGTTAACGGAGTTAATTAAACACTATGAAATAAACGCGAAAAATTCGGAGTGAAATTTTGAGGTGTTACAATCACTCCCCCTTAAGAAAGTTTCGTCCTCGAAACTTAGAAACAAGGCTAAGCACCCGAGGTAAACAACTCGGGATATTTTATCGATTCTTCGCCTCCCCAAGTGGCCTCTTCGAACTTTTGATTTCTCCAAAGCACTTTTACCAACGGGACCAACTTTCTTCTCAAGACTTGGTTCGACGGTCAAGAATACGGATAGGTCGCTCTTCATAAGTCAAGTCCCGATCAACAATGATTGACTCAACGGGGATTACATGGGAAGGATCACTACGATACTTTCGCAATTGCGATACATGGAATACGTCATGAACCTTTGACGATCGAGCGGTAAGGCCAATCGGTAGGCAACTTCTCCGATCCTTTCAAGGATCTCGTAGGAACCTATATATTTTGGGCTTAACTTACCCTTCTTCCCAAACCGCATCACACCCTTCATCGAGACACCTTCAATAGCACCTTATCCCAACTTCAAATTCAATGGCTTTTCGACGAAGGTCAAGCATATGATTTTTGTCTATCTTGAGCAGCTTTCATTTTAGCTTGGATGACTTTAACTTTGCTCCACGGTATCCCGAATCAAATCCGGCCCTAAAACCAAAGAGTCACTAATATCGCTCCAACTAGTAGGGCTACGACATTTCCTCCCATATAGAGCCTCATATGGAGCCATTTGGATACTAGCATGATAGCTATTATTGTACGAAAACTCCACTAAGCTCAAAGATTTCACCCAAGACTACTGGAATTCTAAAGCACATGCTCGGAGCATATCCTCAAGAGTTTGGATGGTTACCACCAAACACATATTTAGCACACAAGTAAACACATAGCACAAAAGTCATATAAATTTGAGAGAAAATATTTCCCAAGGCCATATTGAATTTCTTCCTACCCAAGTAACTCACTCTAAATCACTCGTCTTGAAGCCTAAGCTAAGCAAAAATCTAGGTTACAAAACTACAAATTTCACGGGAACTTGTAGCAACTCTAGAGAGTTTTTTTGGAACGTTTTGCTCTGATACCAACTGTAACATCTCCGATATTTTAAAAGATAAATTTCTAAAATATGCTTAATTTAATGAACATTAGACAGTAGCGGAAATACTGTCTATCGGAGTATTACTTTCTAACCATAATAAAAGGTTGTCTAATTATCATAACTAAAGGTTAATTCTCCAAATATTATCCAAAGTGAGGTTATAAGCCTCTTACAACCCAAGTCATCAAAATGACGAAATTCCGAATGTCATAAAGTAGATGATGATAACAAAAGATTGAAATTCCTATCTCTCACTCTAGCCCGTTAACCACCCGAATCATTAGCTTTCTTCACCTGCAAAATATATATATAGGGGTCCACAGTCGGTGGGGAGCAACTAGCGATCCTCCCGGGTTAAACAAGATCAAATAAGCTAATTATGGAAATCAACATCGATTATAGTAACCACAAAGCATCATAAACATCCACAACATCGCCAATAATCATAATTCTTCGTTAAAATAATAACATACTCAAAATAATCATTTATATCAAAATAGACTCAATTTCCAAATCCAAATACCTCTCACAAATAATCATTCAACACAACATCACAACAATCAACGTCGAGGGGAGAATCGAACGCAAGTGGATAGATGTACACCCAGCTCGGATACAACCACCCACGGTTCCTACATGATAGAAGTATTAGGACACGCACACCCAACTCGAGATACGATATCCTATGTCTAAGAAATGGCCATAACTCCCAAGTGCTAGTTTCAACGCACCCGGCTCGGTGCGTCGTACCCAACTCAGAGACAACCTAACACCGGACGACGACTAATATCAAAGCGGACTTACGTACCCCGGCTAAGACGTAAGTTAACTCTATGTACCCAACTCAAGACAAGAGTGACAATTCATACCAAGGGACCCAGCTCGGCCCCATAGGATTTCTCTTCCTCAACAAAACAAACCAATGTACCCAAATCGGTACAAAAGTAAGGACTCAATAAAATATCATTTCAAAAATATCTCTATGTACCCAACTTCAGACAAGAGTAAACACCATCTCAAAACATCTCTTTGCACCCACTTCGGTGCAAAGTAAAAATTATCTCAATACAACACTTTGTACCCAACACATTACAAAGTAAAAATCATCTCAACAACACTTTGTACCCATCACAAGACAAAAATAAAAATTAATTCAACAATAAGATCGTAACATAATTAAAGTAGTAGTAAACATGAGATTGTTAACAACATCATTTTTAGAACAATCTCAAATCATTTTATTTAGTATAAAAATGAAGTTTTATAATCATCACAAAAACTTGTCAAATCGACATAAAAGTTGATGGAATCACCCAATTCAACTTAATACCAACTCAAATAATATTTTAATCCAAAAATACACAAACTTGTCAAATTGACATAAAAGTTGATGGAATCACCCAATCCAACTTAATATCAACTTAATCAATAATTTAATCCAAAAATACATACACTTGTCAAATTGACATACAAGTTGATGGAATCACCCAATTCAACTTAATATCAACATAAACAATATTTTAATCCAAAATACGTAAACTTGTCAAATTGACATAAAAGTTGATGGAATCACCCAATCCAACTTAATATCAACTTAATCAATAATTTAATCCAAAAATACATACACTTGTCAAATTGACATACAAGTTGATGGAATCACCCAATTCAACTTAATATCAACATAAACAATATTTTAATCCAAAATACGAAACTTGTCAAATTGACATAAAAGTTGATGGAATCACCCAATCCAACTTAATATCAACTTAATCAATAATTTAATCAAAAATACATACACTTGTCAAATTGACATACAAGTTGATGGAATCACCCAATTCAACTTAATATCAATATAAATAATATTTTAATCCAAAATACACAAACTTGTTAAATTAACATAAAAGTTGTTGGAATCACCCAATTCAACTTAATATCAACTTAAACAATATTTGGTTTGAAAATATTCATTTGTCAAAGGGATACAAAAGTCATAATTAAACTCATTGTGATATATTTATAAATTCTTAAATTACACGTAATAATAATTAAATCAAAACAACAAGTTTGATTAAATTCTTTTTAGTAAAACAAACTTTATAAATTAACTAACATTAATAAACAATCAAAATTTAGTTAAAAGTTGTTGTAATTATTCTGAAAATACATAACTAGTTTCGGTAATTAGGTTTTCATTATACAATAATTTCGAATTTAAATCACTAAAATAAATTAATAATAATCCAAAATTAATATTAGTGATATTAGTCACGAAATACCTTAATATTAATAAACTTTTAACAAGTTCATTTTGTTACAAAAAGATAAATTTTAAATTAATAGATTTTTGAATTAAACAATTTACTAAATAAAAAAAAAAATAATTTGACAAATTCATACAATAATTCAAGTAGGTTAATCACGACCATAAAATGAGGATTTAAATATAAAATGAAATATCTTAAATAATTTTCGTGAGTATAAAAATAAATTTCGAAATTTAAACATATTCTAAAACACTAAAATACTATCGGATATAATTACACAATTAACAAAATAAGTTTCAAAAATTCAAATTAAATCACACCAACAAGTTAATAACATGTATGAGTTTATAAACATACTAAATATATCATTTTATCAAGATTTATACATATAAAGTCAGTAAATATATATTATACACTTAAATACACATATGTAAATCGAAAATCATAATTAACAATTAAATTCACATAAATCCGAAAATTCATATATAATTCACGTAAATTCACATAATCTATCTCAAATATTATTATAACTATTTCTACTATAATGTATATTAATTAACTATAATTAACTTATTAATCAAAATTAAACTAGGATTAAAGCTAGTTACCTTAATTTCAAGGGGAAAATAGAATGGAGATAATAAGAGAACATGAGCTAAGATCCTTCCTCTTCCACAAGCTCTAAATCAAAAGTATCACCTTCTAAAAATGTTCAAGGAAGAATTAGGTGTTAGAATTTGAAGTAGAAATTAATAGAAGAAATTAGGAATTTAATTAAAAATAACTTGAAAATGCTCTAAATAATTTTCTAAAGCTCAAAAATTGCTCAAAATTTTTATGGAGTACGAAAATAACATAGAAAGTAAGGGAGAAGCTTACTCTTCAGTTTTAGGATGAAAAGAGCTTGGGTAAAAATTATTTGCTCCAATACTTTAAGTAAATAAGGAAAAAAAAATGTCAAGAAGTCAAGGTAGTTGGAAGATGGAGTAATTGGGTTGGCAATGGGGTGAAAATGCTTGGAAGCTTCCTCCAATATCAGAATTTACTTCCCATAAAAATTTCAAGACTTTTGGACCAAGTTTAATAATTTTAAAGATTAAAACCTTAAAGTTAGTCAAATAGTCAAATAAGCTTATAAATGCCTTAGAAAATCCGAAAATGAGTTAACACTATGACAAAATGATTTTAATAAATTTGAAATGATTTTTAAAATTTATAAATTAATTAATTAAAATTATTTTTACCGATTTCCTAATTTTTCTACCAAAACCGATTTTAAATTCAAATAAAATCTGAATATTGAAAATAAATTTCACAAAAATTATTTAAACCTTAGGAAAATAAATCCAACATGTTTATGAAATAAAAATATAATTTTTATGAATTTTCAAATCAAGATGAAAATTTTATTGATTAAAAGAGTGAAACGTTAACGGAGTTAATTAAACACTATGAAATAAACGCGAAAAATTCGGAGTGAAATTTTGAGGTGTTACAATCACTCCCCCTTAAGAAAGTTTCGTCCTCGAAACTTAGAAACAAGGCTAAGCACCTGAGGTAAACAACTCGGGATATTTTATCGATTCTTCAGTCTCCCAAGTGGCCTCTTCGAACTTTTGATTTCTCCAAAGCACTTTTACCAACGGGACCAACTTTCTTCTCAAGACTTGGTTCTGACGGTCAAGAATACGGATAGGTCGCTCTTCATAAGTCAAGTCCCGATCAACAATGATTGACTCAACGGGGATTACATGGGAAGGATCACTACGATACTTTCGCAATTGCGATACATGGAATACGTCATGAACCTTTGACAGATCAGGCGGTAAGGCCAATCGGTAGGCAACTTCTCCGATCCTTTCAAGGATCTCGTAGGAACCTATATATTTTGGGCTTAACTTACCCTTCTTCCCAAACCGCATCACACCCTTCATCGGAGACACCTTCAATAGCACCTTATCCCAACTTCAAATTCAATGGCTTTTCGACGAAGGTCAGCATATGATTTTTGTCTATCTTGAGCAGCTTTCATTTTAGCTTGGATGACTTTAACCTGCTCCACGGTATCCTGAATCAAATCTGGCCCTAAAACCAAAGAGTCACTAATATCGCTCCAACTAGTAGGGCTACGACATTTCCTCCCATATAGAGCCTCATATGGAGCCATTTGGATACTAGCATGATAGCTATTATTGTACGAAAACTCCACTAAGCTCAAAGATTTCACCCAAGACTCGCTGGAATTCTAAAGCACATGCTCTGAGCATATCCTCAAGAGTTTGGATGGTTACCACCAAACACATATTTAGCACACAAGTAAACACATAGCACAAAAGTCATATAAATTTGAGAGAAAATATTTCCCAAGGCCATATTGAATTTCTTCCTACCCAAGTAACTCACTCTAAATCACTCGTCTTGAAGCCTAAGCTAAGCAAAAATCTAGGTTACAAAACTACAAATTTCACGGGAACTTGTAGCAACTCTAGAGAGAGTTTTTTTGGAACGTTTTGCTCTGATACCAACTGTAACATCTCCGATATTTTAAAAGATAAATTTCTAAAATATGCTTAATTTAATGAACATTAGACAGTAGCGGAAATACTGTCTATCGGAGTATTACTTTCTAACCATAATAAAAGGTTGTCTAATTATCATAACTAAAGGTTAATTCTCCAAATATTATCCAAAGTGAGGTTATAAGCCTCTTACAACCCAAGTCATCAAAATGACGAAATTCCGAATGTCATAAAGTAGATGATGATAACAAAAGATTGAAATTCCTATCTCTCACTCTAGCCCGTTAACCACCCGAATCATTAGCTTTCTTCACACCGCAAAATATATATATAGGGGTCCACAAAGGTGGGGAGCAACTAGCAGTCCTCCCAGGTTAAACAAGATCAAATAAGCTAATTATGGAAATCAACATCGATTATAGTAACCACAAAGCATCATAAACATCCACAACATCGCCAATAATCATAATTCTTCGTTAAAATAATAACATACTCAAAATAATCATTTATATCAAAATAGACTCAATTTCCAAATCCAAATACCTCTCACAAATAATCATTCAACACAACATCACAACAATCAACGTCGAGGGGAGAACTGAACGCAAGTGGATAGATGTACACCCACCATCGGATACAACCACCCACGGTTCCTACATGATAGAAGTATTAGGACACGCACACCCGGCTCAAAGATACGATATCCTATGTCTAAGAAATGGCCATAACTCCCGGTGCTAGTTTCAACGCACCCGGCTCGGTGCGTCGTACCCAACTCAAGACAACCTAACACCTGGACGACGACTAATATCAAAGCGGACTTACGTACCCGACTCGAGCACGTAAGTTAACTCTATGTACCCAAATCAAGACAAGAGTGACAGTTCATACCAAGGGACCCAGACTCGCCCCATAGGATTTCTCTTCCTCAACAAAACAAACCAATGTACCCAAATCAAGTACAAAAGTAATGACTCAATAAAATATCATTTCAAAAATATCTCTATGTACCCAAATTCGGTACAAGAGTAAACACCATCTCAAAACATCTCTTTGCACCCGGCTCGGTGCAAAGTAAAAATTATCTCAATACAACACTTTGTACCCAACACATTACAAAGTAAAAATCATCTCAACAACACTTTGTACCCATCACGGTACAAAAATAAAAATTAATTCAACAATAAGATCGTAACATAATTAAAGTAGTAGTAAACATGAGATTGTTAACAACATCATTTTTAGAACAATCTCAAATCATTTTATTTAGTATAAAAATGAAGTTTTATAATCATCACAAAAACTTGTCAAATCGACATAAAAGTTGATGGAATCACCCAATTCAACTTAATACCAACTCAAATAATATTTTAATCCAAAAATACACAAACTTGTCAAATTGACATAAAAGTTGATGGAATCACCCAATCCAACTTAATATCAACTTAATCAATAATTTAATCCAAAAATACATACACTTGTCAAATTGACATACAAGTTGATGGAATCACCCAATTCAACTTAATATCAACATAAACAATATTTTAATCCAAAATACAGAAACTTGTCAAATTGACATAAAAGTTGATGGAATCACCCAATCCAACTTAATATCAACTTAATCAATAATTTAATCCAAAAATACATACACTTGTCAAATTGACATACAAGTTGATGGAATCACCCAATTCAACTTAATATCAACATAAACAATATTTTAATCCAAAATACAGAAACTTGTCAAATTGACATAAAAGTTGATGGAATCACCCAATCCAACTTAATATCAACTTAATCAATAATTTAATCAAAAATACATACACTTGTCAAATTGACATACAAGTTGATGGAATCACCCAATTCAACTTAATATCAATATAAATAATATTTTAATCCAAAATACACAAACTTGTTAAATTAACATAAAAGTTGTTGGAATCACCCAATTCAACTTAATATCAACTTAAACAATATTTGGTTTGAAAATATTAATTTGTCAAAGGGATACAAAAGTCATAATTAAACTCATTGTAATATATTTATAAATTCTTAAATTACACGTAATAATAATTAAATCTGAAACAACAAGTTTGATTAAATTCTTTTTAGTAAAACAAACTTTATAAATTAACTAACATTAATAAACAATCAAAATTTAGTTAAAAGTTGTTGTAATTATTCTGAAAATACATAACTAGTTTCGGTAATTAGGTTTTCATTATACAATAATTTCGAATTTAAATCACTAAAATAAATTAATAATAATCCAAAATTAATATTAGTGATATTAGTCACGAAATACCTTAATATTAATAAACTTTTAACAAGTTCATTTTGTTACAGAAAGATAAATTTTAAATTAATAGATTTTTGAATTAAACAATTTACTAAATAAAAAAAAAATAATTTGACAAATTCATACAATAATTCAAGTAGGTTAATCACGACCATAAAATGAGGATTTAAATATAAAATGAAATATCTTAAATAATTTTCGTGAGTATAAAAATAAATTTCGAAATTTAAACATATTCTAAAACACTAAAATACTATCGGATATAATTACACAATTAACAAAATAAGTTTCAAAAATTCAAATTAAATCACACCAACAAGTTAATAACATGTATGAGTTTATAAACATACTAAATATATCATTTTATCAAGATTTATACATATAAAGTCAGTAAATATATATTATACACTTAAATACACATATGTAAATCGAAAATCATAATTAACAATTAAATTCACATAAATCCGAAAATTCATATATAATTCACGTAAATTCACATAATCTATCTCAAATATTATTATAACTATTTCTACTATAATGTATATTAATTAACTATAATTAACTTATTAATCAAAATTAAACTAGGATTAAAGCTAGTTACCTTAATTTCAGTGGAAAATAGAATGGAGATAATAAGAGAACATGAGCTAAGATCCTTCCTCTTCCACAAGCTCTAAATCAAAA
The DNA here is from genome assembly GCA_947648045.1 of Beta corolliflora. Lineage (NCBI taxonomy): Eukaryota > Viridiplantae > Streptophyta > Magnoliopsida > Caryophyllales > Amaranthaceae > Beta > Beta corolliflora. The sequence goes on along the minus strand of CANSZD010003048.1, from coordinate 390,967 downwards.
GTATCACCTTCTAAAAATGTTCAAGGAAGAATTAGGTGTTAGAATTTGAAGTAGAAATTAATAGAAGAAATTAGGAATTTAATTAAAAATAACTTGAAAATGCTCTAAATAATTTTCTAAAGCTCAAAAATTGCTCAAAATTTTTATGGAGTACGAAAATAACATAGAAAGTAAGGGAGAAGCTTACTCTTCAGTTTTAGGATGAAAAGAGCTTGGGTAAAAATTATTTGCTCCAATACTTTAAGTAAATAAGGAAAAAAAAATGTCAAGAAGTCAAGGTAGTTGGAAGATGGAGTAATTGGGTTGGCAATGGGGTGAAAATGCTTGGAAGCTTCCTCCAACATCAGAATTTACTTCCCATAAAAATTTCAAGACTTTTGGACCAAGTTTAATAATTTTAAAGATTAAAACCTTAAAGTTAGTCAAATAGTCAAATAAGCTTATAAATGCCTTAGAAAATCCGAAAATGAGTTAACACTATGACAAAATGATTTTAATAAATTTGAAATGATTTTTAAAATTTATAAATTAATTAATTAAAATTATTTTTACCGATTTCCTAATTTTTCTACCAAAACCGATTTTAAATTCAAATAAAATCTGAATATTGAAAATAAATTTCACAAAAATTATTTAAACCTTAGGAAAATAAATCCAACATGTTTATGAAATAAAAATATAATTTTTATGAATTTTCAAATCAAGATGAAAATTTTATTGATTAAAAGAGTGAAACGTTAACGGAGTTAATTAAACACTATGAAATAAACGCGAAAAATTCGGAGTGAAATTTTGAGGTGTTACACCGAGGGCCTTATTTGGTAAGTTGGTTATTCACCTATGAAAGGTTGGTTTAATATTGGAATTATTCTTGGGTATTTAAGTTGATGATCACGTTATCTAATCCCAAGATAAAAATGGAAGTTTATGTATCCTTGATGATTATGTTGTTTGTCTTACTTTGTGAGCCATAACAAGTACATAATTTATTAATCACTTAAAGTGGAAAGTGAATAGCAATAGCTTTAGACTTGTGCACGTCTGAAGTGTTGGACTAGTATGAGTTGGAGTACATGGTGGTAGCCCATGGATTTTCTTGAGTCCGGATTAATCACCGTATCCTATTTTTATTTAAAAGGTTCCTCGATATCGTAGGTCAGGGGAGTACGAAGTCGCGCCCGTACTTCGTCTTCTAAATTGAAGACTGGTTTGGTTTAGACAACTCTTTCCATTGCCTATTCAATCTAAGTTATAATTAATTAGAGTTATAGAGTCAAGTTCAGTAAAGTTGTCTGCAATGTTATTATATTATTGTTTATCCCTGCTTAATGTTTATTAGCATCATGTTAGGTTTTATATTTATTTATTATGTAGTACTCAGCTTTGCTGATTACGTGCTTTATGTGTGTATGTTGATCATGGCTATGTCTTATTGATCCCGTGATGACCCATTTGGTGAGCAGTCTCCCGGGATTTTTTAGTGCATCGTCCATTTCAGGTTTGAAGATGATGCATCATGGGTTCGGGAAGTCATGGAGAGCTTGTGTTGACTTTATTATTATAGTTGACTTTTACTTTTATAGTTGAATTTTGACTTATTGTTGGTTTGACTTTGGTTTGACTTTTGGAGTTGAATTTTGGTTGACTAAGTTTTATTTTCAAAGTTATTTATTATTATTATTTCCACTGTAAAATTCTGAATAAGCCGATACGTTATGACACGGGGGATAATTATTTGATAATTCTCTAAGTTTTATATTAAAAGGTATTTTGGAAAATAGAGAATTGTCGGGGTGTGACATGGAGTTTTTAATTTGGAGCAGATTTTGTTGTGCAAGAAAAATAATTCTGATTTAGAAATCCATTGTTGAGTTTTGTGAGAGAGAAAAGTGAAGGAGTTGGGAGAAATTATGGAGGTTCACGGGGAGGTTGATGATGGTGACAAATTTCGGTGCACACAAGGGATTTAAACTCCATTGTTTTTGTGAGGTGTTGGAAAAATTCAAGAAGTTGGTTTTCATTTTTTTTAATTTCTTTTCTTTTCATTTCTTTCTTTTTATTATTGTTTTAGTCCAACATTTGTTATTACTTTGAACTAATTGATTTGTTTATTATTTTCTTCTCTTTTTTATTAATATTATTATTATTTTAATCTTTGTTATTATTTGCAACTCTTGTAATACATACAATATATATTTGTTTAAAGAACTAAATATCTTTTATCAATACTTGGATGTAGAGTAACAAATTTTAGTCATACTTTATAATTAAAGGAAAAATTTAGCCACTAAGTACCATTATTTAATTTAGGCAACTTTAAATTTTTGGGATATTACATCAAGCAAATAAAATAATGGCTGCAGATGATAGTATATAGTGGCACCGTCGGTTAGGTCATCCTTCGATGAAAGTAGTTCATACTCTACCTATGCTAGCTCCTTGTAGTAGTAGTCTTAAACAGTGTGCTTTAGATTGTTCTATATGTTTTATGGGTAAACAACCCCGCAACTCTTTTTCCTTAAGTGATAATAAAACAAAAAGTGTGTTTGATTTGGTACATTGTGATATTTGGGGTCCCAATAAAATCCTTTCTATTGGTGATGCTCGATTTTTCCTTACACTGGTTGATGATTTTTCTCGTGCTACATGGGTTTATCTAATGGTTGGAAAATATGAAATTGCTACTTTAATCCCTGCTTTTTATCATATGGTTAAAACTCAGTTTCACACCAAAATCAAAGTATTTCGGAGTGATAATAGTCAAGAATTTTTAAGCTTACACTCTTTTGTTGCATAAAAGGGAATTTTGCATCAAATTACTTGTGTTGATACTGCCTAATAGAATGGGCGTGTTGAAAGAAAACATCGACATCTTCTCAATGTTGCCCGTGCTTACGGTTCCAAGCTAAATTACCAAAGTATTTTTGGGGAGAATATGTTTTGACTGCTGCTCATCTTATCAATCTCACCCCTACGCCTATGTTAGGTGGCAAAACCCGTATGAATGTTTGTTTAGTGTTTCTCCCTCTTATGCTGATGTACGAGTTTTTGGTTGTTTGTGTTACGCTGCTAATCGCCCCCGTGTGAAGGATAAATTTGACCCCAAGTCTCATAGGTGTATTTTTGTTGGCTATCCTCATGGTAAAAAAAGAGAGGCGTCTCTTTGATTTGGACACCCATAATTTTTTTATGAGTCGTGATGTGATTTTTTATGAGGATACTTTTCCTTACCTTGCTAGTCTTCCCGATCATGCTCGTCTCCAGTGGGAGGTCTGTTTTTCTCAACCCATGGTGTGGGATGATGATGATATTTTGGTGCCCGAAAGTGATGCTTGTCGTACTCCTATAGTGTATATTGGCATGGGGATGTTCCTTGTGACACTACACAACCTTTGAGTTTGAGGGGGAGTTTGAGTTTGGGGCTGGTATGGCTAGTGAGCCTCGTGTAGAAGATGCCACAGGCAGCAGTGATGTGCCGCCTACCACAGGTAGCCATCGTGTTTAACCTGCAGTGGACAGCAGTGGTGTGGGGGCTACCACATGCAGCATTGTTGTTGGTGTTGTGGATGTTGCCGTGGGCAGCAATGTTGTGGGTGAAGCTGCGACCAATAGCACTGTTGGTGCGAGAAGTAATGAGGCCTTGGGTCGTGGTCATCGTACGAAGGTTCCGTCAACCAAACTTCGAGATTACGTCACCAATACTGTTGTTTGCCGAAATTTAGACCCTCTACTATAATAGCCCGAATTTTAAGCAGCTGATTTTACAACTTATTATATCCAATTACCGTAATTGTGTTTTAATTTTTTTTTTAATGAGTTTAAATAAAGTTAACTATATTTTGGTATATACATGTTACCAATGTTTGGGAGAAAACTTGATTTTTGTTTTCATCAAGTGAAATGACGTTTTTGTCCTTTGAGATTTTATTTTAATTTTTGAAAAATACATAAAGGAAAAGAAAGAAGGAAACAAAGCTTTGGCTCTCTTCCCACGTTACTTCTAGAGCATTCTCAAACTTTCATTTTCCCCTTTATATTTCTATGAAAATAGGAAACCCCAAAATTTCCATCTAATCTCTCGTATCACTCTCAATCTTCTTTTACTTCTACCTTCTTATGATTATGGTGTCATTACACCTCCATCCTCCGCCCAAAATTGACCAGCAATCATCCGTCATTGCTAGCGATCATCAACTCCTATTCCTCGCTCATTAGGGTGGTTTCTCCTTTCTGTCTCGCTGCTGCCTTGCTCGTGTTGCGGGTGGCTGTCACGCTGTGGGTCATCGAGTCTACCTCCAGCCGCGACTGCTGTCGGTTGGGTGTCGGAGTTGTTGCATGTTTCTATTTCTATTTCTATTCTTATCTTGCTCTTATGAAGCGATTTTAGAGAGAAGAGAGAAATCACTCTGTAAGAATTTTATTATATCAATCTAAGAAATGAAAATTACATCCTAGAAAATATTTATACAAAGCTAAAAAGAAGAAACTAATTGAAAACCCTTCTAATAGAAAATAATGAGCTGATAACAAACTTGCCGGCTCGACTTACAAAATATCTAGGCAACGGGAGGTGAGCTCCCGTGTTACGCCCCCTCAAGTCGGACTTGGAGGGCGGAAGGAACAACAAGACCAAGCTTGAAAGCTAATAACTTATGATGAACAACACTTAGAGATTTGGTTAACAAATCTGCTAGTTGCATCTGGGAGCTAACATGATGACTGGCAATAAAACCAGACTCCACATTTTCTCTGATATAATGAACATCAATGTGGAGATGTTTGGTTCTCTCATGAAAGCAAGGATTATCAGCTATATGTTGTGCTGTCTTATTGTCACAAAACAAAGGAACAGGTGTAGGAACTTGAATGTGAAGGTCTGACAACAAATTTGTAATCCAAATGAGCTCACTGGTTGTGTGACTCATACTCCTTGTATTCTGCTTCAGTAGAGCTCTTGGAAACAACCTTTTGTTTCTTGGTTTTCCAAGAAATGAGAGAAGTACCCAAAAAGACACAATAACCAGTCAAAGAACGAGCTGAATCAACACAATTACCCCAATCAGCATTACAATAAGCATGCACTTGGAGAGTTGTATCAGTAGAATAAAAAAGGCCATGACGGAGAGTGCTTTTGAGGTATCTTAGACATGTTGTGCAACAAGGAAATGAGATACTCTAGGAGCACAAAGGAACCGACTTAGTTTGTTGAACAACATAGGATATATCCGGCCTTGTCATATTTAAGTATAACAATTTGCCAATAATCCTTCTATACATCTCTAGATCGATCAAGAGGTCACCATCATGCTTGCTCAACTTCAAACCTTGAGGAAAAGGATATTCTGCTGTCTTGCAATCCACCATAGCAGTATTATGTAGAAGATCCAGAATGTATTTTCTCTTATTTAACAAGATGCCAGAAGAATCCCTAGTAACATCAATGCCTAAAAAATACTTCAAAGTACCTAAGTCTTTGATAGTAAATTCTGCATGTAATTGAGTCTTTAATTATTGTATAGTTGAAAGATGAGTACCAGCTACCAACAAGTCATCAACATAGGCTACCACAATAGTATAAGTAGAACCAGATTGCTTGGTAAACATAGAATAATCATACTTTGATTGTTGAAAACCAATGCTGAGAAGAAATTTAGTTAGCTCCAAATTCCATTGCCTTGAAGCCTGTTTGAGACCATAAATGGACCTCTTCAATTTGCAAACCTGTCCTGGTTTCACTTTCTTGTAGCCCAAAGGTGGATTCATGTATAAATTTTCTTCAATAAAGCCATGAAGAAAGGCATTATTGATGTCCAATTGATAAATTTCCATGTTACAAGTTGCTGCTACTGCAATAATAGTTCTAACTGTGGTGAACTTTGCAACTGGACTGAAAGTATGCTTGTAATCTTTGCCCTTTACTTGCTTATCACCCCTAGCAACCAGTCTGCTTTTGCACCTCTCAGCAGTGCCATCAGGGTTGAATTTTGTTTTAAAAACCCATTTGCAGCCTATAGGTTTAGTATTAGGAGGTAAATCAACAATTTCCCATGTCCTATTTTTTTTCAAGAGCTTTAATCTCTTTATCCATAGCTGCTACCCATCTAGGATCATGCTTGGCTTGAGCATAGGAAGAAGGTTCAATATCTGAAAAAACATTTGCTAAACTAGCAAGATGTGTAGGAGGTAAATGAGAAAGCTCACGACATTTATAAGCATTAAAAGAGGAAGAAAGAGTAGAAGTGGAAGGAAGAACAGATGAAGGCACAATAAAATCTTTATATTTTGTAGGAAGAACCTTCTGTCTAGTAGATCTTCTTAGGATTGGAGAAGAAGAAAAATCACGTGGATCAGGTTCAGAAGAACTGGAAATGTGAGGAGAAGAGGTAGAAGATAAAACAAGAATATGTGGTGGAGAATTATTAACAGAAGAAGTAGTAGACTGATCAGAAACAATAATAGATTAATCAGAGACAGGTGAAGAAACATGGAGTGGTGAATTAGAAATATGAGAAGAAGTGAGGGTAGGAGAAAAGAAATGTAGGAATATCATCATCATGAACACTAGGAGAAACCATAGTGCTAGGTGTAGAAAATAACTCATCTAAAATAGGAGAAGTTCCGTGTTTGAAAGGAAATATAGTCTCCTGAAAAGAAACATCTCTGCTAAGAATGATCTTTTGAGCAACAAGATCAAACAATTTGTAGCCCTTCTATCCATAGGGGTATCCTAGAAAGATACACTTTCTTACGCTGGGAGCAAACTTGTCAGAAGTATGACAAGAAGCATAACACAAGCATCCAACAATTCTTAAATGATTGTAATCAGGAGGTTTATTCAGCAAGCATTCAAATGGAGTCTTCCATTTCAAAACTGATGATGGCATGAGATTTATCAAATAAGTAGCAGCCAACAAACATTCAACCCAAAATTTATGTGGAAGTCCAGCATGAAATTTAATGGCTCTAGCTGTTTCAAGAAGGTGTTTATGCTTTCTTTCTACTCTCCCATTCTACTGAGGTTTACCAGGAATACTTCTTTGATGTAAAATGCCCTTACTTGCAAACAAAGTGGTACAATCTTTTTGAAAGATTTCGGTACCATTATCACTTCTAATAATCTTAATAGAAGTATCAAATTGATTCTCAACATATGTAATAAATTCCTTCATTAATGTAGGAACTTGAGTTTTAGAATGAACTAAATGAGTCCAAGTTGTTCTTGAAAAATCATCAAGAATAGTAAGAAAGTAAGTAGCTCCTGATAAGGAAGCATGTCTGTATGATATGGGCCCCAAAGATCCACATGAACCAATTGAAAAATGGCACCAGCATGTGAAACAGAAATAGGAAAAGAAGAGTTATGTGACTTAGCAAAAACACAAGGTTCACAACAAATTTCTGTTTCATTATTGGATTTATATGGAGTTGACAGTTTTGACATCTTTTGAATGGACATGTGCCCTAACCTAGCATGTAAAACACTAAGTGTAGGAATAAAAGCAGCAACATTACAACAATTATTCAAACAAGAAACAGAATTATCTGGAGCAGAAGATGACACAGAAGAAAACTTGTATAGACCAGCATGTTGATGACCAATTGCTTAAATTTCTTTAGTTGTAGGGTCCTGAAATTGATAGGAAAAAGGAGTGAATATGGCTTGCAAGTTATTCTGAGCTAACAATTTACTCACAGATAAAAGATTGTGAGTAAAATCAGGAATTAACAACAAATTTTTAAGAATAATGTTGTCTATAAGATTGACAGTGCCAATAATGTGGACTAATTTGGTTGTACCATCAGGCAAACCAACTTTAATGGGGTCAGATAAAGTGTTATAGGAAGCAAATAAGCTTCTATCCCAGATCATATGATCTATTGCACCTGTATTAACAATCCAAGCCAATTTATCATTGAAATTTGGCTTTGAATTAACATGAGATACAATTATAATACCCGCAAAGTTCATCGAAGATTTGAATTCTTAATTGTGAGATGAAGTAGGCTAAGTTTTCACCATTTTCATCATCTGCTTGTAGACAGCTTGCACCAAGGCCGAATCAACTTAAGGCTCAGAATGATTGTCAGCAGAAAAATCTAGAGGAGTAGCTGCAATGTAATCTCCAGAATTATCAGCAACATGTGCAGCCATTTTGTTTGTAGATCCAGCTGATCTATTCTTCATATTGAGAAACCACTCAGGAAAACACCAGAGAGCTTGAAACATTGGTCCATTGTATGACCATTTTTCTTGCAATAATCACATTTTCTGCTATTTTTATCAAACTTGATTCTCTTTCCATCTCGTTTATCAGTTTGAGATGGATAAGGATCTTTGAGATACCTGCCTGTTGTTCCTTGATATGTCCGTTGCTTCATAGAAACAAATGCACTTGTCTGATTGGAAGAATCATGTTGAATGTTCAACCTGTTTTGTCTCTCAACTTGCAATAACATATACTATGCTCTATTGACATTAGGTAAAGGATCCATGCTTAGAATATTGGTTGTAACAGTATCATATCCTCTATTCCAACCAACAAGAAGTTGAATTAACTTATGTTTTTGATCAGCAGCAAGAACTTTCTGCAAAATTCCATAAGAACATTTGGCAAGAGCACCACAATCACAATTTGGAAATCCATCTAAAAGCTGAATTTCATCCTATACTCTCTTCAATTTTGAGTAATATTGAACTATAGAATCAGAACCTTGTTGAATTGAAGAAAGTTGTTTATGCAATTTAAACAATTGAGGAGCATTAGATTGTCCATACCTCTCAAGAATTTCTTCATACAACTGATTTGCAGATTGTTGAAGAATGAAACCTTCTGCAATCACCTTATCCATGGAATTCAGCAACCATGATTGAATCATATAGTCATTCCTTAACCATTTCTGTAGTTTTTCAGAATCAGATGGAGGTCTAACAGTTTTTCCAATCAATGAATGTCAACTTTTATTCTTAGCTCCTAAAGCTAATCTAATCGCACGATTCCAAGTGAGAAAATTATCTCCATTGAGTTTGTGAGCTCCAAGATGTTGATCGGGTTGATCACCAGATCCAAGGAAATACTTATTAGTATATCCTACTATACTATTCTGAGATTGAACATTCGAGTTTTGTGATTGTTCAGTCATTTTTCCAGAAATCAAGAATCAAAACACTGAATTCTCAAAATATTTGAAGAAATCGAAAAAATCAACCCTGATTTGTTGATTAAAGAAGAAAACGAAGAAATTCCGCGAAAATCTTGATTCGGTTCATCAAATTGAATGAAATCAACAGTAAAATCGAAGAATTCGATCAATTTTGAGCTTCTAGCTCTGATACCATGAAGCGATTTTAGAGAGAAGAGAGAAATCTCTCTGTAAGAATTTTATTATGTCAATCTAAGAAATGAAAATTACAGCCTAGCAAATATTTATACAAAGCTAAAAAGAAGAAACTAACTGAAAACTCATCTAACGAAAAATAATGAGGCGATAACAAACTTGCCGGCTCGACTTACAAAATATCTAGGCAACGGGAGGTGAGCTCTCGTGTTACATCTTGATATTATTGTTGAACTGTTGTGTTGCAAGTGACATCACCATCTTTCTTCACCTTCTTGATAATGAGGTATAAGCTAAGTTTTCACTCTTGTTTAATTTTAAGAACTCAAATTCGATTAAGATGGGTTTTGTTGTTATGACTTTTTGTTATGTACGAGCTTAGCTCTGAATTTTGTTACGGGTTGCTAAATATCGGTTTGTGATTTCAATTTCAGAGGATATTACTCAAATTTCACAATGATTAAGGAAAGGTTGAAGTTTTTGTTTGGAAATTACACAATTAGTTTCTTTTGTACCTAGATGATCTAGTTTTATCAACACATCTTCTGAGTTAATCTGAGTATTTAAGAGTTAGAAAAGTCTTTCGGTTGTAATGTGTGGTTCCAACTAATAAGAAGGATTACATTAAGAAGTGACAATTAGTTTCCTCGGGTAGAAATTAATTAGGAGTATTTATTGATAATTGTTAGTGTTATTGTAGCAATTGAGGTGAACTCTTAAGAGGTGATTATGGAGCTTGAGCAAATTGTGACGATATGTATTGCCAACATTTTGGAGATAGATTTCGAGTTGGAGAGATATTTGTAGATTGGAGAAAGGTACACATTGTCCTCCACCTTATAACTACACTTGTCTCGTGCAACCGAAGTTGTATGAATTTTATGATTCTATCAAAAGAAATTAGAGTTATGACTTGAACTTATTATGAATTAATGATCATAAAGTTCAGCTTGTCTGAAGGTGTGATCCTTAAATACTATGTTTTTAGATTTTTCGGAGCATATGATTTAATGCCAAGTGATTGAGTATATAAAGGTTAGCATTGATCGATTTCCTAATTTTGAATTGAGATATATTTTTGTAAGTCTTGGCTATGCAAGATAGTTTTATTCGAAAATTTGAAGTAAAGGTTATCCAAGGATACCATGTTCTGCTACACTAAGTTAATGTTGTTTCGTATTGAAGAATATTCTGGTTTCTGAGATCTAATGGTGTAAGTTAATCGATGACCCACATTTGAAGATATTATATGAAAGTTATGGATAACTAATTATAAGTATTTAGGTAAGAATTGTCGATATAATTCCCAATGTCTTTATAAGTATAATATTGTGGAGGAATTCGTATGCTTTGCAACAAGGGATAGATTTAAGTCAATGGGATAATAACACTAGTGGAATAAAGTCCAACCGCTGCGGTCAAAACCGGGCCTACCGTTGCGGTTTTGGCCCGCAACGGTTGGAGGCGCAGCAGTATTGATAAAAAAACTGCTGCGGTTGTGAACCGCATCAGTTAAGCACAAATTGATGCGGTTTCAAGGGAAAACCGGAGCGGCTAATAGGAAAAACCGTTGCGGTTTTCCCTTGAAACCGCATCAGTTAATATATATATATTTTATGTATATAATATTTTATTATATCTAACCCGCTATAGTTGGCACAAATCTCACAAGCGCGTAAAATATATATATATAAATATAAATATATATATATATATATATATATATATATATATATATATATATATATATATATATATATATATTGGAGAATGTACTACAAATGAAGTTGTACTAAGTACTAAAATCCAAAATAAACATCAATTATATTATTGTACCTAAATAACTAGCAAGTAACACAATAAGAACAAATAAACTCAAAGTCGCGGCATCATCTTCACATGCAAACTTCGGTAAGGTAGTGTGCTAGCAAATCCCGAACCTCGTTTATCTCGGTTGTGGTGAAAGAACTCTCCCTTTGGTTGAATACCTTAAACATAAGGAAACACACATAATATCATTTTTAGTTTGAGTAAGACTTTAGATAACTCTAAAGAGATTAAAGAAATCGAGCTTCAAAAGCCAAAATCGGTTAAAAATGACAATCAATTACCCAAAATGGGTTTCATAGCATGTGAGTGGACTTTAGTTGACTTAAATACTTACATATGTACTTATTAGAACTATATATGACCTAACATGTGGCTAAATGCGGGAAACTAAGTGAAATAAGCTTCGAAAGGCCAAAATCGGCCCGAAATGGTCTTCATTTACCCAAAATGTGTTTCAAAGCATATGAGTGGAGTTTAATTGACTCTTATAGTTATATATGTACCTATTGGAACTATATATGACCTAACATGCGGCTAAATGCAAAAAACTAAGTGAATTGAACTTTGAAGGCCAAAATCGACCCGAAATGGCCTTCATTTACCCAAAATGGGTTTCAAAGCATATAAGTGGAGTTTAATTGACTCTTATAGTTATATATGTACCTATTGGAACTATATATGACCTAACATGCGGCTAAATGCAAAAAACTAAGTAAATTGAACTTTAAAGGCCAAAATCGGCCCGAAATGGCCTTCATTTACCCAAAATGGGTTTCAAAGCATATAAGTGGGGTTTAATTGACTCTTATAGTTATATATGTACCTATTGGAACTATATATGACCTAACATGCGGCTAAATGCAAAAAACTAAGTGAATTGAACTTTAAAGGCCAAAATCGGCCTGAAACAGCCTTCATTTACCCAAAATGGGTTTCAAAGCATATAAGTGGGATTTAATTGACTCTTATATTTATATATGTACCTATTGGAACTATATATGACCTAAAATGCGGCTAAATGCAAAAAACTAAGTGAATTGAACTTTAAAGGCCAAAATCGGCCCGAAATGGGCCTTCATTTACCCAAAATGTGTTTCAAAGCATATAAGTGGAGTTTATTGACTCTTATAGTTATATATGTACCTATTGGAACTATATATGACCTAAAATGCGGCTAAATGCAAAAAACTAAGTGAATTGAACTTTAAAGGCCAAAATCGGCCCGAAATGGGCCTTCATTTACCCAAAATGTGTTTCAAAGCATATAAGTGGAGTTTATTGACTCTTATAGTTATATATGTACCTATTGGAACTATATATGACCTAACATGCCCCTAAATGGGGGAAATAAAAGTAATTCAGTTAAAAAATAAACTTACACAAGTGTCTTCCCATAATGATTTCTTCATTCCATCGGGCACATCTTTCCACCCCACCAAAATGCTCAGTTTGCGCACACATAACCCTAAATGCTGCCCATACTTTTTACGCTATTGACCACAAGGTTGAACCATATCATCATACTCGAGGGTCATAGGGGTGTTATAATTCAATCCCTTGGTCGCACCCCTTCCTTTCCGCTTCTTTGTTGCAACTTTACTTGGAGTTTTGGTGGTACTAAGAACCTCTTTCCCCGCATTTTTGTGTGGCACGATGACGGATGAAATACAAGGATAATCTTCCCTAGCATTGTTGTCAATGGGGGGAGCCTTATCGGCTAGCTCCTTATTTATTTCAACCAAGCGAAGTTCCCTATCACGCAAGCGAGCGCTTCTCCTCATCATGCGCTATGTCTTCAGGTTCACCTTTATCGTCCTCCTTCTCCGCATCATACTCATCATCATCATTCAATGACTTATCATAATCATCATCGGTTTCTTCCTCCACAATCACATCATCTCGGACCATGTTTGAAACTCCTGAAATTTAAAAAAACGATATTAGAAACGCACAACATTAAACAAAAATATGAAAGAAATTAGAAATGCGCCCCCCTTACACTCCCCCCCTTCCCTTTACTGCACTCCCCCCATCACTGCCCCCCCTTCACAGCCCCGCACAACCCCCCACCCCCCTGCCCACGCCCCGCACACAACCCCCACCCCCGCACACCGCCCTCTCGCACGCCCCTCCTTCACCCCCACCCCCCGCACACTGCCCCCCCACTGCCTCCCTCCGCACCTTGCCCCCCACACACAGACCCCCGAACCGCACACTCTCCCCCTGCACAACCCCCCTTTCAATGCCCCCCTGCACAACCCCCCTTCACTTGCCCCCTTCACCGCCTCCCCGCCCCCCTTCCTTCCATGCCCCCCTACACGCCCATCGCCCCCGCACAAAGAAACCCCCCGCACACCCCCCTTCATCGCCCCCAATGCGGACCCCCTGCTGTCCCACCCCCCATGTACAGCCCCCCTTGCTGTCCCATCCGCTGCACAACACCCCTTGCACAGCCCCCAAAAAAAGAATCCATAATTACGCCCTAAACGACATTTATCTACCTAATTCGGTTTTCAAATCATGTGACCCGACTTTAAGTGACTCTAATGGTGATACATATACTAATAAGAATTATACGTAACCTATAATGAGACTAAAAGCGATAAATTAAGTTAATTGAGGTTGAAAAGCCGAAATAGGCCCGAAATGACATTCACTTACCCAAAATGGATTTCAATACATGTGAAGCGAGTTTAGTTGATTGTAATACATATATATATATACCAATAAGGACTATACATGACACTACATGCGGTAAAAAGCGAGAAATTAAGTTAATTGAGGTTGAAAAGCCGAAATAGGCCCGAAATGACATTCACTTACCCAAAATGGGTTTCAATACATGTGAAGCGAGTTTAGTTGATTGTAATACATATATATACTAAAAAGAACTATACATGACCTAACATGCGGCTAAAAGCGAGAAATTAAGTTAATTGAGGTTGAAAAGCCGAAATAGGCCCGAAATGACATTCACTTACCCAAAATGGGTTTCAATACATGTGAAGCGAGTTCAGTTGATTTTAATACATATATATATACTAATAAGAACTATACATGACACTACATGCGGTAAAAAGCGAGAAATTAAGTTAATTGAGGTTGAAAAGCCGAAATAGGCCCGAAATGACATTCACTTACCCAAAATGGGTTTCAATACATGTGAAGCGAGTTTAGTTGATTGTAATACATATATATATACTAATAAGAACTATACATGACACTACATGCGGCAAAAAACGAGAAATTAAGTTAATTGAGGTTGAAAAGCCTAAATAGGCCCGAAATGACATTCACTTACCCAAAATGGGTTTCAATACATGTGAAGCGAGTTTAGTTGATTGTAATACATATATATATACTAATAAGAACTATACATGACCTAACATGCGGCTAAAAGCGAGAAATTAAGTTAATTGAGGTTGAAAAGCTGAAATAGTCTCGAAATGACATTCACTTACCCAAAATGGGTTTCAATACATGTGAAGCGAGTTTAGTTGATTGTCATACATATATATATATACTAATAATAACTATACATGACACTACATGCGGCAAAAAGTGAGAAATTAAGTTAATTAAGGTTGAAAAGCCGAAATATGCCCGAAATGACATTCACTTACCCAAAATGGGTTTCAATACATGTGAAGCGAGTTTAGTTGATTGTAATACATATATATATATATATATATATATATATATATATATACATATAATAAAAAACTAATAAGAACTATACATGACCTAATATGCAGCTAAAAGCGAGAAATTAAGTTAATTGAGGTTGAAAAGCCGAAATAGGCCCAAAATGACATTCACTTACCCAAAATGGATTTCAATACATGTGAAGCGAGTTTAGTTGATTGTAATACATATATATATACTAATAAGAACTATACATGACACTACATGCGGCAAAAAGCGAGAAATTAAGTTAATTGAGGTTGAAAAGTCGAAATAGGCCCGAAATGACATTCACTTACCCAAAATGGGTTTCAATACATGTGAAGCGAGTTTAGTTGATTGTAATACATATATATATACTAATAAGAACTATACATGACACTACATGCGGCAAAAAACGAGAAATTAAGTTAATTGAGGTTGAAAAGCCGAAATAGGCCCGAAATGACATTCACTTACCCAAAATGGGTTTCAATACATGTGAAGCGAGTTTAGTTGATTGTAATACATATATATATACTAATAAGAACTATACATGACCTAACATGCGGCTAAAAGCGAGAAATTAAGTTAATTGAGGTTGAAAAGCTGAAATAGTCTCGAAATGACATTCACTTACCCAAAATGGGTTTCAATACATGTGAAGCGAGTTTAGTTGATTGTCATACATATATATATATACTAATAATAACTATACATGACACTACATGCGGCAAAAAGTGAGAAATTAAGTTAATTAAGGTTGAAAAGCCGAAATATGCCCGAAATGACATTCACTTACCCAAAATGGGTTTCAATACATGTGAAGCGAGTTTAGTTGATATATATATATATATATATATATATATATATATATATATATATATATATATATATATATATATATATATATATATATATATATATATACTAATAAGAACTATACATGACCTAATATGCAGCTAAAAGCGAGAAATTAAGTTAATTGAGGTTGAAAAGCCGAAATAGGCCCAAAATGACATTCACTTACCCAAAATGGATTTCAATACATGTGAAGCGAGTTTAGTTGATTGTAATACATATATATATACTAATATGAACTATACATGACACTACATGCGGCAAAAAGCAAGAAATTAAGTTAATTGAGGTTGAAAAGTCGAAATAGTCCCGAAATGACATTCACTTACCCAAAATGGGTGTCAATACATGTGAAGCGAGTTTAGTTGATTGTAATACATATATATATACTAATAAGAACTATACATGACACTACATGCGGCAAAAAGCGAGAAATCAAGTTAATTGAGGTTGAAAAGCTGAAATAGGCCCGAAATGATATTCACTTACCCAAAATGGGTTTCAATACATGTGAAGCGAGTTTAGTTGATTGTAATACATATATATATACTAATAAGAACTATACATGACCTAACATGCGGCTAAAAGTGAGAAATTAAGTTAATTGAAGTTGAAAAGCCGAAATAAGCCCGAAATGACATTCACTTACCCAAAATGGGTTTCAATACATGTGAAGCGAGTTTAGTTGATTGTAAAACATATATATATATATATATATATATATATATATATATATATATATATATATATATATATATATATATATATATATATATATATATATATACTAATAAGAACTATACATGACCTAATATGCAGCTAAAAGCGAGAAATTAAGTTAATTGAGGTTGAAAAGCCGAAATAGGCCCAAAATGACATTCACTTACCCAAAATGGATTTCAATACATGTGAAGCGAGTTTAGTTGATTGTAATACATATATATATACTAATAAGAACTATACATGACACTACATGCGGCAAAAAGCGAGAAATTAAGTTAATTGAGGTTGAAAAGTCGAAATAGTCCCGAAATGACATTCACTTACCCAAAATGGGTGTCAATACATGTGAAGCGAGTTTAGTTGATTGTAATACATATATATATACTAATAAGAACTATACATGACACTACATGCGGCAAAAAGCGAGAAATCAAGTTAATTGAGGTTGAAAAGCTGAAATAGGCCCGAAATGATATTCACTTACCCAAAATGGGTTTCAATACATGTGAAGCGAGTTTAGTTGATTGTAATACATATATATATACTAATAAGAACTATACATGACCTAACATGCGGCTAAAAGTGAGAAATTAAGTTAATTGAAGTTGAAAAGCCGAAATAAGCCCGAAATGACATTCACTTACCCAAAATGGATTTCAATACATGTGAAGCGAGTTTAGTTGATTGAAATACATATATATACAGTAATAAGAACTATACATGACACTACATGCGGCTAAAAGTGAAAAATAAAGTAAAATGACCTTGCAAAGCCGAAAGCCGGAATTGGAACCAAAGAAGTCGATCGAGCCTATTGTTTACTTTTGCCACCTTTATTTGAAGTTTCAACTATTATCCCTTCCCCGTGATCTGCACGCATGTAACTTGTCGCTAACTCCGCATCAGTGACATCGGAGTTGGGAATGGTGAAAGGCGGGGTGTCTTCAAACGCATCATACTCCTCCTCATCCTCAACATCACCAACTCCAAGTATACTTCTTTTTCCCGGGAGAACAATTGACCACTTGTTATCAGAAGGGTCAGTTACGTAGAATACTTGCTTAACTTGTGATGCAAGCACGAATGGCTCTTCACTATCACGCAACCGACCCAAGTCTACAAGAGTAAATCCACAAGGGTCATCTTTTCTTATGTAACGCCGGTTATACTCAACCCACTTGCATCGAAATAAGCAGACCGTGAAACCAGAGTAGACAAGCTCCCATATATCTTGAACTCGCCCATAGTATAACAATCTAGCATCAATAGGAGACTTGTCTTTGGCACTTGCATACTGTGTAGATGATGCCTCTACTGAAACACCACTATTCTGGAGAGATCTCGACTTTTGATCTTGACGATCTGTCCAATACGTATATCCGTTAAGATCATAATCCTCATAGGAGTGCACAGCTTCTCGAGGACCAAATGCTAGCCACTTCAGAGTTTCAGAAATATTGGAATCTACTTCACGTATTATTCGATTATGGAACCAATCAATAAACGTCTTATTATGCAACTGCATCAATGCTCTAGTCCCTTTACCTGGATTCTGGTCACGCAACTCCTCCAAATGCTCATCCAAGTACGGATGCACCTGTACCATATGCTGCAATACAAATAAGTGTGCTTGTATGCGCCTTTCAACAGGAGGTACGATGATTTTGGAGCCAAGTGTACCTTTACCCGCGAGTTTGCCCTCGTGTCGAGATGTAGGTAGTCCAATGGGATCAACATTAGTTAAGAACTCAGCCACAAAATTACCGACCTCTTCGCTCACAATCTCCTGAATTATACTTCCTTCTGGTTGCGCTGGATTCCTTACTTTATCTTTCAAAGAGCCCATATGTCTCTCAAAGGAATAGCACCACCTCAAAAACACCGGACCACATAACTTAATTTCTCGAACTAGATGTACAACCAAATGGACCATAATGTCGAAGAAAGCAGGTGGGAAGTACATCTCAAACTTGCACAAAGTCTGTATCACGCTAGCCTGCAGAGCATCAAGCTTCGAGGGTTATAACGTTTTGCTACATATAGTATTGAAAAAACAACACAGCTCTGTTATGGTATGTCTCACGTGTTTCGGCAATATCCCTCGAATTGCAATCGGTAAGAATACTTGCATCATTACATGAGAATCATGAGACTTCATGCTCGATAATTTCAACTCACCGTCTAAGGTAACAAATCTTTTCATGTTCGATGAGTACCCTGATGGAACCTTAATGTTGTACAAACACTCACAAAAAAGATGCTTCTCAGCTCTAAATGGAGTGTAGCAAGTCGGAGGTAAATAGTTCCTATCATCATCCTTCACCGTCTTCTTTCCTTTTCTTTCAATTCCTGCAGGCGACCCTTCTTCATGTTCCGTTTCTTTTCCCTTTCCTTTTCCATTTCCAGACACTTTCTCTTTTTTCTTTCTTTTCTTAGTGTCCCTCTTTTGAGTCCATAGTTCTGGTCGAAGCCCCTCGTTTTCCAGATACAGTCGCACCCCTTTGCTATCCTTTGTCTTATGTGGAATATTCATAAGTGTCCCCAGAATGTCGTCACATACATTTTTCTCTATGTGCATGACATCGAGACAATGTCTAACCTCTAGATCTATCCAATATGAAAGTTTACACAGAATAGACTCCTTTTTCCAAAGTCCCTTAGCACCATCACTCGCTCCTTTGCCGAATATCGTTGCAATACCCTGGACCTGATCAAAAACCTCAATACCAGTCAATGGCCTACGAGCAACCCCTTCCTCAACTGTTCCATCAAATGCCTTCTTCTTATTACGATAAGGATGGTCGCGTCGAAGGAACCTTCGGGTCCGCATATAAACTTCTTTGTAACAAGTAGTAATATATTTAGATGTTGTGTCGTCCATGCAAATCGGGCATGCTTTCTTCCCTTTGTTCTTGTACCCGGATAAGTTCCCATAAGCAGGATAGTCATTAAGAGTCCATAAAAGCATGGCACGTAATGTGAATACCTCATCAGCATGTGCGTCATACACAGAAACTCCTTCATCCCACATTTTTCTCAAATCATCAACAAGTGACTGGAGGTAGACATCTATGTCGTTTCCAGGCTGTTTCGGCCCTGAAATAAGAATCGACAACATGATGTATTTACGTTTCATGCACAACCAAGGAGGCAAGTTGTATATAACTAGAAGAACCGGTCACGTACTATGTTGAGAACTAAGAGTGCCAAATGGGTTCATTCTATCCGTGCATAGGCCAAGCCTCAAATTTCTATCCTCGGCACCAAAGGTCTTATGAAAATGATTGATACCTTTCCACTCATGAGAATCAGCCGGATGTTTGAGAAAACCGTCCTTTTTCCTTCGTTCTGCATGCCACCTCAAGTTCTTAGCATCTTTTTTGATTGAAAACATGCGCTTGAATCGTGGTATAATCGGAAGATACCACATCACCTTTGCTGGAGGACCTTTCTTATCACCAACCCTTCGCGCCTGTAATGCGACTTCCCACATCGAGGACACTCATCCATATTTTCATATTCATTTCGATATACCACACAATCGTTTGGACAAGCATGTATCCTCTGGTACTCTAAACCGAAGGAACACATCAGTTTCTTAGCATAGTATTTCGACTTGGGTAGTTCATGGTCGTCCGGCAGCATATCACCAAATGCTTGCAACAAGGAAGTGAAACAAGAGTCACTTATACCGGCTTATTAAAGAGTGTTATCATGGCCGTCAGCTTGGTGTACCTCGTACAACCGAGATACAACGGTTTTCGAGATGTCTCGTCCATGCACTCAAAAATACGAAGCCGTTTGCCAGAATGATCTACCCCCGCCATCATCTCCTCGATATGATCCCCTTCATCATCATCATCCTCTACTTCAATATCCTCATATTCATCCTCGATGTTGTCATTCTCAATGACATCAAACTCACCTTCTTCATGCACATCGTTAACAATGGCATTTCGACCATCATATATACCCTCCTCACCGTGCCAAACCCATACATAGTAGTCTTGTCTAAACCCGCAACGAAAGATATGCTCCCTAAGCGACTCAATGCTACTAACGATGCTCACATTACCACAATCAACACAAGGACAATAAAACCCTCGGTTCCCTTTGCAGCCTGATGACTTAATGCAGCATCACAAAATTCAAAGACCCCATCCACGAATTCACACGTGTCACGACTAGCATACATCCATGCACGATTCATTTCAACCAAACCTAGCTCTAATTAAACACAAGCAACAAGTACCCCATGTCAATGACGAACTTCACTACATTATTAGAGTTTATACACGATATATATTTAATGAAATTAGGCATGCTTTCCAAGGGTCCTTATCACTCCAACCTAACTCATCCTTAGATGTCTAATCTCACTAGTGAATGTATTGCCTTTAGTTCAAATCTACGAAAAATCCGACAGCATTTCCCTACAGTTCTCCAAGTACACGATGTAGATACATAGTTACTTATATCTACATATGTACCCAGAGAACAAAAGTAGGGAAACGACGAGCCAAGATTTTCCTCTAGAATCGAACTAAATACATACATTCACCACCTAAGTGAGATTAAACATCTAAGAACAGTCCTAAACCGGGGAATATTCAAGACTTACTCCTAATGAGTAAGTCTCGAACGGGTATCTAGGCATATGATATGATGATGCAAATATAGGTTTTTAAAAACAACAAAACATTTTACATCTAATCTCAATTCAACGATAAATATATACACATTTGCACATATAAACCAATTTACTATGAAAGAAAGTTAAATATGAGTGATAACATACCAATATCAAGGTTGTCAATAGAGAAATCGAGCTCAACACTCCGTCACTAGCTAGCTTCAATAATCAACAACAAAGTATAAAGTTAAGATTGGTATAAATTAGCAAATCAAACAACACTAAACTAAACTAAGCTAAACTAAACTAATTAAATAGCTAAACCAATAATCATATTCAACGTTTAAAGTTCAAACCTAACTAGTTAGTAAGTACAACAACAACAACAACAACAACAACAACAACAACAACAACAACAACAACAACAACAACAACAACAACTACAACAACTACAACAACTACAACTACAACAACAACTACAACTACAACTACAACTACAACAACAACCACAATAAAGCCCTAGTTTTGTAACCTAAAAATCAAACTAACTATTTTAGATAAAATCAAATAAACTCAAATCAATCAAATTTACACCCTTTAACTATAATACAACCTAATTTCACTGACAATTATTCATAAAACTACAATTAATTATAAAACTTGAAGCTTCAAATATGAGATTCAATAAAATTTGAGAAATTTTAGGTACCTAAGAAGAGGAGGAGGAATGTAGGTGTTAAGGGCACGGTGGAGGTGCGGCGGTGGAGCTTCTAGGGCACGGTGCAGCCGCGGAGGAGGACGCCGGCAATTCCTGTTGTTGATGAAAAGAAAGGAGGGAGCTTCTAGGGTTTGTTGTTGATGAAGCGTGGAGGTGCGGCGGTGGTGCGTCAACGGTGAGTTATTGAGAAGGAAGAAGGGAGTTCAAACTTCGAAAATTCGAACCTAAGGAAGGAGGGAGTGCTCGCACAAAAAATGTAATGAACTACCAATTTCACGCGGGATTTAGGAAAAAAATAAAAAATAAACCGCTGCGGTTCAGAAAACCGCAACAGTTAACTGAAAACCGCAGCAGTTTCTTTTAACCGTTGCGGTTTTCTGTAGACCGCAGCGGTTTATGTTCCCCCTTTACCCCCCAAATTTTTCGACGATTTACCGCTGCGGTATTCTTAAGGACCGCAGCGGTTTTCTTGTGACATGTAGCGTTTTTTCCACTAGTGTAAGCTTATGGAACCTAATTGTGTTTTCAATGAAATTGGTCTATATATAGTTCTATGATGTATAAATGTACCAAAAGTTTAATCTATAGCATGATATTGAGTGACCGAGTATATAGTAATGGTCAAATGTTTTCTTATTCAAGCTTGTTATACAAATTCCCAAATATGTTCACGATACGAAGATTTTTAATTTATTAACGTCGAGGAATGTGGACTTGAATTCTGGAAGATATGAGTTTGAAGTCTGATGTCTTATTATGAGTTTTGCGTGCTTGGGATTATTTGGGTCATAAAAGAATGAAGTTGGAGGTCACAGATGTCAAAAGTGAACTATGGCTTTAAGATGCTAAGTATAGTACAAATTATGATTTAAGGAAGATTTAGTTATCTACTTGGATTTTGTGATATTATTGGAAATCGAATAAACCTTTGGAACGTTAGATGGAATGTGAATTAGCAAAGTTATGAAGCGAGTTTTATTATGATTCTATTTTTGTGAGAAAGAGATGTTCATATAGAGTGAAATTATATTAATTAGAAGTCTCTTCCGAAAAGCTTGGGAACCGAGTTTTATGGAATTGGAACTTTGTGCTAGATTTATTGAATGATTAATACATATAGGAATTTTATTAGAAATATGAATTGTTACTGGAGGAATCTGAGTTGGTGACTTTGGTATGTTTGAGATTCAATTTCACTTAGTGAGTTAATGCCAATACAAGAATTTCATGGGATCGAAAGGTGAGATGACTAAAAAAGTAATCGAGGATGAGGTCCATCATATAGTAGGAAGTGAAATTTGGTATGTGAGCTCTACGTTGGTAATATGTGGACAAGAGTTCAAAGATGGTGAAACAATATCGAACACTAAATTGAAATATTATTACTTAAATTTGGGAAGTATGGAATTGGTAAATTTTATGTATGAGTATCGGACAAGGAAATGTAAAGAGTTTAGAAGTATGTTCTTCTAATTGGGATAATAGAGTTAAAGAATTGAATGTCGGGGGAGTATATATGGATCTTGTGTAATGAGAACTAGTGATATGAGTTAATAATAATGGAAGTATAGATATAAGGTTAATTTTGACGTAAATTTATATAATTGGAATTACAAAGTCCAAACAAATAATCGAGACAAGAAAATAAATGAAGTTGGGGACACAATAACATTTGTGTAATGTTGAGCTTGAGGTAATAAGTTATCTCCAGATAAAATATAGTTGAGCTACTAGAAGATCAGAAGTTCAAATATGAAGTTTGGATCATTAAGATGTGGAATTAACCATTGAGTAGGTTGGAGGAAGCAGTTATAATTATAAATATAAGTCTGAATTCTAGAAGTCATAAGTTTTTATGTATCCAAATTACAGAGTTATGATATGAGGTGTTGTGTATCACGAGGTTTAAGTATATGTGATACGAACTTTGAAATCTATGGATACGAGTAATGTACAATTTACTAGTATTATTACATTTTGTCATTCGGGAGAGTATTCAAAGAATAATAGAATTTCTACTTGGGATATACCATAGTATTAAATTTAATATGAGTAAGTATAAATATCGAGATTTGCTCAGGTTACAAGCTTTATAGGTTGTTAAGTAAGATTAAATGGGAAGATAATTGTTTGTAGAGAACTTTTGTAACTAAGGCATAAGATATATATGATCGAGCCTTGTGTTCTAATTTGAGATTCTGTTTGGTAATCTATGTTTTGAGCTCTCATGATAAACTTATAGAATTGGATTATATTTTCTTTAAAGTCTGTTTTTGCGTAGTTTTATCAAATAGATTTTATAAAAGATCATTTATACTATGTTATTGGAAATTCGAACATATTGTGTTTTATCAACAAGTTGAGTTTGTATATGAAATACTCAAATACGATTATGTTATGAGATTTGATATATTTGACTCGAGAACTATGAATTTGAGTTTCAGAAAATATTGAATTACGAATTATGTATTTTGATTATGTTTGTGTGGGGGAAGAAGCTGCTAGAGCAGTGATGAACAACATTATGTATTTTGGGAACATGTCCTAAAAAGTCTTGCAAGCAGTTAATAACGGAAGAGGGAGACGTCCCTTGTAAAAGTTTAGAGAATTCGCCTTGATGGCAACTCTATCCGTGTTCTCTTCCCCAATATATATAATATGATTTCTGAAAGAAAATATAAATTGTATTTGATTGCAAGTTGTATCATGGAAAGTTATTTCAAACTTTATTTTCGAAGTGATGTTTTTACTCACCCAAGTTATGGAATTCATGTGTCGGATATGGGAATAGTTTACAAAGAAACTCGTCAGGAATTTATAAAAGGAGTTAGCTACGTTATACATACTGGATTGAAGGTTATTAAATTTGAAATACAGAAGTGACAGATATTACTATGTCTTAGAATATAATTAAAGTTGATTTCGGAAATCGTATCTTTCTGTGGAATTGTAATGGTTCCTCTAATGGGAAGTAAATACTATTGATCTCATGAGACATTCATATTATTATTTTAAGCAAGTATTAGTGTAAACTGTGTTAAGTATTTGTTATATGATTCTTTCTTTATGAATTTTCTATATCTTGATTTCAAATGTCTCGTAAGATGAGTTTAACTTTGTAAATACGTTTTACGCCACCAAAAAGATTTCTGGTTGGACAGTGTGTACTCAGTTTCGCTGATTTTGTTCTTGGAACCTGTCCTGGTGGGGCAGTGTTCATTGTTAGTGAATTTGCAGGTATTGTGAAAGTTCCGGATTGGATAGTGGATCATAAGTATTATATGAAATGATTTTCGGATGAGCAACAGTGGAGATTATATAGTTTAGTTGAGATATATATCATTGTATCGTCTTGGAGTCTTGTTTTAGATCAATTCAATTCATTGTATCTACATTTTGGGATGTTGTATTGTGGACCTTACATAGAGGTCCAGGATCATTTTATAGATTATATTACCGCTGCAAGATAATGTAATTTGAGGTTTATTAAGTGTTACTTTGAGATTTGTGTGTCTTAAGTGTGATTAGCTAGCAGCTTGGAGGTACGGGCTGTTACATCTACTTCCACTACTGCACTCTCATCTCCATCTCGTTCTTCAGGTACACCCTTTGATATAGCTTATTATGTTGATTATAATAATTTTTTTGTGAGTCACAAATGTTTCCTCACCTCGGTTACAAAAGGTTGTGAGCCCCAATCTTTCCACGAAGTTGTTCAGGATTCCGGTTGGTGTAAAGCTATGCAGGAAGAGATTGAGGCTTTGGAGCGTAATGGAACTTGGACAATAGAAGATTTGCCTCCGGGTAAGCGTGTTATTGGTAGTGGTTGGGTTTACAAAATAAAATATACCTCCACAGGTGCTATCGAACGTCTGAAAGGCCGTCCTATTGTCATGGCAACTAACTGGTTGCTGGTGTTGATTATACTGAGACTTTTGCTCCAGTTGCTAAGATGCGCATGGTTCGTCTTTTGTTAGTTGTTGCTGCTACACGCAATTGGGAACTCCATCAGATGGATGTTCACAATGCGTTTTTTCATGGTGATTTGGATGAGGAAGTATATATGAATTACCTTCGGGTTATAAGTGTTCTACCCCGGGAAGGTTTGCAGGTTACGTAAGTCTCTATATGGCTTGAAGCAGGCTTCCAGGCAATGGTTTACTAAGTTATCTGCTGCCTTAAAGGCATATGATTTTGTTCAATCCTATGCGGATTACTCGTTGTTCAGTTATCTTAAGGGTGATGTTTCCCTTCATGTGTTGGTTTATGTAGACGATTTGATTATTGTTGGTTCTTCCGCTGCTGTTGTTACTCGTTTTAAAAGCTACTTGAGCTCTTGTTTTCACATGAAAGATTTGGGTGTTTTGAAGTATTTTTTGGGGATTGAGGTGGCTCGTAGTCCCATTGGTCTTTTTCTTTCACAACGTAAACATACTCTTGATGTTTTGAGTAAAGCAGGGATGTTGGGTTATAAGCCGATCGACACACATATGGAGCAAAATCATAATCTTACTCATGTTGAATGTACAACCATGGCAGATTCGGGTCGCTACCGTCGTCTTGTTGGGCGTTTGGTGTATTTGTCTGTCACTCGTCCGGAGCTTAGTTATGTCGTGCATACTCTTGCTCAGTTTTTGAGTGCTCCTCAAGTCCTTCACTGGGACGCTGCTTTGGGAGTCTTACGTTACCTCAAAGGTAGCCCGGGTCAAGGTATTTTGTTAAGCTCCCGGAACAATATGTGTTTATCGGCTTATTGTGATGGTGATTGGGTTGCCTGCCCCTTGACTAGGCGTTCTTTGTCTGGTTATTTAGTTTTCTTAGGTTTCTCACTTGTTTCGTGGAAAACAAAGAAAAAACCTACGATGTTTCGTTTCTTTGCTGAGGCAGAGTATCGTTCTATGGCTGTTACTACGTGTGAGTTGAAGTGGTTAAAGTCCTTGTTGTTTTCTCTTGGTGTTCTTCATAAGAAGCCTATGCGTTTGTTTTGCAACAGTCAGTCTGCTCTTCATATTGCCCGAAATCCAGTTTTTCATGATCGCACAAAACATATTAAAGTTGATTGTCACTTTGTTCGGGATGAGTTGCTTTCTGGTAATATTTCCACTGCATATGTTCCTACAGGTCATCAGTTGGCTGATATTCTTACCAAGGCTTTAGAACGACAACAATTCAGTTTTCTGTTACGCAGGTTGGGCATTCGTGATTTACATGCTCTAACTTGAGTGGGAGTAATAGGAGTTCTATGGTAAATAGATCTCTAAATATGTTAAGTTATAGATATCTTGTAAGTATATCTTGTATAGGAGTTTTAGGCTATTATGGTCTCTCGGTAGACTATATATTGTAACTTTGTGGTAATTAATGATTAAGCTATTTACTCCTCATATTTTCCCATCTCTTAACAATACACGACCAAAATTTGTCTACATTGTTGCCCTATTATGATTCTTTATACATCTAAAAAAAATCAACAAAATCTTGTCATTTTCAGTTTGTCAAAAAATAAAGTAAAGGAATTGAAGTTATCATTTTCTAAGACATTGCATCTGCATAGTAACTTTGTGGTAATTAATGATTAGGCTATTTACTCCTCATATTTTCCCATCTCTTAACAATACACGACCAAAATCTGTCTACATTGTTGCCCTATTATGATTCTTTATACATCTAAAAAATCTAGAAAATCTTGTCATTTTCAGTTTGTCAAAAAATAAAGTAAAGGAATTGAAGTTATCATTTTCTAAGATCACATCGCATCTGCATTTGTCATTTTCTTTCAATCATATAACTTTTAAGTAAACATTAGTCTTTGTTGGGGTTTAAAGTCAACACATTATTCAAGAGGTATTAACTTATGTAGCACCCTAAATTCATGACTTAAACATAAGACATGATCGTATTTCTTCAAGTTAAAGAAGGATAACACAAAAATACTCCATTCCTCCTGTATTAGGAAGAAATTTTGATAGTGTGTGCTTGAAAATTCAATCATAATCTATTTCCTTTTACAGAATTTCAACAATTTACCGTAAGCATCTGGACAGATGAAATACATACATGACTATGAATTCCAACCGAAGATCATAACCCATCTACATTGTTCAAATTAATGTTTAAACTATGAGGACATAAAGTAATCAGCTTGGTGAATGATTTGGCAATTGGCAATCACACAAGTTCAACCAAAATCAACCCTATTCTCAAGACACAAAAAATGGAATAACTAATACTTAAAAATACAATAACATAGCAAGAAAAGAAAATAACATAATACATTTCCCTATTATTTCAATTTTTCATGCTAATCTTCTTTGTATGATTCCGATTTATCGATTTATCGAACATCCCATGGGGACTTCCTCATTCTATTCCAGTTTAGTAACAATAGAAATTTCTCTTTAACTTAATGCATCTCAACTAGTGGTGTCAGAAACAGACCTGACCGGTGGGTTAACCTGATACCGAATCGACTTGAACCTGGTTCGACCTATGAGGGTCAGTCCCCAGACCTGACCGAAACCTGACCTGAGATTATCCAGACCTGACCGGCACCCGGCAAGATCATATTCCGACCTGACCACACAGATCTGCATTCAAACCTGTTACCGATTGAACACGGTAATCCAAGACTCGAAATTGATTGTAACCAAACTCAAAACCCGATTAGGCCCAGTAAATACCCGATTAGGCCCAGTTAATATCCTATTCAATCCGATTTATTTATGACATACCCGAATTCAACTAGAATTTATTTCAACCATATAAAATAAGATATATATATATATATATATGACATATTTGATCCAATTTTTCAAACCAACCTATTTCGACGACTAAAACGCAACAAAATTACTAAAATTCAATTATTGTTCTATATCTACAAAATTATTTAAATGTATTACTTTTATCTTTTACTAAATATATACTATATTCATTTATTTTAAGTGTCTATAACATATGAGTAGAAGATCTAGTTATAATACTTCATTATAAACGTAGATAAAACTCTCTTTTTTCAATGTTTAAGTAACCTAGATAAATAATTTACCTAGCTAAAAATTTCCCTTAGTAGTTACTATCAAGTTAAGTAGAGCTTATGATTTACACTTGACCACAATATATAAAAGTCAAAATATAAATGTATTGATTTCAAGTGTACAAAAAGAATACCACTATTTGACTAATAAAAAATCTATGAATTATAGAATAATTACAATATAGAAATTCAATCCATCTTTGAGCATCTCCTCTTGTTCAATTTCATTTGTCTGCAACATTGAACAAAGAAAAATTAGATACAATTCTGGATATTTTTATAATCAAGCTCAAACCAAAACCAAAAAATGAGATTCAACCCCACAAAAAATCAGATAGAATACTAGTACATTACAAAAAAAAAACAATATTTAAATCCACAAACATAATGCAAACTTAATTCGTAAAATAAATATCATGCTCAATGTATTAGAACTTGCTAATATTGGTTTTCTGCGGATCTTGTTCCATCAGCACGCACCAACAACAATATTTATCATTTCTAAAAAAGCAAGAGAGATTCTACATACCCTATCATAGTCACCCAACCTCACAACAGCCCTCCAAAGCCTATAAAGAGAGAAATAGACATTTGCTTCTGCCCAAAAGTCCAAGTGCAAATAACATTTGGTTCACCAAAATTACAGTAGCTAAACAAAACTATAGTAGCTAAATAATTCTTCAAACTAGGTAAAAGTTACAGTAGCAAAATTACAGTAGCAAAATAAAAAAAATTACAATAGCAAAATAAAAATAAAAATAAAAAAGTTGCAAATGAATAATGAAGTGGAAGTCGATGCAGCAAACTTAGGATTTGGAATATTATTGTCATTAGTTACATCGTTGGTAATTAGGATATAGAATATTATTGTCGTTTGTTATAATATTAGAACATATATGAATTGTCGTTAGTTATAATATTAGAACATATCAAGAGTCATTCTACTCATCATTTATATATTAGAGTAGTTTTATATACTTGACTAAGAGAATACACTAAACGTTACGCAGTGGACTAGTCCAAACACGAGTTGACTAAGAGAATTCACTACACATCACGATAAACAATATAGTATTTTTATTAGTTCTTCGTTATCATCCATATATTTATCACACACACACGTATGTATATATATGTCGATCTTAATACTTTTAATAATATGATTCGTTTACAAAATCAAAATTGATCATACCTCTATAGTAGTCAATGTATAATAACTCAATCTTGAAACTATTATAAGTGATAATTAGTTGATAAAGAAGGTAACAACATGATATAAAATGACCCGACCTGGAGCTTAACCGAAGTCGAATTGACGTTTAATAGCGAATGGACCTGATGCTTCACAATGATCGAACTAAGGTCATAAGTGATTCAACCCGAGTATACTTGACTCGACCCAAGCGTACATGAAACTCAAATACGACCTGCGCAAAATCAACTAAAAAATGTCCATGGGCGATTTTATCCGGGAATGGACCGACTTGTAAATGGAACGACCCAGACCTGTCCGACACCCGGTAATCCCATGATTCAAATGTGACTGACCCAGATGAACAAAATCTGACCAATCACGACCCAGGGCACAGACTGTCCGAATCCTGACCTGTCCGGGTCTGACCTGGTTCACCGCGTGGGTATACCCATAACCTGTTCGAGAACATGTTTTGAAACAACTAATCTCAACTGTAGAATCAATTAACAGTCAATCGAAGAACTTTTTCGTAAATACACAACCAAAAGGGATAATACAAATAGAATATTTAAAACTCAAGATTTCCATTGATATATCTAGTTTACCTTTGTGATATTTTTCTTCAAATGTCGATATTTCTCAATAGCATTGGCGGCTCATGGATGATGCATATACATATACATTAATCAAAGCATGAGCAGCCAATATTTCTTTCTCAGTCTTGACTCTTGAGGAACAAAGCCATCTCCGGGAGGGGTTGACAGACTTGACACTTGAGCCTCTCGAAATCAATGATCTTCCTGGCAGCTGATCCTTGGAATACGCTTAACTTCTGCTGAATTTAGCTCTTCTTCATTCAAGCAAATCTTCAGCTCCCATCAACCTTGCATACTCACCCTCACCAATAGGCAATAGCTCGCTTTTTCAACTTTTTCAAAACCCCATTGCCCAATCATTTGTCAGCTCCTCGATATTGAAATAAAATGTAATTAGACAAACCATAGTAGCGAAAGTTAAAGAAACAGACCTTATCTGAAAATGTAAGAGCTATGATGTTCCTTATATGCACGGATGAATTAGACAAATGCTTTTAAGTCCTTTCTCCATAACATCACGGTCCTTTTTTATAGCAGACCTTATCTGAGATATAGATTGATAAAAGCAAATGGGGAAAAAGATATATGATTCCACAATATTGTAAACTTGAAAAACAAAGTCATCAAAGCGTTACTTCAAACTGCAAAAATACCCACCTCAGGAATGACATCAGGAGCATTATCAGAGCACATCCTCTCCTGTAGAGGAACCCTCCTTATCCGCATAAATTCAACATATGATTCCTCCTATAGAATTTCATTACATTACATAAGTTAGCAATATTAAAACATTGGAAACCAAAGTCTACACTAGAAATCATGAAAGATGAGTCTAGAAATTACCTTGGGCAACAAAAAGACGACTGCACTTCCTTGTTTCCCAGTGCGAGCAGTTCGACCAACTCTATGAAATGAATACGTTATTACATTTGGATCTTGTGGCGGGTCATACTGTAAACAAAGAACATAATTACTGCCATTTTGAGTGATCAAATTAAAAGATAGAATATTATTTGTCCTGAAATAAAATTTCAGCCATACTTGTCAACCTACCACTACTTCGAAGTTCCAACCAGGGCCATCTAATAAGGCGTGCAAAGCGACCAACAGCACAGAGCCCTGCTTTTTAAAGGGCCCAAAAGTCTTAAATTTAATGTTTTTCTAGCCATATCATTCAAACCCAAGCTTTATTTTGTCAAAAATAGTTTAACAATGATATAGTTTGTTGAATATATTATTTATAATTTTACAATCTATGCATAATATTTTTATATTTAGGGCCCAAATTTATAATTAGCACAGGGGCCTCAAAATTTTTAAGACGGCCTTGGTTCCAACAGCAGGCTTCACAAGATCAATATTTTATCCAATTGCATATTTAATTTCATCACAGGGAAACAAAGCTCAGCCCATAACTGTAATATCAGAATTTTAGAACAAGGGAAAGGAAATTCAGCACATGATTAAAATAACAGATGGGTGGATACAACTTACAAGAAGCCACATTGAAGTATAACTTCATTTCTTTACTCGACATACTATGCGTCTACCTCTGTCACCAAATGAAATTCTGTAAGATATATCTAGAGACAGCCTGAACAAACAAGATACAACGGATTCTACGCTCAACCTCACAAAGACAACATTATAGCAGCAGCTACTCTTTCTATGTCATTGGGTCACTGACAGGTATGCAATTGATACGTTATTCACCCAACAAAAAAAAGAACATGAGATCAATTTCAAGGAAGAGAACATATTTCGAATAACATTAACGCTGCAATATTTACTCTTACCTGTAAAATGCAGTCAACGCCTGGTATATCCAATCCACGAGCAGCAACATCAGTACAAAGAAGAACCCCATTTGAAAGACCCGTGTGAAGCTAAAGCGGAAAGGAATATAGATTAGGGGTGGAATGGCAATGGAATATGTTACCTTTAACATTTGTTTGTTTGAACTCATGAATGGAATCTTTCTTGTAGAGATTTCTTTACTCATTAATTTGGTTGATCACCTTATGAATGGATTCACACATTTTAGTGATTAACTAGTTGTTGTTTATGGATTTTTCATTCCAACAAACCTATTCTACTACGAAGTAGTGTGTTGAAGATTTAATTATGATATTGTTCGCTAATGACTTAGGGGGTGTAGGTGAAGGAATATGTCGTTAGATATCCCGGCAATTACTAAATATAAAAGGAATTATTATATAGATAATTAATTACGTTAGTTTAGTAATCACATTTACTTGCTAGAGAATAAATGTTGGTTACTAGAACAATATTGATTGAACCTACAACTAAGTTAACCTAATCCTATGAGGTCACACATTGTAGTAACTAATTGAAGTAAGGATACCGGCCAATAGGAGAAATTAGGGTTAGGTTAGGTCTCTCTCTTATTTTATTCTCCTACTATTATAAAAGGTTATAATAGGAGAGAGGAATAGAACGTTCAATTTTGACAGTAACTTTTCAAACTGAAAAGAGAGAGAAAAACCCTATTATTTCCCTTTGGAAAATCCGGCCACCCTCCCTAAAAAGCAAGAGAGTGAAATCTGTTCATCCTCTTCCTTTCTAGCAAACGTGGGAATTCAATTGGTGCTCGTGGACTAAGTAGAGGAACATCAATTGTTGTTCTTTGATCTCTAGCACTTGCAATCCGGTGGAAAATACGCTACAAAGGTTGTACATTCTTTTCCTTATAAAATGATTCATATTTATGTTATGCATGCGATCTTGTGATAGATGTTAGGAAATTTATTTCCTGAAATTCCGCTATATGCATCTATATGTTCCTACAGTGGTATCAGTTTTGCCTAATTCATAATATTCATATGATCATATAATTGTATGAAAATTATTATTTTTATTCAATTAAGGGATGATTTATTTATGGCTTGAATTTGCATAATTGATATTTGATATTAATTGATTGAAAATTGTAAATAATTAATTTAATTGTGATTTATGCTCAAATTTTTTTATTAAGGTCCGAATTTTTAATATGAGGGACGAAATAAATTGTTTAATTCACTCTAAAATTTTCGGATTTTTATAAATATTTTTGTTAGATTTAAAATTATTTATGTTTAATTCGATTAATCCTTGAAATAATTTGTTAACAATTAAAGATTTGATTTTTAATTTGTTAAATAAATCTAATGTTCATTACCCACATATATCTAGAATAATATGATGGCTGAAAATAATTTGATTATTTTTCCCACTAATTTTCGAATTTTATCATATTATTTATGAATTTTGGTTAAATTTTATGTTAAATTTGATTATTCATAGAATTTAAGGATAACAATTAAAATATTTGATTTTATTTGTTCAGATAATTCAGTAGATCACCCTAAAAGTTATTTTCGAATTTTTCGGAATTCAATTGTTAATTTTCTGAATTTTTGGATATAATTGGAGTTTTTTGCCCTAATTTTAAATTCTTGTTAGATTTAATGATTAATAGAGATTATTCATTCAAATCTAATTTCAACAAACCTAAAAATTTGTTTAAGATTTGTTGATGAATTCAAAATTTTTGTCAACATTTTCGGATGATTAAAACCCTAATTAAATCCATAATCTTTAAACAATTGTTGAATAAAGATTAGTTTAATTTTATGTAAATTGTTACATAAATTAAAAAGGAAAGTCAACCATGGCTGGGTGGCCCACCGGTGACGATGAAGCCACGGTGGCTGGCGTAACTGGACCGGAAAAAAGGAAGAATGGGTGTCGGAGCCGGCGGCAAAGCAGGTGGAGGCCGTGCACGTTTGACGTGTTGCCGCGTGCTGCGTGCTGCTGCTGGCGGTGCTGGTCGCTCTTGTTGCCAGCGCTTGCTGGCGGCTGGCAGACCGGCGAGTCCGACGGAGGGATGCACGACACGGCAGGGCTGGCCGGCGATTTACACTGTTGGCCGGTGCCGTGGAAGATGTTTGCGAGTGCTGGTGGCCTTGTGCTGCCAGCGACAACGCGACTGGGCTGGCCGGCATTTTCTGGTGGATCTGCCGGAGACCCGTCGGTCAGTGGGGTGTGTGGTGTGCTGGCGTGTGACTGCAGGCAGCGGTGGGGTTTGATGCCCTGCTGCTGGTTTCGTTCTTGTTTTGCGTAAGTCACTATGTCTTGGCTGTTGACTGGCAGCCTTGTGCTGCTGGTCAACGGTCAAGAAGTCAACTTTAATATATAAAAAAAAATTAAAGAAAATCTGATTTTCCAAAGTTGAGCATAAATCCAAAAGTTTCCTATTTTGCAAATTTGTGAATAATAATGATTATTGCCATGTTTAAATGAGTAATTGAAATAAAATCATAAAGTTTCCTAAATAATTTCTAGCTTAAATTTGTTAAGTTATGGAAAGTTGTATTTGCTTATTAATTGTTAATAAGTAAATGGATTGTGTTTATTTTATTTGATATTATAAATGCGTGGATGTTTAATGTAATATGTATGAGATTATATTTTGCATGTTGTGACTAGTATGGCCCAAAACTAGGATAGAAAATACGATATGTGCATCGTTAAATTTTATGTAAATCAAATACGATCTGCGTATCGTTTGTATTTTTGTAATTTGAATTTTCGTTATTTAAATTATAAATGATATGTAATCAAGAATGAAGTTCCATGGAGAATCAAGGATGGAGATCCATAAAGATTCAAGGAGGAATTCATGAAGATTAGTTTTCCTAGGTTTAGGGGCCATACTAGGATCACTTTTAATTATGCTTATATTTATTTATGCGTTTAACATGTTTAAATGCTTGTTTAAGTTTATATGTGTGGTTATTTATGTTATGTGTTCACTTTTAATTAACCAACATAGTAAACTTAGGTCCCCAACATGTAATATTGAGTTTAATTGCTTTTCCAAACAACACCTATAACGCCTTAGATAGTGAGTAATAGGTTCTGCCAAAGCAGGGTGTTGCTCATTTTATCCGGGGATAGTAGAGTAGGTTTTTGAAACTTACATGTTAATATTTGGTTTAACTCAACAAAATCATCAAAAGACAAAGTTTTGGGTTTTGAAGCTAAGATATTGGAGTAAACAAGGAGTTGTTAACCTGTTTACCAAGAATTATAATTAGTTATAATTAGTAAAGTGTTTACTTACCTCAACTACTATAAATTGAAGGCAGGGTCAAAGTCCGTTTGATTGTAGTGGGAGGGGATCTTGGTGTTTCTTTATTCAATAGGGGACTCTTATTTTGAATAAAGGGTAGTAGTTAATTAAAATTTATTTAATTGCTGCTTTCTTGATAAACATTGATTGAATCTTGCTTTATTATTCTTTTGTTGTAGTTATCATGTCTGGTTCAAACAACAACAACCACCCCGGTTTTAATTTGCGCTATTTACTCGAAAAGGACAAACTAACTGCACATAACTTCCTAGAATGGGAAATGGCTGTGAGAATCGTTCTCAGAGCCGAAGGAAGGGAAAGTGTTCTTGATAATCCTCTCCCTGAACCCCTGCTAGACACTTCTACTCCAGCTGAAAGGAGAGCAAGACAAACCATAGAGGCAAATTATGTGTAAGTAACATGTTTGATGCTTGCTTGCATGGAATCAGAATTTCAAAAACATTTTGATGATCTGGACGCCTATTTCATCCTCCAACAGCTGAAAACTATGTTTCAGAAGAACGCGAGGCTGGAGAGGTTTGAAGCTCATTGTAAGTTGCTGGAGTGCAAGTTGGGAAAAGGAAAACCCGTTGGTCCGCATGTGTTCAATATGATTGGACATTTTCAGATCATGGAAAAATTAGGCTTCCCTTATCCCCCAGAACTAGCACACTAGTGGAAAAAAAAGCAAGGGCTGCGGTGCAAGGGTTGCGGTCTATTGAAAACCGCAGCCCTTAATGTGAAGGGCTGCGGTTAGCCCTAAAACCGCAGCCCTTTAAGATAAAGGGCTGCGGTTTTGGGTTTTGGGCTAACCGCAGCCCTTGAGGGCCCAAATATGAAATAAACTCATTCAATCTGTTCCCACGCACAAATTGACTAACCTATATTTCTAAATCTCTCACCGTCTCACCCCTCCCTCTCTCTCTAACCTCTCACTTCCTCTCTCCTCTTCGGCGCCAGTGACGCTCAACCGGCGACGCTTCAGTCTCTCCAACTCCAGCGACGCCTGCGAACAAGCACCGAGCGCTTCCCCCCTCCCCCCAGTCCCCCAGTCGCTCTCTATCTCTATCTAGGGTTTGCGAAAATTCAAGTGCAACGAAGATAAGATGACGACAACATTTCTCCGGCGAGGGTTCCTAACCGTTGGTGGTTTGCCGGCGAGGGCTCTTCTACATTCTCTCTCTTCGTGGTTGTTCAAGAAGTTTTCTCTCTCCTGTTCTGCTGGTGGCCGGTGCGTCGGTCTTGTTGCTACTGCCTCAACCTCTGCTTGGTGGTGCGCCGGTCTTGTTGCTTGGTGGTTCAAGAAGTTGACAGCAGCGTGTGAGATCTCTTCAACGTCTCTCTTCTCCTCTCGCCTCCGCTCTTCTCCACCGTCTTTTTCGTCGTCGCCTTCTACTCCCTTCCTTGCTCGAGTTTGTCCTTCATTTTCTCTTTTTCTTTTTTTATATTAATTAACCATGATTTATGATTATACAATTCAGTGTTTAATTTTAGCTTTATTTTTTACCGATTCTATTGATTGAATTCGATTTTGTATGATTGAGTTTGAGTTATGTCTATTTTTTTGTGTCGATTTGGATGCGTTGAGACATAGGAGAGATAAGCCTAGCATTGTTGATTATGGACATGATGATGTTGCTATGTCTCCTGAGGCTGAGGTATGGTAGAATTTTAATATATTTGGTTGTTGAATTTGGTGTTGAATTTTGTTTGATGTGTTCCTCAATGTAATTGCTAAGCTACCTCTGCAAAATCCTCACTTTGGCAGTTGATTCCTAATGTTGAAGGAGTAGCTATTGCACCTTCAAACCTCTTGTAGTCCCGATGGTTAGGTTAGCGACTCGGGAGTTTCTAACCCTTCTTTCCTGCATCACCCTTGTTTCTCTTTTTTATTATGATCTTTTTTTATAATATGGAATCACTAATAGCATTGCCATGTCAAACTTCATGTAGTCAATACGTCTGTTTGTTTGATATGCCAGTTCTTTTGGTGCGAATGGTGAAGTAACAATAGGATTTAGGTTTCGTATATGCTGGTGTTCCTATATGTAAGACTTATGCTGCTTTTGAGAAGTTATATGGAGTTAGGTATTAGTCAGTTGGCTCACAATTTCTTGTATGCATAATGTTGATCTGCTGGATCTAGTTGTGTAGCAAGAAACAAGCGTTTATTTCATGCACAATGTGAGTTTCTCTTTCTCTTTCAAGTTTGCACTAGCCTAGGTTTGGTTCTCTGTATTAATGTATTTATTGTAGTCCTTTTTGTGGTTATGTGTATATTGTTGTTATTTGTTTGGCATATTAATGTATTTATGTTGAGAGATTTTGGCAATTGATAAAGATTGATGAATCAGGACGGAGTAGTTGTCCTTTGAATAGTTTAAGAGTGTTTGGAACTTTGATTAGTCTTTTATGGAATGAATAAGGTTTCGAACTTGGCTATAGCTTTGACCGTTTGAGTACTCCTTTGAATAGTTTAAGAGTGTCGAGAGGGTGGTTGGTGTACTCTTCTTGTTCAAGAAAACAGAGGCGTTGTTCTTCCTCTTTACACCATTGAAGAAAATGTCAAATTCTCAAAACAACCCTTCTGTGATCACTGTCGTTGCTTTGGTAATTTATGGTTTTTTTTTGGTGGATTAATTTTATTGTTTTTGTGGATTTATGATATGGGTATTTGTTGTTTTTCACTAATTCTGGTTTCTTGGATTGTTTAACAATGTTGGGTAAGTGTTTGCTGAAATGTTTGTGTGATAATTAATGGTTGTTTTGGTTCCATTCTTGCTCTATTTTAACTAGTTATGGTTCTTGAAGTTGGTTAGATGTTCTTTACTTTATTTTTTTTTACTATTGGATATTTGGTGAAGCTGTATTATGCAT
The DNA here is from genome assembly GCA_947648045.1 of Beta corolliflora. Taxonomy (NCBI): domain Eukaryota; kingdom Viridiplantae; phylum Streptophyta; class Magnoliopsida; order Caryophyllales; family Amaranthaceae; genus Beta; species Beta corolliflora. Next base: position 352,362 of record CANSZD010003048.1, on the reverse strand, counting down.
TCAAAATCTTGTTAAGTTGGGTTGGAAATTGGAATCATAATAATTTGATTCTTGCACAAGCTGCTGTCTAATAATCACACTATTTGATCCTGTAGGATGATGAACTGCATGCATGTTTTGAGTCGCTGATCTAAATGTTTACTGTTCCAGTTTATATATCTTAGTTCAATGTTTCTCTCGAGTTCTTTTTCTCCTTTTTTATATATTACTTTTTGACATGGTAAGGATTGGCATAGCTTGGTTTCATACACTGAGTCCACTCCCCTTCCCAGCCCTTGCATTTTTGTGGAAAGAGGGGGTGGGGTGAGGCTTCTCAGGTTCGATTCTGGATAGCGTGCAAGAACCCATGCTAGTACCCGTGCTCCCAAAAGACATGTATGAACTAAGTGCTTCTTGCTTTCTTTCTTCTTCGGTTATCAGTTTTTGTTTGCTTCCTTCATAATTTATCTCGCTATTCTTTTTAATCCTTGATTACTTCTTTGCTGTTATATTATTGCCTTTGTGCGTGGTTTGTTAGTTTAGTGCGCTGTAAAAGTTTGGCGAATATGCTAGTACCCATGCTCCCCCCCAACAGCCCCTGCACACCCCCCCTCCCACGGCCCCCCGCACACACCCCCCTCCCCACGGCCCCCGCACACACCCCCCTCCCATGCCCCCCGCACACACACCCCCCTCCCACACCCCCTTGCACACACACCCCCCTCCCACGGCCCCCGCACACACACGCCCCTCCAACGCCCCTGCACACACAATATGCTAGTACCCATGCTTCATGTCAACAGCCCCGCACACACCCCCCCCTCCCACCCCCGCACACACCCCCTCCCACGCCCCGCACACACACCCCCCCTCCCACAGCCCTTGCACACACACCCCCCTCCAACACCCCCTCCCATGCACACACACCTCCTCCCATGCACAGACCCCCTCCCATGCACAGACCCCCTGCTCCACAGCCCTCCCACCTATTAATGTAGCCTCCCATCAAAACAGCCCTGCACCTACTGCTGTAGCCCCCCATCCACGATTGTCTTCTTACATTCTATGTAAAAGCATAACCTTTGATATGTGCTCTCACGAGTGGGAGAGCCCTTACTATAATAAATTTGTAACTCCCTCTATGAGATTCTAACATGTGCTACAGCTAAGTTTCGCAGTTTGCCTTTATGCTGCTTACGAAATTTCTGGATCAATATAATTGCACCTGTGATACGAATGCTCTACAACAACAACAACAGCCTTAGTCCCAAAATGATTTGGATATGAATCCTCTGTCATTAAAATAGTATTTCTGATTTCGCACCTTTTGTTCTTTAGTGTTGTGCAGGCACTGACTCTAATCCACTTTCGTTGGATGCATTGTCTGTTTTCATGTTACGCGTGCTTCATGTAGCCCCCCATCCCCTACACAGCACACCACCCCTATGCAGACCCACCCTGCTGCATACCCCCCCTGCTGCACACCCCCGCACACACACCCCCCCCCACAACCCCCGCACACACCCCCCTTTCTCCACACCCCCCACCTCCTACACAGCCCCTGCACACCACCCCCATGCACCGACCGCCCGTGCTGCACACCCCTGCCATGCTTGTTTACCGTTAGAGTCACTTAGCCATATCTTTCTGGGAGGCAAATTTTCCCCTACTTCTATTTAAAGACCTTATTGTTGTTTCTCATGTCTTAATATTGTTGAACCGTTTGCAGATCTATTTATGTCGAGGTTATTTTTGGGAGCCCGGAGGGCAATTTGCAGCTTTTTGGAATGTTGAAGAAAAATCTATAGGATTTTAAGGGATGGAATGCACCCATTTCTTGTTGTATCTCGTCTTCATAATGTAACTCGGTCAATATTTTCTTTATATTTGTATGAATAACATGAATTGCAATGAAAATTGATACTTGTATATATATGTAACTGTTTTTGGATCATTTAGGACAAAAAAATGCAAAAAAATAAATTTTATTTTTTTATTTTTTTTGGGTCACAAGGGCTGCGGCTTTTCCCCTTAACCGCAGCCCTTAATCCACCAAGGGCTGCTGTTTTGCCTTGACCGCAGCCCTTAACGCGCTACGGGCTGCGGTTAAAAAACCGCAGCCCTTCCTAGATGCCAAGGGCTGCTAGTCCAATGGTTGCGGTCAAAAAACGCAGCCTTTGGGCCCGTTCTGACCGCAGCCCTTGGGCTTTTTTCCTCTAGTGGCAACTGATATTGTGATTAAATCCTTGCCTGAAAATTTTCAAAACTTTCAGTTGAATTTTTACATGCAAGGAGGGAGGCTACCTTGCAAGAGCTGCATGGTATGCTTACTCAGGCTGAAAGGAGCTTGCCGGCTGAACCTAAACATAGGGATGTTCTAATGGTTAGGAAAGGCAAGCAATTCAAGAAAAAGGGGGCACCTCTGAAGAAGAACAAGGGCAAGGTTGTTGCCACTGATGATACTTCTAAGCCAAAGGCCACTCCTAAGGCAAAAGTAGCAGCACTACATGAGTGCTTCCACTGTCATAAGATTGGTCACTGGAAGAGGAACTGCCCCAAGTATCTGGAGGATAAGAAGAGTGGTGCTTCAACTTTAGGTAGTTATCTTATAGAGATTAACTTATCTACTTCTACTTCATGGGTATTTGATACTGCGTGTGGATCTCACATTATTTGTAATGTGCAGGCACTAAGAAGAAGTAGATCGTTGAGCAAAGGAGAAGTGGACCTCCGCGTGGGCAATGGAGCACGAGTTGCTGCTTTGGCTGTGGGAGATTGTAGTCTACTTTTACCTTCTGGTTTAGTATTAGAACTTCATAATTGTTATTATGTTCCAACTATTACCAAGAATATTGTTTCGATTCCGGATTTGGATTCGGAAGGTTTTTCATTTCAAATTAAGAATAATTGTTGTTCTGCTTATTTGAATGATTTATTCTATGTCTTACCTAAGTTATCAAATGGTTTATATGTGCTAGACTTAGAAACCAACATCCATAACATAGACAGCAAGAAACCTAAAACAAATGATTCGAACCCGACATACCTATGGCATTGTCGATTAGGCCACATAAGTTCAAAGCGTATTGAGAAGCTTCATAAAGATGGAATTCTCAAATCATTTGATTTCGAATCATTTTATACTTGTGAGTTTTGCTTAATGGGGAAAATGACAAAGTCACCTTTCACAGGTTCAAGTGAAAGGGCCAATGACCTTTTAGCCCTCATACATACAGATATGTGTGGACCCATGAGTACGTTGGCTAGGGGAGGGTACTGTTACTTCATTACTTTTACCGATGATGTGAGCAGATTTGGATTTGTTTACCTCATGCGGCATAAGTCGGAATCCTTTGAAAAATTTAAGGAATTCCAGAATGAAGTACAAAACCAACTGGGGAAGAAAATTAAGGCATTACGATCCGATCGTGGTGGTGAATATTTATCTCAAGAATTTGGTGATCATTTGAAGGATTGTGGAATACTTTCACAATGGACTCCACCAGGAACACCACAGTTAAATGGCGTTTCTGAAAGAAGGAATCGAACTCTACTTGATATGGTTCGATCCATGATGAGTCTTGCTGATCTTCCTATTTCATTCTGGGGATTTGCGCTTGAAACAGCGGCATTCACACTTAAAAGAGCACCATCCAAAGCAGTGGCAAAGACACCATATGAAATGTGGACTGGAAACGTTCTAAAATTGTCTTTTCTAAGGATATGGGGTTGTGAAGCCTATGTAAAACGTTTACTTTCTGATAAGTTTTCACCCAAATCCGATAAATGTCTCTTTGTGGGTTACCCAAAAGAGACTAAGGGATACTACTTCTACAACCAAAGCGAGAGCAAAGTGTTTGTTGCTCGTAATGGTGTTTTTCTGGAAAAGGAGTTTATTTCCGGAAAAACAAGTGGGAGAAATGTATATCTCGAAGAAATTCGAGATGAGCAACAAATGGATGAGGTTAACACCTTATCAGAGACGGCCCGGCATGAAAATGCTCAGGAGGCGGTGCATTCAATTCACGTACCTCCTACCGTCCCACTTGGAGATACTCCGTGCGAAGTCACTCAACCTAACGAGGTAGAAACTTCTTCTGTTGTTCCCCAACGTAGGTCTAGTAGGACCATCATTCCGTCAAAGAGATATATTGATTTCCTTTTGATTGAAAGTTCTGAAATAACGATTTTAGAATCAGAAGAACCTAATAGATACAAAGATGCTTTGGAGAGCCAAGATTCCGAAAGATGGCGTGAGACCATGAAATCTGAAATGGATTCCATGTCTGAAAATCAAGTATGGGACTTGGTTGATTTGCCTGATGGGGTAAAACCCATTGGATGCAAATGGATTTTCAAGTTGAAAACACACAAGGATGGAATCATTAGTGTTTTCAAAGCAAGGTTGGTGGCGAAAGGTTTCAAACAAATTCATGGTATTGACTATGATGAAACCTTCTCACCAGTAGCCATGCTGAAGTCCATTAGGATAATCCTTGCGATTGCTGCTTTTCATGACTATGAAATATGGCAGATGGATGTCAAAACCGCTTTCTTGAATGGATTCTTGAAAGAGGATGTGTACATGACACAACCTCAAGGTTTTGAAGATCTAGAAAATCCAAGGAGGGTATGCAAGCTTAAGAAGTCCATTTATGGACTAAAGCAAGCATCAAGGAGTTGGAACCTCAGATTTGATGAGGCAGTCAAGAAATTTGGCTTTTTCAGAAATGAAGAGGAATCTTGTGTATACAAAAAGTTAAGTGGGAGTAGTATTACTTTTCTGGTCTTGTATGTGGATGACATACTTCTCATAGGAAATGATAAGACCATGCTTGAGTCAGTCAAGCAATGGCTTAAAAATTGTTTCTCTATGAAAGACCTAGGAGAGGCTGAGTACATATTGGGAATAAAGATCTATAGAGATAGGTCGAAAAGGCTGATTGGACTTAGTCAAGAGACTTATATTGATAAGGTTCTTGCAAGGTTCAAGCTGGAAAACTCCAAGAGAGGTTTCATTCCCATGCAACATGGCATAACACTTGGCAAGACTCAGTGTCCTTCGAGTCCTGATGAGGTCAAGCGTATGAGTAATGTTCCCTATGCTTCTGCAGTAGGATCCATTATGTATGCCATGATATGCACTCGATCGGATGTTGCATATGCTTTGAGTATATGCAGCAGATACCGGTCAAATCCAGGAGATGCGCACTGGATTGCAGCGAAAAACATCCTTAAGTACTTGCGAAGGACTAAGGATAATTTTTTGGTTTATGGTGGAGATGATAAGTTGGTTGTTACTGGATACACCGATGCAAGCTTCCAGAGTGACAAGATGATTTCCGATCGCAATCTGGTTTCATATTTTGTCTCAATGGAGGAGCTGTGAGCTGGAAGAGCTCTAAGCAGAGTACCATCGCGGTATCTACAACAGAGGCTGAGTATATTGCAGCAGCTGATGTAGCAAAGGAAGCTGTTTGGATCAAAAAGTTCATTGGTGAGCTTGGTGTAGTTCCTAGCATTGAGAATGGCATTGAGTTGTATTGTGACAACAATGGTGCCATTGCTCAGTCTAAGGAACCCAGATCGCATCAAAGGTCTAAACATGTGCTCAGGAAATTCCATCTCATTCGAGAGATCGTTGGAAGTAGGATGTGAAAGTAAGCAAGGTTCATACTGAGGATAACATTGCAGATCCTCTGACTAAACCGCTTGCTCAACCTAAACATGAGTGTCATACTAGGTCTATGGGGCTTAAGCATATGGGAGAATGGCTTTAGGTTGTTTACTTCATGTTTACAATTATAAAGACATTTATTATGCTTTGAAATGTTCATCAATAAAATTCCGTTCTTATTTAATTATTTGGTTTAGTATTAAATAAAATGTCCAAATAATTTGTGTTTTCAAATAGGATTATCGAAAACGTTTTGATATTGGAACCCTATAAAGTGAACTGAAAATCACAATTTGTTTGAAGTCCCTAGTCTAAATCACTACATTGGACATAAGTGATTTATTTAATAGACTGGTGTAAAATTAATTGATAGCGCAGTTCCATGAGCTATGGAGACATAGAGATGTCTAATTTATTATATGGATGTATATTTGATACATTGAGACTTGACCTAATTAGATTCTAAAAGTAGAATCAAACTACTATATTTAGTGGATTCCTTAGACTTGAGTATGTCTTAATAACCACAATATAATTAGTTTAACTTTGACACTTTTAAACGCCACACCGTAAAAGGAGGTTATAAAGGCAGTGATCAGACGGGCTAAGAATTGAGTGGGAGTTATGGTCATACAAGAGTGGATAAGTCCTCCCATTAAATAGGAATGGTGTCTGGGCCTCTTGATGAGCGAGAACTGGAAAATTGCATCGCCATGCGGAATAGGATTAAAGAGTTAATCCTTATTTGAGCAGTTCGAACTCAGCGATCAAGGAACATAAATTTGAGAATAACATGGTGTTATCAAATTTGGCATTAAGTGACTTAAGGAATTTAGCATTGCGCTCTTGTCTTCGGACAAGTGGGAGATTGAAGGAATATGTCCTTAGACATCCCGGCAATTACTAAATATAAAAGGAATTATTATAGAGATAATTAATTACGTTAGTTTAGTAATCACATTTACTTGCTAGAGAATAAATGTTGGTTAGTAGAACAATATTGATTGAACCTACAACTAAGTTAACATAATCCTATGAGGTCACACATTGTAGTAACTAATTGAAGTAAGGATACCGGCCAATAGGAGAAATTAGGGTTAGGTTAGGTCTCTCTCTTATTTTATTCTCCTACTATTATAAAAGGTTATAATAGGATAGAGGAGTAGAACGTTCAATTTTGACAGTAACTTTTCAAACTGAAAAAAGAGAGAAAAACCCTATTATTTCCCTTTGGAAAATCCGGCCACCCTCCCTAAAAAGCAAGAGAGTGAAATCTGTTCATCCTCTTCCGTTCTAGCAAACGTGGGAATTCAATTGGTGCTGGTGGACTAAGTAGAGGGACATTAATTGTTGTTCTTTGATCTCTAGCACTTGCAATCCGGTGGAAAACACGCTACAAAGGTTGTACATTCTTTTCCTTATAATATGATTCATATTTATGTTATGCATGCGATCTTGTGATAGATGTTAAGAAATTTATTTCCTGAAATTCCGCTATATGGATCTATATGTTTCTACAAAAGGAACGAAAACTGGTAACAAAGTAATTAAACTTATCTGACAGCCGTGGCGTGAAATAATCACTGCCCTAAATTTGAATTTGCCCCGCAACAACACACGGACTCATAGCAATCAACCTCCAGGGATACACGGCTTCTACCTTTCTAGTGTTGACAGAAAAGCAGATTGAGAACGCTCTTGAATATTGCCCAGAAAAGAGGAGAATGAGATAGAAGAGAATATGTGCTTGTGTGTTTTCTCTGTCCCCAAGGAATACCAGAACACTGATATCTATAGGAAAATTGGAGAATCAAATGAGATCAGATCAAGGCTAAAAACGTGGAGAAAATGGTCCATAAATGGAGAAGTTAATGGCAGCAAATTAGGAGAGAAATTAGGAAAAACGGTCATTAAATGCTGACAAATAATTGACTCACATGACTTCTCATTAATGTGGGACAAAAGGCAAAGGACTTCTCATATTCTTTTGAAGCAAAACTTAAGAGTTTGAACTCTAAACTCCAACAATCCCCCACATGATTCAAAAAAAGAAAACAGAAAGAAGCAGGGCTAAAAAAATATGTGCAATAGATACTAAGTTTTGAAGTATCAATGTCTTATGGACTTGAATTGACACTCAGTGCATACAAAAATGTATTTACTGTCGTAATAGGTAGATTTCTCTTTGAACCTTTCGCGAGGTTAGCAAAGCATAGTTGCGCACTCAACCTTTTTCAAATAAAGAAACGTTCTCGCAATTGTAATTTTAATTGCCCCCAATTTGCCTGGATTCTCATGAATGCTCTAGAGGTCCTAAGCCTTAGGGACTCTCATAGGGGATTGGGCGTAACCCCCACATTCACATAGGTAAGTTCAAGTTTGTACTGTCACAAACCACCTTAATCAAGGCTATGAACTTATTAAGAGCTCTAAGCTCAACCTTACACATATGACAGTATAATGAAACAAAATACTACATCACTTTTCTTAATAGGAATGGTAGTAGTATCTCCAACTTGAGTTCTTTTGTGATTTATCGCTTCCATAATTGTTGCTTATGAATCACAACGCATGGAAACTGATAGAGTTGGCTTACACCACAGTGGAATATCAACAACCAAATTCTTTATCCACTCAGCTTCCTGTCCTGCCAATTTTCAGGCATTTAAATATTTGTTAAGCTACAATGTATTATAAACCATAGGCAAATGAACACTATCAAAGCCAATCACGTACAATACACACATGCATGAGGTTAACATAGCCAAAGAGAAGAGCAGCTCAACAAAACTTCTCACACCATTACTTAGGTCCCTGAAACTGATCCCATAAAGACCTTTTTTCAAGTGTACTCATCTTGAGTTCCTTACAAGGAGACACACACATAAAGAGTTCATCCACTCTCTCTTTCACATCTGAATTACCACACCATAATGCTAATCCTTCATTTGAACAACTTATCAAATACTAAAGGATAAAAGGCAATCAACTAGAAGATAAAACATATATAATTACTAGAGAAATAAAACAAATGGTCAACACCAACACTATAGTGAACCCTTTTGCCTTTAGCCACTCTAATTGGCTTTCACCTTTCAACACACTTATAAAAGTGAACCTTACTGTCTATGGTCCTACTAAGATTAGGCAGGTATGACACATCCCAAGTATAATAAATCATAAAGTACTCATCGAGCACTAATATTGCTTCTATACATAAACTAGCACCAAAAGAGACTCATGACCTCTTAAACAATTTGGAAAACTAATCCATCAATAATATTTAAGATTGTCCATGATTTCACCAAGTCCATTAATGCCTTTCTAACCAAGAAATCATTGAAACACTAGGACAAATCTAGTTTAAGAACTCCATCTATGTTACTCCGTAGTTGATCTACTCACCAACTTCATTAGGAATACCCAAAACAGAAAGGAGAAGAAGCAATCACGCCAATAAAACACACTTTATCATACTCTTGCAAACATAAAAATTATATATTCACAATTAGCTTAATATGATTCACATAGATATTCAAATAAATAAAATAAGCAGTGATGAAATGAAGCACTTTCCACTACATCAATTACACAAGGTCTCAAAAACACATGAGCCTTAATTGACTTCTCGAGAGACTAACAAATCCATTGAAAGGATATCATTATCAGAAACAACTATTACCCCCCACATAGAGAGAGATACGACAAAACATTAATCTTTCCAACTATGATTGACCCAACTCACTTAGTCTTAGGCCTCATTCAACTTTTCTCTTCTGCTTAATCAAATGAAGGAGATTTAAACCTTTCATTTACATATGAAACATGATAGCATTCACCAAATATTACTCCAAGTTTACCAAAAAAGTAAAAACTTGTTAGGGTTTTATTTTAATACCGCAAGTGAACGGTGTCGTAGCACATACGGGTCGAACTCAGGGAGGTGCAAGACTAAACACTAGTTAATTTTAGACTATGAAATAGCTACACAATCCAAATATCAAGGAGAATCTATAAACTAATATCTAAACTAATAACAAAATATGACAAACTCAATAAATATGATAATTAAAACACTAAGATTAAGCATCACCACTAATATGAATTGATCAAAATATAACTCACATCCCAGTTATTCAATTATAGTTTAGGAGAGATTGACATTCCCTTATGACTCGGTCATTCCTCAATACCTAGAGCTCACTTTCGTGATAGCAAAAGGCCTAACTAACATGTATGTCTTCTATTTTCATGGCTTACACACATAATTAGAAGCATTAAGAATCAATGTCAAATAATTCTCAATTCTAGTTCTCACCTATTTTCATGGGAGAATTCAAATCAATAACAAGATTATCTAAATTAAGACCCAACTTTCGTTGATGAACTCAATTAATAAAATAACAATTTAACATCAAATAAATATTCCTAATCTCAACTCCAACTTTCGTTGATAATACAAAACTAGGGCTAAATTAAGATGCAAAATTGACAATAAAAATAATCTTATCAAACCCTAAACATATAACTCAATAACATGGGAATTAGAGAAGAATTTACATGATCAATCCATACTAGGGCTCAACTCAATCCTAGATAAAAAGACTACTCACTAATCATGGCAACAAAAGTAATAAACATAATAAAAAACATAATTAAAATATAATAAAGAGAAGAGAAGAGAATAAGACTTATTGAATTGAAGATGAATATGAAAGCTTGAATCTTGAATCTCCAAAGTAGCAATAGAAACAAACTAGGGCATAAACTAGAGAGAAAACTAGAGAGGAAAAATAACGTGATATTGAAAAGTGAGTAATAGATCATAGTTCCTCAAACCTAATTAGAAATCCTCTAATATATAGTCATATCTCCTAATACTAGTAGGAAACCAAATTACAAGATAAGGAAACCAAATAAATCATTAAATGGTCGAAATTATCAAAACTGCGTGCGCGTAAGAAGTTCCTAGCAGACTGGGCCAACTTGTGAAGCCCATATCTCTCAAAATACAACTCTCCTTGGGCCGTGCAACCTATCGTTGGAAAGCTCTTCAAGCCTACTTTCCAATACCGCTGGAATAAACCCAATATCAGCATAGAGTCAAAAGTTATAGACAAAAGAGTGAACATGACTCGATTTCCACAATTCTTTCAATGAATTCCAACTCCAATTTTGCTCCAATTTGCACTCAAATACATCCAAAATGATCCTTATCAATGTAGCTTGCTTCCAATTGCTCCTAAGTACTCAAGCTTGTCCAATAACACTCCAATTATGTTTTCAGTACCTGAAATTCATCAAAGAATACCAAAAACACACAAAAGGAGTAATATTTCGCAAATTAAATAATAGTATGCAATTATGAACTATAAAGCCTCTAAATGCTCCTATAATGCAACCTAAATGCACCTAAAACCTATATAAAAATACGATACATTAGTCCTCAAGAATTAACTCAAATAATTCAATAACCCTAATAGATATAACAATGGGGTTACTCCGAGACACGACTTATCACTCGAGTTGCAAACAATAAACCCAGAAGGTCTTTCAACCAATCCAAAAGTCCATCTAAACATGGTCAACAACGAATTTAAACTCTACAAGAGTTTTACAAAGCAACTATGTAATCAAATGTATTCAACATATATATAATAAGCAGAGGAAACCAACTCTCAACCCAAGAGTCAAATTAATATTATGCAAAGTTAGAGTTTGACAATATATAACGTAGATAGGAAACTTCCCTGAAGTTATCGGAGCCACTTTGGAAATCTAAATGTGCTTGATCACTTCCCTTTTAATCTTTACCTTTTTGTTCACTTTCCTTGAGTAGCTCCGCAACAATAATCACACTGATGCTATTTATCCTCTTGAGTCACCACATATGAGACTTATACCATCATATAATTTGAACCCTTATCAAACAAAGAACAAAACAATATAATGCTCATGGACTCATTCCATGACATATTGTTAAATTTGGGTTAGTACATTATAATCCAAAGAATCCCACTTTAATAAAATATAGTAGCCTCCATAGTTTGTAAAAGAGAACAAAGAAGATAAATATTATAATGTCAAGTCCCATTTCAACCTGTAGGATCAAAATTAATAAGGAAAATTTTCATTTATTAATATTATACTTTAAAATGATAACACTAATAAATAACACTTGGTCTAGTGTTAAGACTTTAGTATATCAACTTGAAGTCACGGGATCGAATCTTATAGCATGCAACTTCTAATTTTTTTATTGTATGTGGATTGCATGGAGTAAAATCCCCTTAGGGAGAGCGTCACGTGGCACCGTTCCTTGTTAGGAACGTCTTTTAATATATTACTATAGATTAATACATGACAACTCCACGTAATTAGAAGTGTCGAGTGACAACCCATTAGAGGAAGATGATTATACTAATAGAAAATCATTGAAACAAAAAGTATTAATTCACTGCAGGATTTAGAGAAATCATGCGGACGGTAATACCTCTATGAGTTGACAGATCTAAATTGAACAAGATTGTTCATTGGTCCATTGCGACCCATTTTTCCTTCAACCGAGGAAAATTGAATCCCTTTCTTCTACAAGATGGACAAATTCCACATTTTTGGCTAATAAAAAAAAAATCTTTTTGAGTGCATAAACAAATTGCTTTAACATAATACTGCCATGTAGAAGAAAGGACAAAAGCCACCTCTTGGCAGCAAATTTCTCAGCAAATTTTGAGGAAACATTAATCAAATAAAGGGATTACACCATAGTTAACCAATTCGAATTGATCGAATTTAATAAATTCGAAACCACTGACCAAATGCAACAACAACAAATTTGTTTCCAATTAATAACACAATTCAGAAAAATAATCTGCACAAGATTTTAGCAACTAATAAATAATTTCCATGTGAACAGCAATCCCGTAAACACATAATCAACACTTAAAATACAATACTCAACAAATCAAATAACTTATCCGCAATACTCATATAAACAATGATTCAAATACGCTTCTAGATCTAAGCAAAGAATAACAATACTCAGTTACCGAAAAAAACAAATTCAACTTTAGAATGTAGGAACGAAAATTGGTAACAAAGTAATTAAACTTATCTGAGAGCCGTGGTGTGAAATAATCACTGCCCTAAAGTTGAATTTGCCCCGCAACAACACACAGACTCATAACAATCAACCTCCAGGGATACACGGCTTCTACCTTTCCGGTGTTGACAGAAAAGCAGATTGAGAACGCTCTTGAATATTGCCCAGAAAAGAGGAGAATGAGAGAGAAGAGAATATGTGTTTGTGTGTTTTTCTCTGTCCCCAAGGAATACCAGAACACTGATATTTATAGGAAAATTGGAGAATCAAATGAGATCAGATCAAGGCTAAAAACGTGGAGAAAACGGTCCATAAATGGGGAAGTAAATGGCAGCAAATTAGGAGAGAAATTAGGAAAAACGGTCATTAAATGCTGACAAATAATTGACCCACATGACTTCTCATTAATGTGGGACAAAAGGCAAAGGACTTCTCATATTCTTTTGAACCAAAACTTAAGAGTTTGAACTCTAAACTCCAACAAGGGGGTGTTTGGTTCAAATAAGAAATGTAAAGGGAATGAAATCAAGTAGAGGGAAAGAATGGTAACAATAATTGTTACTTTTAAAGGATTTTGTTACTCCTCTAATGTGGAAGGTAACATTTTAGGGGTCTGAGTTACCCTCAACTAATGGTAAAGATTTAACTTACTAACCAAACCAAAAAAGGAGTAATGGATTCAGATTACAGAAATCCGTTTCCGTACCCTTAAAAAGCTCAACCAAACAGGCATTAATGTACTGAATAAAAAAATGTCCATATGAAAATGTATCATAATCTTGTTTTTTTTCTATATCTCTTGGGTAATTCAAGATTTAATCATGATATTTTTTTAAAAAAGCTTAGAAATGTTAGCGACGGATATTTAGATATTTGTCTCTGATATGTTTGAAAACGACATTCATCGTTGCACTACTTTAGAGACGGATTTGAAATCAAAGACGGATTCTAAAATCCGTCTCTAAAATCAGAGACGGATTTGCAGATCCGTTCCAAGATATTAGCTTCGGATTTTGAAATAGATATTGAGACGGAATCCTTGTTTTCCGTCTCTAACTCGAATTAGCGACAAAACTTTTACCAACGGATGGAATCCGTCTCTAAGGTCATATTGTGACGGATTTTCCTGATTTAGAGACGGAGTAGGTCCGTCTCTATTAGCCCCTTTTTCTGTAGTGTACAGCAGCAGCAATGCAAGAAGTTTGGAGGTTGGTAGCCAAAGTGACGGCTCCACCTTTGTTATATTAATCTTATGTTTGTTGTAGTGTATACTTGTATACAATGACCTATATCACTGTATATAATACTACTCCCTCCGTTTTTTTCTTAATTGTTACATTTTTCGTAAATGGTTGTTTCTTTTTAATTGCTACATTGTTTAATCTTTCCTTATTTGGAGTACTTGGTCAACCATAAAGTAATACTATTATATTTGTTTTTCTCTTTTTTCACCCAAAAATACTACTTTTTCACTTTTTCCCATTATTTTACATTAAATGGCTCAAAAAGTACCCTCCAAAAGGCTTAAAAGTGATACTGCCTAAATTGTTGTGCATACAACAATGTAGCAATTAAATAAAAACGATGTAGTGTTATGCTAGGGAACCAATTCTAGGTTACAATCCCTAGAAAAGATATTTATACACGACCCTAGAAGCAGACAAAACTCTAGGTAAGTTGTGTACTAGCCAGAGGAGAAACTCTTGGCAACAAACAGTTTGAGTCCCAAAGTGACTCAAACAGGCCAAAAAAAAAGAAAATTAAAATAATGTGGGGCCACACCAAAAAAAAGTCAGCAGTGAGGAGCGTGAGGTTTCAATCTCTAAAAAACATGAGAGTGGGGGGAGTAGAGTGTCAAGAGATAGAAAATCATTTGTTTTCTCTCTCAAAGGAGTGTGAAGAGAGAGAGAAAAGCAAAACTCAACACTTTACTGAAAAAATAGGGGGAAAATACAGAGAAGGAGGGAGAAAGGATTTGGCGGGAATAGGAGGATTTTAGGCGGGAGAAATTTGCAACACCATTGTAGCACCTCCCCAACATCATAGAAGAGAAAGAACTGAAGCAAATGGAAAACCTACTAGATCTGAATCAACCAATCTCCATGGATGAGAGCTCGAACAACGACCCTTTTTTCGACAAAAATCAGGTACGCCATTAATATTCGAAATTAGAGGTGGGGGGAAGATGTTGTTACACAATTTATGAGTATAGGATTGGGGTTTTATGAAATTAGATTAAAGTATCAGCCAATTTGTAAATATAGGATTGGGGTTTTATGAAATTAGATGCATTGAACAAGTATGGAAATTTATTGAGGGTGTAGTAAATTTGGTGAATTGGTAAAATTTGGAAAGACTTGAATAATTATTACTACAGTGATATTTGCATGAATGAATACACATCAATTGTAATGTTTAATTGAATAGTGATATTTGCATGAATGTAGTGAATACAAAATACTTCAACTTTGTCAATTGATATATTAAAGTATTTAGTTAATTTAGAATGTTAAGTGCAATTGACACCGTGCAATTTGTTTGTGAAATTGACCATTCTAAAATTGGTTTAAGTACTTTGAGAACAAATTTTTAATTGCTAATTGGTATGAAAGTATCTAAAAAGATGGTGCGAATTGGTTGGTACCAAAAAGAACAACCCACAAACAATATTTTCATAAAATGGTACCAAGATGCAGCTTCTTTGGAACCAACCTCACTTAGCATTGGTATCAAATTGTCTTGAAAATTGTAGCAAGTCTGGTCCTAAGTCGTTGCTTTGTGCCGAACGAAGTTAAAGTCGTGCTAAGCTGTAACTTATGTTTCTATTATTAATTTATCAGAATATGCTGAATGAGGATGGAGTGGTACGGTGGACAAATCAGAAGTACCAATCCATATAGGGGATGATGTGGATGGTTATAATTCTGGAGATATACTTTTTGTTGATGAGTGCACAGATGTTGTACCATTGGCAGTTGATCATGATTCAACTCCGACGACTGGATGTGGTAGTAATAGTGTGTTATGCCCTCCAACTCCGGGGATGGTGTTTGCCTCTTGCGAGGATATTCATGAGTATAACAAAGCCTACGCGAAACAAGAAGGATTTGGAATCGTTAAGTTATCGGGATCTTATAATGTAAGGGGTGAGAGAAGGAATTACACTTGGAGATGTGATCGTTGGGGCAATCGAATCCATAGGCGGTGGGAGAATGGAAAAAGAGTTGTCGTTGGGGATCAGAACTTAATTGTTCGAACCACCAAAACAAAAAAATGTGGGTTACGGCTATGATATATGCCGTTAAGAGTGAAAATGATGAGTGGAAATTGAAGAAAGCGGTGAATGACCACAAAAACCACACCCCTACCCCTCGCAAGTCACGATACATATCGATGTATCGGAAAGATAAATTGGATGGACACGTTAGGAGGAAGTTATTTGATGATATTCAGCCTGGGGCCCGGGTTCCCCAAATTCACAATAGTTTAGCGCTACAAAAAAACGGTGTTCAGAACATGGCTATCACCAAAAAAGACTTGGACAATGTAGTCCTCAAGTATAAGAGGTTGAAGTTAAAAGACGGTGATGCAGAGGCTATGCTAGATTATTTTACTAAAATGACGGAAGATAACCAAAAAATTTTCCACATGCATAGGCTCGATACAGATGGGTCTCTGAAGGACATTTTGTGGGTTGATGCTAGGAGTAGGGCTGCTTGGGAGGAGTTTGGGGATGTAGTATGTTTTGATGCAACATACTTGACAAACGAGTATGAACTACCGTTTGCCAATTTTGTTGGTGTTAACCACCATGGGCAAAGCATATTGCTTGGATGTGCATTGGTATCCCATGAAGACACTGAAACTTACCGGTGGGTGTTCCGTACATGGTTGGCATGCATGCGAAAAAGTCCGATCGGCATCCTAACCGATCAAGCAGCTGCAATGCGGAGAGCTCTATCCATTGAAATGCCTGATGCGCGACATCGGTGGTGTTTGTGGCATATCACCAACAAATTTATCAAGAAACTCGGGGCGAAAGGGAACTTTCCAGATATAAAGAAGGCACTTTTGAACGCAATATATAATAGTTTGACTGAGGCAGAGTTTGAAGAGAGTTGGACTGCAGCTATTGTGAAATTTAAACTGCAAGAAGATACATGGCTGTTAGGTAAATTTTGAACTTCTTCAGTCATAGAATTCCATGTAAATTATGAACTATTATGTCTGGTACCAAAAGCTTTCTATTGTGGTACGAAAGGCTTTATACAATGGTACCTTATTTATAACACTTTGGAAAACGTTTTGCTAATATAGATACCAATGTGGGAATTATTGGGTACCATTGTATTCAATATATATCTACAATAGTACTACTTGTGGAAAACTAATGCTAATAATATGTACCAATGTAATAGGGGGATGGTACCAAAGTGTTTATTCATACCAAGGTTCCACAAGTGTTCGATTTTTAATGCGTCACATATTTTTGGCAGGTTTATATGAAGAGAGGGAGATGTGGGTTCCTGCGTATATGAAACATTTGTTTTGGGCTGGTATGAAGACCACCCAACGGGTCGAAAGTATTAATAGCTTTTTCGATGGCTATCTTGACAAGCATACCCGGTTGTATCAGTTTGGCCCGGCTTATATGAAAGCGATGGAGTCAAGGGCAAATGATGAGCAGCAGGCGGACGCCAACTCACACATGTATTTGCGCAGCTTGGCCACTGGTTTGGCTGTTGAGAAAACTTTCCAATTATTATACACGGATGCAAAATTCAAGGAAGTCCAAAAGCAATGTACAAAATGCTTATATGTTAATGAGGTATCTAGGAGGGCTATTTCTGAGTATGTGGTTGAACACACACTGGAGGACCGTATTTATATGCACTGCGATGAAACCAAAAAAGAAAAGTTAACATCTAAAACCAGATGTTACCAAGTGACGGTTGATAGGAAAACCCTCAATGCATCGTGTGTATGCAAAATGTTTGAATGTGAAGGCATTGTATGTAGGCATCTAATTAAGGCATTAGATATGGAGCACATTAGGATAACCCCGGATATGTTTATATTGCGAAGATGGATGAAAAATGTGCAAAGGACGCATACGATGGTCAAAGTTGCATACCATGATCCATCCAAAACGGAGGAAGTGAAGAGTTTCGATGAAATGATGGATTCTTTCAAGGACTTGTGTCTAGATGCATCTGGGATACGGCCATGTGTTGAGATCGTACTTGAGGGCGTAGCGTGTTGAAGATCCGAAGTGTCGGGAGAAGAAAGAAATGTATATGAAGTCACGACTCGAAACACCCATTTTCAAAACGCCTACCACTCAATGTACTCTCATACCTTCTAATGTATCTAAATCAGATTCCGCTGTATGCTCGACAACAGCTGCCCCTAAGGTGAAAGACCCAATCGCACCTAAAAAGGCGGCAAATAGGCCTCGTGACACTCGTTTCCTATCATGCGTGGAGAAGCCGAAAAAGAAGGCTGCCAAAAAAAAGGAAGTTGTCACTAAGAAGGTTGCAGATGGCTGTCAAAAAACCACCAAGAATGTTGTGAAGGGTGCGAATAAGGTAACAACTAATTTAATTAATTGCATTTGTTTATGACTGACCTTGGTATCCCATTGTATTTACATTGGTATTGTATAGGTAAATTAATGGTACCAATGTGATGTACGTTGGGTACCAATTAGTATCGATACTTATTCGATCATGTTGCATGTACAACTCTGTTTGTAATGTTATTCCCTTTCAATTGCAGGACGGACCCAAGAACAAAAATGCAGCTGGGCCCTCTACAGTTGGACAAAACAAGGATTTCGATGGCATGGAAGGGGTTGGAGGCCAAAAGTCTATTGGAGGAATAACATGTAATGAAGGGTCTATTGGGTATTTCACACGGATGCTACAAGGAGCTAACCCTCAGCTGGCCTACATTGATTCAGGCGACCAATATCATGATATGCTCCGCCTCCGGTTAGGTTAAAATCAAAGACCACGACATCTTATCATTTGTAGTTTTGTATATCTAGTTAGCATTTATCGTGGACAATATTTGTAGCTCTATAAAAAATTTAAGCTAGGGTTTCCATAAATGAAATGTAATGTCAAATGTGAAATAGAATTTGTTAACAAGTTGGTGTTTATGGCATTGGTATCCTTTGCATGTTTGAAGTACTAATTACATTTGAAATAACCAAGTGTTATGGTTTCCATTTGGAATTAACAAGTGTTACCTTGGTGCAACATGTTTCATACATTGGTACCGTCTCCTTCATACATGGATTGCAAGCATTTGGGACAATAATCAACAAGAGAGAGTCAAATTAATTATCAAGTTAATATAATGACTTGGGGTGCATGATTAGGTGGGGACTTAATGAGCATCAATAGGATGTAGATGGTTTTTGAGAGTTATGGTTTCCATTTGGGAGGAACAAGGGTTACCTTGGTACAACAAGGTTCATACATTGGTACCGTCTCCTCCATACATTGATTGCAAGTGTTTGAGAAAATAATCAACAAGGAATGGTCAAATAACTCATCAAGTTAATATAATGACCTGGGGTGCATGATTTGGTGGGAACTTAATGAGCATCAAAAGGATTTAGATGGTTTTGAAGAGCTATGGTTTCCATTTGGGATGAACAAGTGTTACCTTGGTACAACAAGGTTCATACATTGGTACTGTCTCCTCCATACATTGATTACAAGTGTTTGAGAAAATAATCAACAAGGAAGAGTCAAATAACTCATCAAGTTATTATAATGACTTGGGGTGCATGATTTGGTGGGAACTTAATGAGCATCAATAGGATGTAGATGGTTTTTGAGAGTTATGGTTTCCATTTGGGATGAACAAGGGTTACCTTGGTACAACAAGGTTCATACATTGGTACCGTCTCCTCCATACATTGATTGCAAGTGTTTGAGACAATAATCAACAAGAGAGAGTCAAATTACTCATCAAGTTAATATAATGACTTGGGGTGCATGATTTGGTGGGAACTTAATGAGCATCAATAGGATTTAGATGGTTTTGAAGAGCTATGGTTTCCATTTGGGAGGAACAAGTGTTACCTTGGTACAACATGGTTCATATATTGGTACCGTCTCCTTCATACATGGATTGCAAGCATTTGGGACAATAATCAACAAGAGAGAGTCAAATTAATCATCAAGTTAATATAATGACTTAGGGTGCATGATTAGGTGGGGACTTAATGAGCATCAATAGGATGTAGATGGTTTTGAAGAGCTATGGTTTCCATTTGGGAGATTGCAAGCATTTGGGACAATAATCAACAAGAGAGAGTCAAATTAATCATCAAGTTAATATAATGACTTAGGGTGCATGATTAGGTGGGGACTTAATGAGCATCAATAGGATGTAGATGGTTTTTGAGAGTTATGGTTTCCATTTGGGAGGAACAAGGGTTACCTTGGTACAACAAGGTTTATACATTGGTACCGTCTCCTCCATACATTGATTGCAAGTGTTTGAGACAATAATCAACAAGGAAGAGTCAAAGTCATAAAGGCATAAGTAGTCATAAATATTTGCTTTCTTGTATAACAACAACTCTTTACTGAAGTGGTAGCCTTGTACGTGTAAGTAGCTTATAGAAAGACTTCTTTGATTTTTTATTTAAGAAGGTGTTGGGTGGGGGCATTAATTATGATGTCCTTATATATCACAACTTCATCTTCCACTCACCACTCTTATTTTGGGATGAGCAAGTGTTACCATGGACTCCCCTATCAAATCTTTTTGAAAACTGAATGACAAAGTTGGTTCATCTCCCCTTTAATTAGTTTGGTTGTAAATTCTAATCGAAATCACTTACTTGCTTAGAAAAAATAAGAAGAAAAGAAAGAGAAAAGATTGATCATTCACACTTTCTTAACATGACAAAGAGAAAAGAACCTGGTCGAATAGATAGATCATTCATACTTTCTTAACATGACAAAGAGAGAACCTGGTCGAATAGATAGATCATTCATACTTTCTTAACATGACATGAAATAGAAAAGAACTTGGTCGATCATATACTTGCTTATGAACATCCATTTAATGCCTTCTTGTTAAAGGTGTATTAGATATTGAAATTTATATAAAACATAAGGTTTGTACCAATTTCAGAGTAGGTTGGTACCACTATGATACTATCTTGGTACCAGTATGACAAAAAAGTTGGTACCAATTGTAGAACAGGTTGGTACTACGTTGAATATAGATTGGTACAACTTTGCCTGTAGGTTAGTACCACTATAACAAAAAAAGTGGTACCAATTCGATGTTATGTTAGAAGCTTATAGGCAGATTTAACTAACTACTGTTTTTCAGCCAGCTTTGTTTTCATTAATTATGGAGCCAAGGTCGGACTTAAGGTCGTTGTGCTCCGACATGACATCTTCGAGCAAACGCTGTTGTCGAGCACTATGAATTGTGTCCTGTTGAAAAAACCAAGAAAATAATTAGTGATCATTGGACATCAAAGTTATTCAATAATGTAATAGATATTGAACATTTATGTAGTTGCATACCACTTGGAACTGAGTCACGAACCTGTCAGCACATGCTCTAATACACGAGAGCATGATCACTCCACATGACCTCCTAAAGATATATTAGATGTCAAATGACAGAACTCACGCAACACCTGATTTAACAACTGCAAAGAACTTACAAATCAGGTGGTGGGAGGATGTCAACATTCTTAATAGCCCATTTCTCGAACATGCCCTTACGCCAGGAACTGTTCCATGCGTGCAAGAGCTCATCGATACCACTTCCCTACAAGACACCTTGTATGAGCTTAAGAGATAATTAAGAGAATACTAATGTAACACCAAGTAATTAAACTCGCAATTACCACTGTTGAGATGAGGGCCATGCCATGCGATGCGGTGTCACGATATAATGTATCAATGACAAATATATGTTTGTCACGCAGTGAAAAGGCCACACACCACCAATGCTCTGAGACGAGCACGGGAACAAAAATCTACCAATTTTAAAGTATATTAGTTTGAAACTGGATAGTACTAATAAAGTTTGGTACTATGTTCTTAACAAAATGGTACCAAACTATATATACAATTTACCATGTAATTAGTAGTAAAAAAGATTGGTATTGAAAACAATGTGAGAGACTAACCACACAAGTTCTTAAAAGTTGTGTTCCCGGGTATCTTTTGGCGTACAAGGACCCCAATT
The DNA here is from genome assembly GCA_947648045.1 of Beta corolliflora. Taxonomy (NCBI): domain Eukaryota; kingdom Viridiplantae; phylum Streptophyta; class Magnoliopsida; order Caryophyllales; family Amaranthaceae; genus Beta; species Beta corolliflora. The sequence continues at coordinate 330,367 of CANSZD010003048.1, read as the reverse complement.
TCTTCACATCTGCTTTAGGTAGCAAGACATTCATCTACCATGTAATTGGAAAATGTTAGTATACTTTGCAATGTAATGAAATAAAAGAGGGAAGAGTGAGAAACCAAACGGAATTCTTCTTACCGCAAAAGCAGGATCGAGCATAATGCGCTTGCTCTTCCCTTCGAACTCAGAACTCCAAATTTTGGTGTACATGACAGAAGCCATTTGCACGTAGTGGACGCCAACACATGCAGTCATGGATAATACACCTATCAGATCAGACCGCGTGGCATACTGTGTTCCACATCGCACAAGGACGGGGCTGTCCCTGTTGAAATCACCAAACATGGAGGTAAACAAGTGTATAATATATTTATAACGTTACAACTCCAAAAGTCATTTCACATCATCCAATTTAAAAATATATGAAAAAGTGAACATAAAAAAATATTGTATTCATAAGATTAGAATGAACCACTCATAATTTAAGTTTTCACATTAATAAAACACAACAAAGTCTGATCTTAGTGATATAATTCTGGTACCAAATTATGTTGGTTTGGTACCTACAATGTGTTACTTTGGTACTTATTTAACTTAAAAAAGTTCCCATTGTTTAAAAGAAAATAGCCCACCATTGCATTCACTTTGTTATATAGATTTACTTGTTTACAAAGAAAAATTGACAAAATACGGAGATTGAAAGCGTATGTAATGTTACCTCTCCTTCACTTTACCCTGCCTGATGAACTGGAGAAGGACCTTCTCGAATGAGGTCACCTTCACGGAATGACTCTTCGCAAGTTGAAGCTGAGTTTGTTTAGAGGTCGGTTTGCTGCGGCGGCGGGAGCGGCTTTTCTTTACTTCTTTGGCTTCGGTGTCTTCTGTGGCGGTGTCACCGGAGCCGGGTGTCTTATACCCATCACTCTCCTCCATATGATCGTCCCTCTCAGCACGAGGTGGTCCTCCAACAGCAGTGCTATCCTCACCATCCTCCGTGCCCCCATCCTTACCACTCCCCCCTGCCTTTTTCTTCCCAGCTTCACCCCCATTCCCATCTCCGTCATCATCATCATCATCATCTTTATTTTTGTCCCCAACTTCATCACCATCATCTTGCTTCGTATCTTCATCATCCTCGTCATCATCTTCCTCGTCATCATCATCCTCGTGGACAGATTCCATAAGGTTAAGTGCCTTGCAAACGTCAGTGACCACATCATTGACATTTTCTTGCACCTTAGGAGGACTGATGTCAGTGACATCCCTCAAAGGAGCGACCACAGGGCCTGAGGAAGTACTTGGTTGCTGCCCTACAAGTCCTCGCACAAGCCTCTGTTGCACCTCTTGCACCTGAGGTCTCATGTCAGTTACAGGTGAGGATGTACTTGCTTGCTGGCCTACAAGTCCTCGCACAAGCCTTTCCAAAGCAGGAGTGACTATACGGGCCACCTGATAAATTATGAAGTGTTACTACAATTATAAGAATAAAAATATAAAATTAATTTTAAAACATTGATGTTACATGCAATCAGTACCAATATGTGATGACCTTGGTTCTAAGACATGATAACCTTTGGTACCAAGATAACATTATGCTGGTACCAATAACTGCAATTGGTACCAACCTATGGTGACCTTGGTACCAATATATGATAAATGAATGATTAATCACCTCTTGTGAAATCCTCTGAATGTCCGCCTCTCCTAATGTACTGGCGCCAGGAATTATTGAATCTCTGGCCGAACAAGACTGATGCTCACCATATGCAACGTTCACGCTCTAGAATAAAAAATAGAATACAAAGGTGTCCAATATAATCAAAGATAACTAAATTTAGGAAACACAAACATATGGTATGCATGCTAAACGTCTAAATTTTCACGTTAACAAATTGATACATGATAAAGCAAGGCATGCAGCTAATGTAATCTAAACAGATTGTAGCCCAAGATATAAGTATGATTGTTTATTCTAAACATGATATACATGAAATAAAAGTTTTCCCATTGGATATTTGGATTGAGGCAACAAAAAAGCTATGCATTATTAGGTCCAATAGGCCCAATAACCATTTACTCAATCTCTTAACTCTTAGGTAGATGATGCTAGAAGATTAGGTTTAATCAAATTATCCCATAAGTTACACAACAATTCACATTAAATAGACCAACAATCATGTACAAGTAGATCGAAATTGGTCATATATAGCACCTCTATCAATATTCACACACCTATAACTAGATCCATGCCCCTACAATATGGTAGGATTACAAGAGAAAATGAAATTTACGTACCCTAAATTCACCGTAGTCTCCCGATGGCTCTACGATGACTGAGATGTCCTTGCTTCTTGCACCTTGCAAACGATCTCACAAACATAAACGCTAATATGCTATCATTATCTTTCACCATGAAGATGAACAACCCCAAACAGGAATTCACATCCATAACTATCATTATCCAATATACATGGATCAATACACTCTCAACTCCAATCCTCCAAAAATTAAGAAACATGATTTCAGCTGAAAGGCAACTAATAAGAAACATTAATTCATTAAATTTTATCTAGGTTCTAAAAGCTGCCACAATCCATAATCATCAATCAAAATAAACAATAAGAACCAAATTCCATGCACATAATCCATAATGATCAAAGAACTTCTAAACACCAAGATAGATGAGATATTGTATTCAGAAACAATGCAACCTAAACCCAAAATGTTCTTTCTTAAGCCTAAAAATTAGCACAAATTTGCCATTTTACGTGGACAAACATGACATAATGCTATAATCAACCACATAACTTACACCCAAGAAAGATTAACTCTCTTATAACCTTATTAACTACTCGACAATATCAAAATTTTGTGAGATTTTTTGTAACCTTATTAACTATGTTTAAAAAACAACCTAATCAAAATATAATTTTTTTGTGAGATTTTCTTAAAAGTAACTTCATTCATCACATTTAAAACAAAATCTTCAATCTCCACAATCTCCAAATTAACCGAAGGAATTGCACACAATCTCCAAAATTCCAATTAAATTAAAAAATTCGAATGTTTACCCACTCAACAAGATTAAAGTAAAAAAATATCAACAACCGAAAACTCTACCACAATCTCGAAGCATAAGGTACGAAATTCAAGGAATGACCCAAAAAATTAACTTATAAACAACCAGATCTGTACAAAATAAAATTAAAAATAACACAATCTTACTTGAAATTAACGAAGATGAGAAGATGGAGTGAGAACTCGAGGTCAAAACAACCCACAAACTCGAAATTCCGAAGCCATAAACCCGAAGCCAAAAACCCGAAGCCAAATTTAACGAAGATGATGCAGCAGCCTTCAACAATTCCGGTAAACCCGTAAAATCAGAGATGAAGCCTTCAACAAAAAATTCCTGGTTTCCAAACCCTAAATCCCTTTGAAAAAGATGGAGTTTTTGTTTGGTTTGAGAGAGAAGATGAAGGGAGAGCGACGTGATGAAGGAGGAGAGAGATTTACTCTTTAGTTTCTTAATTCATCATACTCACACGCGCGTGTGATATTAATTTTTCCACTTCCCTGCCTTTGGACTTGAAATGACCAATAAGCCCTTGTTTGAGTCCATAAAAGACTCAAACCGTTGGTTGCCTAGACAAACTCCTAGCCAGAGCATGTGCACAACACAACACATGTCTTATACAGTTATAGTACTTCATATACTACAGCATATTTCCTTTACAATGTTCCCATGTGCCTTTTATGGTAATCAACTAAATAAGAAGTTGGCATTTATTTTTTGACTTAAATCAGTGAAAACTCAAATCAATTAACTTTACTTAAATGTACTAAAAATTATGAGAGCTTCTTAAAATGTCAAATTATAACTATATATTATGGAAAAATTAGTTGTATTTAATGTCTACAAGTATTTTATTAGATTATTAGCCAAGGAGTGAGGGTGGGGTGTCCACATGAAATGTCTATATGACCCCTATTTCTTTTAATTCAGATCGTTTAAAAGTGTAATAAGGTGATAATTTCTTTTATGACGAAGATAAAGTGATAAATAAAGAAGAAGAAGACATAATTAATTTTTCTAATTAAGTAATTGATTTGATGAATTTATCTTTTTCTCATCTCAATTTTAACACATCATCACATATCATAAACCTTTATTAGTTTATTCAAGTGCCATTTGTCAAATTTATGGTATAAAAATACATTGACAACTAAATCACTTAATACCGCCGTTAATTGGAGACCATGGTCATTATTTATGTACCCTTATGCAAAAAATGAATAGTTTGTGATGTTTTGTACAAGCAATTAATGGTTTGTGTTGGTGTGATCATTTAAATCAGATTGTGCTAGAGCACGTACCTAATTAATAGTTGACATTGTTTGAGATCAATTTCTCTCACCCAACAAAATTAAAGCACGCAGTGCGTGCATTAAAACCTAGTTTTCTACTATTGAAACTCATGTAAAAGTGCAAGATTTTCTTTACTTCTACCATTTATCCCCAAATTCCATTCCAGGTTTATCTATTCATATAAATTCTTTTGGGAAATTTCTCGCGTTACCCCTAAGATTTGGCGAATTTCTTATTTTACTCCCTGTTAATGAGAATTCCTAAGATACCCCTAATGTTGGAGTATTTTACTCAATATGCCCAAAATATTGAGGGTACCTTAGGAAATTACCTTTTTCGGAAATTTTCATCACTATCTCACTGCTTATGTTTGAATCTTAATTCTCTTACCTCGCATTCTATATCTTAGAATAAAAATACTTCCTCCTTTCTTTTTTAATTGCAACATTTGCATTTTCACACTTGTCGAGGCACAATTTTGACCATAAAAATAACTTTAGTTATGTATTTGTAAAAATTATGCAAATGATATATTAAAAAACTACACTTTGAGACGAATCAAATAAGATCTCATATGACTATGTTTGTCTTTGTGTATAGATCATCATATACAGTCAAAGTGTGAATTGTGAATAGTAGAAAAGTCAAAATATTGCAATTAATAAAGAACGGAGGAAGGTGCATAAATCCAATAATTCACTAGTGGAAAAAAACACAAGGGTTGGCGGTGCAAGGGCTGCGTTTTTTGAAAAACGCATCCCTTAATAGTGAAGGGTTGCGGTTAGGGATGGGCAAGGGTCGGGTCTGGGTCGGGTCCAGCCGGACCCTAGACCCGGACCCTAATTTTTTTTGCGGACCCAGACCCGGACCCGAACCCTAAGGGTCTGGAAAAATTGGACCCGGACCCAGACCCTTAGGGTCAGGGTCTAGGGTCCGGGTCTAGGGTCCAGGCCTAAATTCTTAATTTTTGCCAAAATTTCAGTTTTTAACCCTAATTTCTACAAATTCGACTCATCCAAACAAAAGATTTCACAAAAGAACTCCGCTTTCGTCATCAAAAGCTAAGTAACTTAAAAGCAACCCAACAAAAAAATATCACTAATAATTAAAAACCCAAATAAATTATGGACTTGGGTTTTAGCTAAACAAATTCAATTCCTAATATGATAATCTTAAACAATGTAAAGGAAAAAAGTAAGTAGATAAGGACAAAGCTAAAACCCACAAAAGTTCATTGTTTTTTTTTTTCGTGAAAAAAGTATGTTAATCTTGCAGAATCTAACAATGGGTTTCTAAAATATGGTCATATATCAAATGTTGAAGAAAGAATTAGTGGAAAAAACTCATCTTGAATTAACTAGATCTATCACAATGGCTTATTGAATGGTATGAAGAGGAGGACCGCACTAAAGGTGGGAGGAAGAAAGAAATAGTAGTAGTATAAGAACAAGAAAATTGCACTAGTCTCAGATTTTTTTTGTTTTCAAATCAAGGGAAAAGTTGGGGAAAATTGTACTCGTCGCGACTCGCCTCGCCTTCCGCATAGGGCTTGGGTGATTGGATCTGAACCCGTTCAGATGAACTTTCACATTCAAAGACGCACCATCTTCTCGCCTGACGCCATTGATAAAGAGCTTCGAAGGTTGAGGTCTTGACTCTTGAGGATGAAGAGGAGGAGAGAGAAAATGGGTTTTCAAAGTGTTTTGGTTGTTCTCAAGATTAGAGTACTGTAATTTAATTGGGCAATGGAAGGATTCCTGTGCATATTGGTGTTTTAGTTATTTAGTAAATCAGTTTGTTTTTTTTTAAAAAAGTTAAAATTTATATATTAAATTATTTTAGGGTCTAAGGGTCGGGTCTGGGTCGGGTCCGGGTCTAAAATATCAAGATCCAGACCCGGACCCTAAAAAAATTACTTGGACCCTGACCCGGACCCGGACCCTTAGGGTCTGAAAAAGTTGGACCCAGACCCTTAAATTAGGGTCGGGTCCAGTAGGGTCCGGTCGGGTCCTGGACCCATGCCCATCCCTAGTTGCGGTCAGCCCAAAAACCGCAGCCCATTAAGTAATAAAGGGCTGCAATTTTTTCAAGCGTCATTTCTCTCATCATTCTCTCTCCTCACTCTAACCTCTCTCAAACTGAATTTCCTCTAACCTCTCTCCTCTCATTCGTCTCTCTCTCTCTCTCTCATTCATCTTCAAGCACCACAAATCTCCGGTCATCGTCGCACAGTTTCTCATAAGCGAACCATCGTCATCGTAGCAGCTGCCGTCCAAAACCGAGCCATCGTCGTCGCCGCAGCTGCCGTCCAAAACCGAGCCATCGTCGTCACCGCAGCTTTCGTATGTCCCCTTAACTTCGCCGGATTTTTACCCTTCGTCTCTCGTCTCTCCTCCTTCGGCTCTCGGATCTCCTTCTCTCACACCACCTCGCCGGTTTTTTCACTTCGCGCACAGTCTCTCGTTTATCTCGCCGGATTTTTCCCCCTCGCTGGATTTTCCCCCTCGCCGGCATGGTTCGAGATTTGTTGGTTTGTGATTTTTTTTGTCAATTTTAGGTTTTTTTTCATTGTTTTGTCGAATTTTGAAGTTCTTGAACTGTGATTATATTCTGCTAGTTTGTTTAAGACTATTAAGTTTTTGACTCTTTGCATAGTAGAACTGAAATGTGAATTTTTTTTAATGGAATAAAATGTATTAATCATTCTGCTGATCATATTTCTTACTCGTTCTATGATTTAATATTCGCAGTCTCTCCTTGATTCTTGATCGTGGTGTTACTATTAATCATTAGTTCTATCGTTTTAAAAGTGAAGGGCTGCTACGGAAAGGGCTGCTGGCCAAAAACGCAGCCCTTAGGGCTGTTTTGACCGCATCCCTTCCGTTTTTTTCCATTAGTGATTACTTATGTTAAAAAAACACAATAACGAAATAATTTCACACATTAAAAATTCCATACATATTTGTTGTTTTATACTTTGTGGATAGGAAGTGGAAGACAATGGAAGCAACACAAAGAGCTATAGTAGTGAAATGATGAAGGAAATTCAATGTTTTAACTTTCTCTCTCTTTTTTTTTTACTGGAAGAAAATATGTCATCAATAATAAGCCAAATGGTACATACAATGATAATAAAAATATGAAAAATACATATTTAGCAAATTGCAACAATTTTCACAATGAAACCAATTAATTATAAGCATACTCGAGCACAGCTCCAACTCCACCGCTTCAAGCTTGACGCGAGCAGTGTACTTTGATGTCTTTGCATCTTTCCATGTAGAGACCTTCACAATCTGATTCTGTGATATAATTATTCCCAGTGACGAATTGCTGAAAAAACCTAAACCCTCATGGATCCATTCCAAATTATTAACACCATGAAAATAAGAAAACTCATACAAAGATGACAAGAAACCACCAAGAAGAGGGACAAAAACTCTCACAAATGGAGAGAACTGAACAAAGGAAAGCAATAAAGAAGATAATAACACTAAAATCTAAGGAAAATGGTCGAAAATAGTCTAATTTCTGAAGAAATTAGACTATTGCCGACCAAAGAGGCCAAGAAAATTAAAAACCCTATAAAGAGAATTGGAGAGGGAGAGAGGAGAGGAGACGGCTAATTTTCTCTCATTAGTTTGGGTATATGGGTAAAATACTCTACGCATTTTCGAAAATTCGTGGGTGAAACAAGAATTTCACCTAACCTGTGATGACAAAACAGTCATGAATGTTCATCCTAGAATGCAGTAATTTTCTCTTATGTTTAAGTGATATTTTCTTTCATTCTCATTACTTGATTTGTGCCTCTAGGACACCTTTAAATAGGTGAGAAAAGCTGCCCGTTGGAAGGACAGTGACTCATTCTTTTACACCAATAGCTGATCAATTTAGTGGATCACAACAGGACAAAAATACATCAATTCCCTAGTATAACCTAGTACTGAAATACAGAGAGAATCAGCCTAGAACACGGTGAACTACCACACTTCTTTTCAGTCATACACACTGATTACTTATACTAAGCACACACTAATTAAGATTAGCTAGCTATAATGAGCTCCTTGCTCAATACTGCCCCTCAAGCTGAGAGTGAGGTATGAGACTGAACTCCCAGCTTGTGAAGAATAGTGTTGTGTTGCTTAGTAGGTAGCACTTTGGTGAGCACATCTGCTATTTGATGATTGGTAGGAATGTAGAGGGGAGAAATGATGCTTGCACTAGTGGTGTCTCTGATAAAATGACAGTCAATATCCACATGCTTAGTCTTCTCATGATGCACTGGGTTTGATGCTATAGCAAGAGCTACTTAGTTGTCACAATATAGAGGAGTGTGACCAAGTTGTTTCAGCCTAAGATCTCTTAGCAATTGCTTAAACCTCATCACTTCACACACTGTCATGGCAATGGACCTATATTCTGTATTTGTTGTACTTCTGGCTACAACTAACTGCCTCTTAGACTTCCAGGATATGGGAGAATCACCAAGGAGAATACAAAAACCTGTAGTTGATCTCCTAGTTGATGGACAGCCTGCCCAGTCACTATCACAATAGGCAGACAGTTGAGCTTGGGAGTGATTAGAAAGAAGTATACCTAGACTAGGAGCTCCAACTTGGTACCTTAGGACTCTTTTCCCTACGTGAAGATGCACAATTGTAGGCTTGTGCATGAATTTGCTTAATACATGAACTGTATAAGTTATGTCAGGCCTTGTGAGTGTTAAATATATGAGCTTGCCAACCAATTTTTGGTACTCTTCAGGATTAGAAAGTACATCTCCAGCTTCACTTGTTAATTTTAAGTGTGTATCCATGGGAAATTTCAAAGTTCTACAATTCTTCATGCCATATTCCTGTAGCAAGTCTAGGACATACTTCCTTTGTGAAAGAAAGATCCCTCCCTTCATTCTATCCACTTCAATGCCCAAGAAATACATTAACTCCCCCATGTCTTTCATGTGGAATTGAGAGGAGAGAAAGGCCTTGGCTTTATCTATGCCAACCATATTGTTGCCTGCAATGACAAGATCATCAACATACACAAGGATAGTTGTAAAGTTGTCCCCTTCTTGTTTTATGAAGAGTGAGTACTCTGATTTTGACTGAGTGAAGTTGTTACTCTTCAAGGCATTGCTTAACTTGGCAAACCATTGCCTAGGAGCTTGCTTGAGTCCATAGAGGGACTTGAGCAATCTGCAGACCTGAGGAGAACTAGCTTGTTTGCTCATAAGCTCCTCTTGTGATCCAACTTGCAATCTGCTTCCCTACTCAGTATATCCTGGTGTGAGTTTCGTGTAAACTCTTTCCTGCAATTCACCATGCAAAAATGCATTTTTAACATCCATTTGATGGACAAACCACCCCTAATAGATGCAACAGCCAACAATGATCTCACATTAGCCATTTTGGCCACAGGAGCAAAGGTTTGCTCATAATCCACCCCATATTTTTGACTATTTCCCAAAACAACAAGCCTTGATTTGTACCTATCCACACTACCATCTGCATTGTACTTTACTTTGTATAGCCATTTACACCCTATAGCTATTTTTCCAGGGGGAATGGTAGTTATTTCCTAGGTATTGTTGCCTCAAGAGCATCAAGCTCTTCATTCATGGCATGTACCCATTTAGTTTCTTGAATTGCTGCTTTAAAGTTTCTAGGCTCACAATGACTCTCCACATGACTCATAAAACAAGAGAACTGAGGGGTTACAGAGGTGTTAGTCACTCTTTGAATAGTGCTACCAGGTTCTGTAATGGTGAGGTTGGAGGTGTGATAGTCAGTAAGTCATTGGGGAGTTTTGTGAGTTCTACTAGATTATCTTAGGGTAGGTTCAGGTCTAGTAGTTGGTTCAGTAGGTTAAGGTTTAGTGTCAGGAGTGGTATTAGGTTTTCAGGAACAGTTTGTGGAGGAGAAGTAGTGTCAGGGTCACATTCAGGACTTAGTGAGATAGTAATGGATGTGGTGTTTGAAGGCTCATTTGTAAGGGTAAATTGTAACACCCCGATAATTCTCTCTTTTCTAAAATACCTTTTTACAATAAAACATAGAGAATTATCAAAGTATTATCGTCCGTGTGAAAACGTATCGGCTTATTCGGAATTTTGCAGCGGAAAACAATAATAATAAACTTTATAATTAAACTTAGTCAACAATAAAGTCAACTCCAAAACCAACCAACAAAACCAAAGTCCACCTTTAAACTAAATTAAACCAACTATGAAAAGTAAACTCAAAAGTATTGTAAATAGACTACACAAGCTCTCCAAAAATCCCGATCCCCAATGATGCATCATCTTCGAACCTGTTAGATGGATTATGCACTATTGATCCCTAGAGACTGCTCACCAAAATGGGTCATCACAAGATCAATAAGGCAAAACTATGATCAACATACACAACAAAAGCACGTAATCAGCAAAGCTGAGTACTACATACTAAACAAGTAAACAATCCTAACATGATACTAATAAATAATAAGGAGGGATAAATAATAATATAACAATATAACATTATGCAGATAACTTCTACTGAACTAAACTTTAATCATCTTTTTATCACTTTAATGGAATAATTATTGGACCGAGTTGTCTAACTAAAAACCAGCCTTCACCTAGGAAGACGAAATACGGGCGCGACTCCGTATTCCATAATGACCTGCGATATCGAGGAACCTTTGAATAAAAAGAGGAACGGTGATCAATCCAATTCCCAGAAAAAGCCATGGCACGCTCACCATGTACCCCAACTCCTAATTGTCCAACTTCAGACGTGCACCAGTCTAAAGTTTATTACTATCCAAGTTACACTTTACGTGATTTACAATTTATTACTTATTATGACACACAAGTAATACAGGAATCTCAAATCAAACATTCACAACTGAACTTCTTTTTATCTTAGGATTAAAATAAGTGGTCATACAACTTACAATCCAATTAATCCCTTTTATTCCAATCCTTCTTATTTGTTGAACCTAGCCAACAATCAACTTACCTTTCAAAGGCATAAATGATCAACTTACCAAATAAGGCCTACAATCCTCATAGAGTAGTGAAAATAATAATATAAGGGAACACATGATTTAAACATGATCCAACTCACTAAATATATTAATTCCCTTATGTGAATTAATAAATAAAGTTCCCAATCCAATTATCATGCTTGCATCAATATTTCATACAAACATGATATTCAACTCATAATCAAATCTTATAATCAACATGTTTGCATACAGGCATAAAACATGTAAAATCCAATCATAATAGAAATCATATATGAACTTACAAAGATCCTATACATGATACTACAACTTTTCCTTCCTAAAATCATGATACTACTCACATAACACATAGTTATGTACGTACCTTGTGTAGACAAATTGAGAGGCCACTTTTCTACTCTAAAAGTTGCCTAGGGAATAATCTCCGCCTAACAAAATACAAAACATTGGTATATCAATATATCAATAAATTTACATGCAGCAATAAAACTTCACTTAAAAACGTGTCAAAACCTTTTTCTAAAGTTCTTTTGACTCCAAAGATTATATATTTCAAACCCTAAAATATGGTACTACTAAAATAGGCTTTTAAAACCTCAAAAATCAAGACTTTAATATTTAAATCTCTCCTTGAACATAAAATATTAAATCTGAAATTTTTTTGCTTAATAATATGAAACATATAATCTGAAATAATTAAAGATACAATCTTTAAACAATAATTTAACAAAATAATACTTTGAAATATTAGATCAATATATATGAAATCAATATATAAGAAACGAGGAAAAGAATCAAAAGAAAAAGGGAGAAAAAGAGTGAAATACCGAAATCGCGAGTGAAATATGGCAGCAAAATTTCGAAACTTGCAGAGGCCATAACTGATAGAATAATAATCGGAATCGAGTGATTCTTGAGCGTAAGTTCAATAACTTTTCGAGATCTACAATTTCTCAGAAGGAATTTTTGGCTAAAAATAAACGGAACTATGAGAAATCTGGACAATCAGATTCGGGTGAGAGAAAAAACGAGTGAAGGGAGGAAAAGAGGAAAGAAGAATTAGTGGAAAACAAAAGCCAAATCTGAAAATATGAATCATGGGAGGTTTAATGAAGTATTTATAGATTTCCTTTTCCTAATCCTAGTAGAATTAGGAGCACATAAGAATAAGAGTCTTATTAGGAAAAGAATTACTCCTTTGGGCTTTCAAATTGGCTCAAAAGGCTACAAATTGGCTCCTCAACCCATAAGCTTAATTTAATAATTAAATATACTTTAAATACTACTCTTTAAATAATTAAAGTTCCACTTAATGACACATTTAATTAATTTAAGAAATAAAAAACCATAAAACTCTTTTAACTCCTCAAAATAGTCAAACATTAAAATAATTCGACTCATAAAATATTAAAATCATTTATAAATATACTTTAAATATATTTATAAAATTCATAAAATTACGGGGGATTACATAAATAGTCTCAAAAAATCTCACATCTCTACTTACAAACATAGAGTTGGTTGTTAAGTTGAGAAGCATGTACCCCTTTTGAGTTTGAGGGTATCCAAGGAACAAACAAGGCATTTCTCTTTCAAGGAACTTATCATGTACTCTACTAGGGTTGTTGGCCATTACAAGACATCCTAATGTTTTAAGATGATCATATTTAGGCTTAGTTTGGAACATTACCTCATATGGACTCTTATGATGTAAGATAGGAGTTGGAAGCCTGATGATCAAATGCACATCTATCAATACACAGTCACCCCAGTACTGAAGAAGGAGGCCTGATTGGAACCTAAGAGCTCTTTCCATCTCTAAAATATATCTATGTTTTCTTTCTGCACTGCCATTTTGTTGTGGCCTATCTACACAAGATGTTTGATGGATTATGCCTAGTTTATCAAAGAATGGCCTACATTGCTTGTCTTCAAACTCCAAAGTATTGTCTGACCTGATTATCCTCACCTTGCTTGTGAATTGAGTTTTTGTCATGTTTACAAACTTTTCAATTGCAGCATAGGCATCAAATTTGTGTTTCAAGAGATGTACCCATGACACTCTACTGTGATCATCTATCATGGTAAGAAAGTACCTATGATTGATTCTTGTGCTGACTCTGTAAGGCCCCCATATGTCTATGTGAATAAGATCAAAGATACTTGCTGCTCTTGAATCACTTAGATCATATGGCTACCTTGTGAATTTTGCCAGAGGCAAGTGATGCACGCATCCTTGTTATGTTTGTCAAAACCCTTCAGTTCTTCAATGCAGCTAAGCTTGGCTAGTGGAGCATGGCCCAATCTCTGGTGCCACAGAGTGGTGTTTCAGCTTTGTGGTGCACCAATGATTGTGTTAGGTATATTTATCTCACAGGTAGCACTCATTTGCTTTTTATCACCAGTTTCAAACTTCTCTGCACCATCTCTTCTTGCCATACTACCTAGAGCCTTGGTAAGATCTTCATTTACTAGGTAGTACAATCCATTTAAAGCCTTGCCTACAGCCTTGACCTTTGTTCCTTCAGAGTTCACAATCATACAGTATGAGTCATAGAAGTTCACTTTACGTCCAGTGTCTCTTATCAACTTCTGCACAGAAATGAGATTGTGTTTGAAGCTTGGAACATACAACACACTTTTCAGCAACAGGTTGTTACGTAACTTCACTTCACCACAATGAGATATTATTGAGGTCTCCCCAGTTGGCAGGTTGAGCTTTGGTTCATTTATGCTCTTTACATGATCAATCAAGAAATTGAAGCATTATGTGATGTAGACATTTGCTCCTGAGTCAACGATCCACTCACAGTTTTTGCTTTCAGCATAGCAACAAGTGATCATCCCTGCATATGAGTATTCCATTTCATCATCAGTTTCTGAGTTAGCAGCTCTAGAGGGTGTTGGGAGAAGCTTCAAGAGCTGCTCCAGTTGCTGTGGAGTTATGACAGTAGTTGTGCTTCCACTAGATGATCCCTCACCTTTTCCTTGAATGTTTGCAGCAAGCTTCACATTAGGCTTTGTGTTTTTTCCTCCTTTCTTCCATTTCTGGGTTTTAAAGTTGCCATAATCCTTCACCTTAACTTTATGTTCCTTATCATGCTTAGGATGCCAGTGTGGGTACCCCACAACAAACCAACATACATCCATGTTGTGACCAGGTTTCCCACATACACTGCACCCTCCTTCTTTTCCTTTAGTAAACATAGCTGCTACTTCCATTTCTTCCTTCACAGGCTTCAACATCTCCCTTTCACACTCTTCTTATTGAAGGCTGTTGCAAGCAGTTTCAACACTTGGCAAAGTACTCATCATGAGTAAATTGCTCCTTTGAGGCCCATATATATACTTCATCAATCTCATTGAGAAACTGAAACTACTTCAGTTCTTCTTGTTGAGTGTTAAGAGCAAGAATGAAAGCATTAATTTCAGTGTTAACTGTACTGATAGGTGGTTGGTGATTCAGTGCATCCAACTCTTCCCACAAGCCCCTCATTTCTGTATAATAATCAGTTATGCTTTTCCCTTGCTGATAAGCTTCATAAATTTCTTTGTTTAATCTGTACTTCCTAGAGCCATTAGACACTAGGTACCTTTGTTCAAGGAATTTCTAGATCTGGGAAGCATTTTCAATATAGATTTCTTAATAGGTTCAGATACATTGAACAATATCCAGGAGATCACCATATTGTTACAAGTGTCCCAAGCTTCTTGTTTTACTTTATCACTAGCATCTCTTTTCACTGCTCCTGTTACAAACCCTGTCTTTCTTTTTGAAGCCAGTCTTATCTCTAGAGACCTCTTCCATGATCACCCTAAAGTTTTTCTATATTGATGGAGCTACTTCCATCAGATGGATGCAAATACAACAGACTAGTTATCTCTATTGTTGTATTACCACCAGAGTTTTTATCACCAGCCATTTAGGAAGATAGAAAGAAAGAAAGATACTAATTTTAAAGATCTAGGGATGAAATGCAAACCAGATTTTCAGACTCACATATACACTAACACTAGCAAAATAAGTTCACATTCAGTTATAATTAGATTGAGTATAGTGAGAGAAAAACGAAGAACCTGATGCAAAGCTCTGGTACCATGATGACAAAACAGTCATGAATGTTCATCCTAGAATGCAGTAGTTTTCTCTCAAGTTTGAGTGATATTTTCTCTCATTCTTATTACTTGATTTGTGCCTCTAGGACACCTTTAAATAGGTGAGAAAAGCTGCCCGTTGGAAGGACAATGACTCATCCTTTTACACTAATAGCTGATCCGTTTAGTGGATCACAACAGGATAAAAATACATCAATTCTCTAGTACAGCCTAGTACTAAAATACAAATAGAATCAGCCGAGAACATGGTGCACTACCACACTTCTTTTCATTCATACACACTGATTACTTATACTAAGCACACACTAATTAAGATTAGCTAGCTATAATGAGCTCCTTGCTCAATAACCTGAGGAGTATCTTGGAAATTTCTGTTTTTTTAGTGAAACAAATTAATCCCATTAGTTATTACTATTGAGCAATTCAAACCTCCTAGTCAATTTTGGGTCAAATTATATTGGAATATGCAAATTAATAGGTGCTCATTTTTTGTTTTCCTTTTTTCATCAACTAGTTGTTGGTCGCTTCGCGCAGTCCCGTAATGTAGCATAATTCAATCTGGTAAATGTTGTTTAAAAGTGTAATTGCAATATTTTATTTGGTAATAACTAGGTAATTATGATTGTATGAGATAATATTAATAGGCAATTACTCCCTTCGTCCCATAATATAAGTCATGATTCTGTTTTTACATGGAAATTAAGGTAAAGTGGAATCTTGTTTTATTTGAATAAAAAGATTCATTTTTATTGTGAACACTTACATTGTTTTTTCTTTTTAACAAAAAATAAAAACTGAACATTTAATGTTACATGGTTTAATGTGTAGAGAAGTTCAATGTGATAAAATATTCCATTTTGTCATTAATAATGGTGCATTGGAAGCTGAAATTATGAGGATATTTTGGAAATTAAATTATTTTCATAAGGGTATTTTGGGCATAATTATTGATTGAAAATAGAAATAAGACTTATATTTTGGGACACCTTACAAGGAAACATGACTTATATTATGGGACGGAGGGAGTAGTATTTAGTATTATACTGTCAATAATTTATGTAACTGTAGTAGTTCACATAAAATAAGAGTACTAATGATATTTTCTTAATACCTACGGAGTAATTTCTTTCCGTGAGAGAGAAGAGAAAGAGACTTGGACATGCGGGATATAGGGATGGGTTTCATTGAATGAATTCAATGAATCTTGTTAGGGTGATTGAATTTGGGTTAAATTTAGGGTAATGGGTTTAAAAAATGGTAGGAATGAATAGTGTTATTGTTTTAGGGTTAAATTGTAATGGTAATTTAGGATGCTATAACTATGCTGTTAAGAAATTAAGGCCCGTTTGTCATGATTTTTTTTTTTCAGTTTTCAGTTTTTTTTAAAAAAAAAACACTAAAAACACAATATAGGATACCACAAAAAGTAGTTTGAACTTTTTTGTTGTCATTTTCAAAATCACCATGGTTATTGTAGGTTTGAAACATTTTTTATTTTTTATATGATATACTTCCTCTGTTCTTTTTTTATTGCAACAATTACCACTTTAGGTTGTTTCACATCTATTGCAACAATTCCACTTTAGGTTAAAAAAAAGGAGCTTTAGTTGACAATATTGCTCTTACTTTATCTTATTAAAACCATCACTATTACTCAATATGCCTCATAAACTTGCGTTGACTTTATTAAGGATTTATTTCTCTCTCCTACTCTAGTTAATTAAAGGGGTACTTTTATTATAAACTACCCACCTTTTTCACTTTCTTAAAAAATGTGCCCAAACCCATTGTTGCAACAGAAAAAGAACGGAGGAAGTATTATCATATGACTTGAAAAAAGAAAAAAAAAAAAAAAACGCACAGTAATACCGAAGAGGCCCTACGTAATGACATTTTTGTAATTTTTCTCAAAAACGCTTACCTAAGATAAATATATTAAAATTTTAGTTACGGCCTAAAATGGAAATTGTTGCGTTTATATTGTTGCAGAAGAAGCATAACTACTTCTACTATTATATTTGTAAATTATAATATAGTCTCTCATTTGAAATTAAAAAAATTTAAATTGTTACTTTTAACAGCTCAGTACACTTTATTATTACTATTAGGAAAAATTTATAAGAAAAACACCTTTATGAAAACTTTTTTTGTGAAAAAACACCTTTTATATCAATTTCTTCAAGAATACACCTTTTATGATCATTTTTTTTGTAAAAAACACATTTGCCAGCTTTTCCGTCCATAAAGTAGAATATTTCGGCCGTAAAATGGAATACTCTGTCCATAAAATGGAATATTCCAGATAAAAAATGGAATATTTCGGCAACAAATGGCATATTCTAGTCCAAAATTTGGCAAAAGGTGTTGTTTTATTTTTAAAAAAATGGTCATAAAAAGTGCTTTTTTGCAAATAAAAAAAAAACATAATGGTTATAATAGGTGTTTATTATTTACTATAACAACTTCTAGTTTTGGACTTTAAATTGTTCATGACATACCTTTGTACTCCCTCCGTTCTTTATTAGTTTACCCGTTTCTTTTGCACAAAGTTTTAGGAGAAACAATGTTGTGGGACATAGAAAGAAAGAGAAACTATTATTTTTATATTAAAGTTGAATGTATGTGTGATGGAAAGTTAGTGGTCCCATTCCAAAAATAGAAACAAAAGAAATGGGTAAACTAATAAGGGACATCCCAAAAAGGAATACGGGTAAACTAATAAAGACCGGAGGGAGTATATGTTTAGCCAATTGATCAAAGTGAAAAATGTATTTTCCTCCTCTAATACCCAAACCAGAAGATAGAGAATTGGTTTGAAGGTGTTGGAACATAATTACATAAGGCTATAAAATTGGGTATATGTTATCCTGAGCATAATTTCTATTAGTAGTTGTTGCCTGCATAAATGCTTGCAAATAATTCAACCACATTAAAATTACTTTATATAGAGAATAAAGATCTCAGAGTTGTTTTTATTAATCACAAGTACAGCAAGTATAGAGGTATTTATACAGCAAAGAGAACAAGTAGTGGAAGTAAGTTAACTCCTATTATTATGGCACTAACCCAACTACTTACACATGACTAAGAAACTGAGAGTGAATATGTTAAGCACTTCCTAAAATACAGGAACAACTAAAGCACGTTATTAGCCCCCGGCAAGCTCAAGGACGGGACGAACTTGAAGCGTGAGACGAAGAAGGGAAATGCGATCCTTAGCCAGGGGTTTGGTAAATATGTCGCCCAACCGATCCACGAAGACACATGGCAGATCCGAAGAGCACCTGGATTCAACCCGTTCGCGAATGAAATGAAAATCCAAAGCAATGTGTTTCGACCTGGTACTAATAACGGGATTCTTACTCATGAAAATAGCACCAACATTATCACGGAGCGAGAAAAGGAGGTTGAGTGATAGGAGCATGGAGATCGGTAATTAATTGTTTTAGCCAGAGAAGCTCACCGCAGTGGAAGCAAGGGAACGATACTCAGCCTCTGTACTGGAGCGGGCCACAACACGCTGTTTACGAGAAGTCCAGCTGATAAGGTTGGGACCATGAAAAATGGTATAACCATACTGTGATCTGCTATCTTCTGGGTCGGATATCCAACCTGCATCACAGTATGCAAGAAGAGATGGAGCATGAGTAGGTTTGAAGTGAAGGCAGTGATTGGATGTGCCTTTTAAATAGCGCAAAATCCTCTTTGTGGCCTGCCAATGAAGAGTAGTGGGGGAATGCATGAATTGGCAAACACGGTTGACAGAATAGACAATGTCTGGGCGAGTGATAGTAGCATACTGAAGGGAACCCACAATCTGCCGAAAGAGTGTGGGATCATGAAAAGGATCACCGTGAGAAGTGAGCCGGGAGTTGGGATCAGACGGCGTCGAAATAGGAGATGCTTCTGTCATGTTGCTGCGTTGAAGGATATCTTGAATGTAGTTATGTTGAGATAAAGTGAGACCTTTAGAATTGCGACTGATTTGCAAACCCAAGAAAAAATGCAGAGGGCCAAGATCTTTGAGGGCAAAAACCTGATGTAACTGAGTGATGAATCGCTGAATCTGAGCTGCATGAGTACCGGTGATGATTAAATCGTCCACATACACAAGAATGTAGATAATGGTGGTGGAAGAGATGTGAACAAACAATGAAGTGTCTGATTGACAAGCTCGGAATCCTTGACTAACAAGGTAAGATTTGAGTTTATTAAACCATGCTCGGGGAGCTTGTTTGAGACCATAAATAGCCTTGTTGAGCCGGCAGACATGAGTGGGACGAGATGGATCCTCAAAGCCACGGGGTTGTCTCATGTAAACAGCTTCCTGTAAATCACCGTTAAGGAATGCATTGTTTATATCCAGTTGGCGAATGCACCAACCATGAGAAAGAGCAATGGAAAGGACCAACCGAATGGTGGTGGGCTTAATAACGGGACTGAAGGTGTCAAAGAAGTCAACCCCCGCCGCTTGACTGAAGCCTTGAGCCACCAACCTTGCCTTGTAACGCTCAATGGAACCGTCGGAATGACGTTTAACCCTGAAAATCCACTTACAACCAACAAGATTAACATTAGTAGGACAGGAAACAAGAGACCAGGTGTTATTTCGCATGAGAGCATCATATTCAGTTTGCATTGCTTGCTGCCAGTGTGTGTGTTTGATGGCTTGAGTATAGGTACGAGGCTCAAATGCAGGAGAGGAGAGGGTGGTAGTAAAGGATTTCGGCTTTAAGGAATTGGTACGAGCACGAGTGACCATGGGATGGGTGGTGTGAGCAGCAACGCGGTAATGAGCGGTGGAGGGCTGGGTTTGCTTAGCACGGGAGCTGATAGGGGACTGTTGAGAGGGTGGGTTAAGAGGAGGAGAAGGGGGTGAAGAGGGAGGTGGGGCAGGGGGTGATGGAGATGGGGGAACAGGGGGGCCCGAAAATGAAAGAGCAGCAACCTAGTCAAGAAGATTGGGGGAAGTAGCGGGGGAGGAGGAGTGAGAAGGGGAAAGAGGTGGGGGGGAAGATGTGTATATGGAAAAAAACATCTTCATTGAAAACGACATGACGGGCTATGTAGATGCGGGAAGATGGGGTGTGAAAACAAAGGTAGCCTTTATGTGCAGCACTATAGCCAATAAACACACAAGGAAGAGACCTAAAATCAATTTTGTGCTTGTTATACGGCCGAAGAAATGGATAACAGAGACAACCAAAGGTTTTGAGAAAACCATAATCCGGAATGTGGTGATAGAGTTGTTGATAAGGAGACTGAAAATGGAGAAGAGGAGTGATAGTGCGGTTGTGAAGGTAGGTAGCGGTTTTGAAAGCATGTTCCCAAAAAACATGTGGAAGAGATGATTGAGCTAAGAGAGTGAGACCTTTTTCTACAATGATACGATTACGTCGTTCAACAGCACCATTTTGTTCTTGAGTGTGAGGGCAAGAAATGCGATGTTGAATGCCAAGTTGTTTAAGAAAAGTGGAAACAGTACGGAATTCCCCACCCCAATCAGACTGTAAACTTTTGATATCACTATTGAATTGAGTTTTGATCATTTGTCAAAATTGCATAACATATTCACTCTCAGTTTCTTAGTCATGTGTAAGTAGTTGGGTTAGTGCCATAATAATAGGAGTTAACTTACTTCCACTACTTGTTCTCTTTGTTGTATAAATACCTCTGTACTTGCTGTACTTGTGATTAATAAAAACAACTCTGAGATCTTTATTCTCTATATGGTATCTAGAGCCTTCTAATTCTAATTTTTTTTTTTACATCTCCCTTCTCATATTCCCTCCCATGGCTTCTACCACTCACTCTCTCCTGGCTTTTGCTAACCCTCAAAATTCCAATCTCAATCTTCAAATCCCCTCCATCACTATCAAACTCGATCGGGAAAATTACTCCTTATGGCGCTCTACCATCGTCTCGACTCTTGAGACCTTCGATCTGGAGACTTTCATTCTCCATCCTTCCCCACCACCGGCAGATCGCACTGTTACTAACGAGGACGGTGTTTCCCTCACCGAACCCAACCCAGATTTTACTCTCTGGAAAAAGCGAGATCGCTTTGTCCTGCTCTGGATCAAATCCACCCTGTCTGAGCGTGCTCTATCCATTGTTGTCCATGCTACCTCCTCTCACATGGCCTGTACAGCCATTGAAAAGACATTTCAGGCTCAAACTCGAGCTCGACGAATGGCTATGAAGGTCCAATTGCAGAGTCTGTCAAAAGGCTCTCTCTCTATGCTTGAATATATTGAGCGTAAACGCTCCATTGCTGATTCTCTCGCGGAGAATCTCCATCCCATCTCTGATGAGGATCTTGTTGGTTATCTCTTAAACGGCCTCGATTCCTCCTACGGTCCGTTTACTGCAGCCTTCATGCAGAAGTCTGATGACGTCACTGTTGATGATCTTGCTGGCCTTCTTCTTCAAGAGGAGGGTCACCTCGAACAAGAGCTTGCTCGCCAAGCTGTTGTCCTACCTCTGTCTACTACTACCCCAGTGCCCTCGGTCCCTGGTGCCTCTGTTTTCACTGTCAATCGATCTCATACCAAGCCCTCGTCCACAAACAGCCCCCACCATCATCCTAGTTCCTCCTCTAACCGGAACAATGACACTCGTCTTCGTCGTCCCATGTGCCAACTTTGCAGCAAACCGAGTCATGAGGCTATTGACTGCTGGCAACACAACAATCAGACGGATTTTCCATCCCGACGACCTAATTCGCGTGTCCAACCTCGCCAAGCTCATGTGGCTCAACATGGCAGCTCTTCTTCAGTTCTGGATCCATCCTGGTACTTCGACACGGGTGCCACCGATCATGTCACTCCGGATATTCGCAAACTTCACATTGCCGATGACTATACTGGACCCGACACTCTGCAAGTAGGCAACGGTAACCATCTGTCTATTTCTCATGTTGGTTCATGTTCATTGCCTAATCTTTGCTTGCCCAGTGTCTTTGTCGTCCCTAAACTCACCACAAATCTTCTTAGTGTCTCTAAATTAACCAGTGATAATAACGTTTTCATGGAATTTTGGCCTACTCACTGTTGTGTTAAGAATTTTCAGGGCCAAACCCTCCTTCAAGGGGACATTAAACATGGCTTGTACCGGCTGCCTCCTACCACCAGTTCAACACCCTCTACCATGGCTCTTACTGGTGTTCGCACGACCCTTCATGGCTGGCATCAACGTCTTGCTCATCCTCACGAGCCTCTCTTACATCGTCTCATTTCTTTGTTTCAACTTCCTGTTTCTTCAACTAAAGCACGTTATTACTTTATATCTTTCTTGCCATTATTACTATTTTGAGTAAGTTTTTCTGATATTAGGTGTCAAGAAGACCAAAAATACAGTTCTTAATCGATTCTGATGCAAAGAGGAACCAGCCGGTTTAATTTTGAGGAAAGAAAGTGTGACAAAGCATGGTCGCCAACACAAAGTTCTATACCCGAGAGACGAACAAGTGTTAAGATTTATACTCATTTGACCAACCGGTTGTACAAGTCATCTCGATTTAGAGGATGTTAAGAAATTCTGGGACAATGAAATTGAAAGTTTATTCATGGGCTCATAATTAGGGGTGTAAGCGGACTGCGAAAAGTCCAGAGTCCAATCCAGTCCAGTCCAAACTTGTCGGACTGGACTGGACTGAAATTTTTTTGGACTGGACTCGGACTCAAATTTTCGAGTCCAAATATTTTCGGACTGGATTTGGACTCATCCCTTTGGAGTCCAATAAGTCCAGTCCAGTCCAAAAATATTTTTATATATAATATATATATTATATATTTTTATATATAATGTATATATATTTAATATTTATATATATAATATAAAAGATGTATGTGACTTATCTTTTGGAATGGATATAATGAGCTTAATTTTTCAAATTCAATTATGAGAAAATGTTGAAAATCATTGAATCTAAATCGGGGAAAAAATAATACTTCCTTCGTTTTTTTACATGTTACATTTTGACATTTTCACTATTCACAAATTTCACTTTGACCATCGTTTGTGATTTATACGTGAATAAAAATATAGTCATGTGGGATCTTGTTAGATTCGTCTTAATATGTATTTTTTTAATGTGTACTTTTTATAATTTTTACAAATACAAAATTAGAGATATATGTCCTCAAATTTTTGCATTGGCATGCGTGAAAAGTGAAAGTGTAACATGTAAAATAAACGGAGGAAGTATAATAATCGGACTGGACTGGACTGGATTCGGACTCAAGAAAAAATTATCGGACTGGACTGGACTGGACTCAAAAAATATTTGGATCGGACTTGGACTCAATTTCTCGAATCCAAAAAACTTTGGACTGGATTTGAATTTGGCAAAGTCCAATCCAGTCCAATCTACTTACACCCCTACTCATAATGGTTTTCCCTGATATTTGCCCTATTAGATCTACTGTGGTTTTAGTTCTTCATCCTGTCTTCTTTTTTATTCTTTTTCCTATTCAATTATTTCTTCAGTTTATGACGTGTTCTGATGCTTATACTTTGATGTTTTCTTATACTTTGATGTTTTTTATATCTTGTTGCTTTTTTTTATAGTGAATAATTAATTGAAGTTTGCTAGTGAGTGTTATAGAATTTTCATATTTTTCTACCTGATATGATGTTAATTTTTGTCCTTTTCTGTTTCTTTATACTTCATATTGATGTCTATATAAGCCTCGCTCGTATGATTTATATTTTCAGTGATGTGGATCCATAAGAATTACTCAAGTGTTTTTAGGTGGAATAACCACCTTGTGTTGCTGCTGTACCCCGTTTTAAATTTCTTATCTTTTTTAAAATATAACATTTGGTATGGTTGGTATTTTGGTAAGTTACTTATTACATAAATTGTTTAATTTGTTATTCATGTTAACTTTATTTTTTGTCTTGTAGGGTGGAAAGAGTGGCAGATATGCGATTTAGGACTTTAAGATTTTAATATATTGTAAATTGAAGTGAATTATTTAGTAGGTTTTTTTGGTCTTATTTTTGTTGCTCAGTTATAATTTGTAAATTACATTGTGATATAAAGTAAACTTTGTATTTGGTATTTTACATTTGATCAATGATATTTGAGTACTATTTTTTTTCTTTCGTTCTATAATGTTTATTATTATAGTTCTTTAAACATTCCTAAATCATTAAATTGCTTTTGCAAATAATCAAAATAGTAAAAGCAACACCGAGTAGAAGTAACTAAGAACAAAATAACTAGCAATTAAAGTGGGTGTGCTATGACAGAAATATTAAAATTAGTTAGATGAATTTACAAATAATAATAACTCCATACAACTATGCAAGCATTTTTCTTTATTAAAATACACAATGGTATTGTTTATTGAATTTTGACTATTGAGAATTCAACTTTATAAATACAATTATTAGTTGAAAATTGAAATCATGTTTTTTTTCCAATCTTTGTCTAATTATTAAGGTGTCATGTCATTGTACGTCAATAATTTAGGTAAATTAAAAAAAATACGAAATTAGTTGTTACATTTTGAAACAGTTCAGTTTGAGACAGTTTTATTCTGTACATTTTAATATAGTTTGATTCAGTTTAGTTTAAAACAGTTTTATTCAGTTTTATACAGTTCAGTTAAAAACAGTTTGATTCAGTTCAGTTAAAAACAGTTTTATTCAGTTTGATTCAGTTCAGTTAAAAACAGTTTGAAACAGTTTTCAGTTAAATTCAGTTTATTTTCAGTTCAGTTCAAATCAGTTTTCCGTGCAGTTAATTTCAGTTTGGTTTGTTTTCGGTTGAGTATCAGTTCAGTTTCAGTCCAATTAATTGCAGTTTACTTTAATCTGATTGACTTATCGATTTTTAACTTTTCAGTTATGGGTCAATTCAATTCAATTTATTCAGTTCAGTTGGTCATCAGTTTGCAGTTTAACCATCGGTTTCCAACCAAATTGACAGCACTAGTCGCCAGCACAAAGTTCTATACCCGAAAGACGAACAAGTGTTAAGATTTATACTCATTTGACCAACCGGTTGTACAAGTCATCTCGATTTAGAGGATGTTAAGAAATTCTGGGACAATATAAGTGGCTCGCGAGTCATGCTCATGTACTCCTGCAATGCATCATGTTGTCTTATTGTCTCATACTATCATTGACATGATTGGAGTAACTAAACATGTGCTAAAAGAAATACGGACTTATTTCTCTGGGGAGAGACTATCACATCAAATGGCAAGTCGATGCATCATGTTTCCTACAGTAGTTGATGACAATATGGCCGATGGCCTGAATGCCTGATATATGCTGCCTTTAGATCGTGTTTCAAACAACATTGACAGCTTCACAAACAATATAAGAGCGGCTGGCTTTTGATCCAGCAAATGTTTGTCAAATTTATTAGTCGAACAATAGGATGATGCTTCAAACTTATCTTCTGCATATATGCATACCCATGGAGGCATAGATATCAATTGGATACCAACTCTTTGCAGAGAGACTACCATAACTTCTTTCACCAATTACAGCCTGGTCGTTTAATGTTGAAGCTGCCTCTAGAAATATAAGCCTTTTGATCGTCATATAGTTTATGAGTGCATACCAAGTAGACAACTAAAATGCCTCATGCACAAATATCAACACGAAAGCAACTTGTAATGGTAATCAACCTACATATGTCAAGATATTAACCTATTTATGTAAAACTCAAACTGTGTTCTAAATCAAGGAAAATATAGACGAGTAAAGTTTGACAAGTTTGCTAAAAAAGAAAACAAGCTTCATATACTCCTGTCTCATCAATGTATTCATCTTGGAACTCCATGGAGTCATCAGCACAGATATAATCATCAGCTTTCACATCAAACCTTCACATCTAGGCCTTGAAGCTCCCGAAAAGCATGGAGTCTCCTGACTTCATCTTGCTTGTACTTCAGCACCACCTCCGCATATGTCTTGACATCCACAATTACGAGTTAAAAACAGATTAAAGTGTCAACTGTAAGTAATTACAAGAATAATAGATCTCTAACACTCATCAATTGAAAAGAAAAGAAGCTACAAACAGACTAAGAAACCTTGCCTAATTATTCATTTTGATTCATCGTAGGAATCACCAATTTACCAAGATACAATAAAAAGAAATCATCCAAAATTCAACCCATAGCAAATTGCAAAATAGGGAAATAGAATAAAATTAGTAGTTTAGCAGTCATAAAAAAACACATACGCAAACAACAAGAATAGATCAATCAAAACCATCATCATGTTTCGGTTAAGACTATAATTTAGGCTATATCATAAAAAGTTGATCATACATCACGCTAGCATTTCATAAAACTGGTAAAATCGGATAATGAACAGATACTAGGTAACCACAAGGGAATAGAGTCAAAGTAATATATGCAAACATGAAAATACAACTATCAGTTTGAATTAATCGTATGTGTCTATGTGAAGATAAATAATCGACACCAACAAATTTAAATCTACATAGAGCTATAGACAATTATACAGGAGTAAAAAAAATGATCATCTAACAGCGATCGTCTGAAAATCCTCCACAGACATATACAGTAATAAAACTAGTAGAAACGAATTAATATTTACGCAAACAAGAAGGAAAAAGAAAAACAAACGAACAAAATGATTAGATGAATCAATTAAAATGGGGTTAAGACCGTAAGTCCATATATCAGGAGTTCAGGACTGATAGATGATAATCTAACATTAATCACCTGAAAATTATCACCACACAAACAAAGAACAAAACTAGTAGACTCGAACCAAAACACAAGCAAAAAAGAACAGATCCAATCATTCAAGCAAACAAAATAGGATGAAAGTACATGATTTTATAAATAAAAAAAATCGATCATTGCACATTTTAAAAATAGCAAAATCAAATCCAAACATAAGCATGCAAGAAATAAAATCAGTGAATCAAACAAAGAAGAATATCAAACTAGTATAATCAAATCAAAACACAAACAAAAAAAACAGAAAAATCATTTTAAACAAACAAATTAGGGCTAAGACTATGATTCATGATAAAATTAGCAAAATCAAATTAAAACATAAGCATACTATAAGAAGAATCAACGATCACCGGAAAATACTCCACAAAAACAAATAATAAAATTAGCATAATCGAATCAAAACAAAAGTAAACAAGAACTGAACAGTCACCCAAACAGACAAATTAGGGTTAAAACAATAATTCAAGATAGATAATCGCTCATCACACATGATAAAAATAGCAGAACTAAACCATAAGCAAATAAGAAGAAATAACAAAGAGTCAAACAACGAAGAAAAGAAATAACCAAACTAGTACAATCGAATCAAAAAACCAGCAGATCAGAACACAGTCATTGAAATAAACATATTGATGGCTGTAATCAGGATATATAATAATAAATCGATCATCGCACACTTGAATTCAGTCAAAAGCAAATAAGAATAAAAACCAAAGGGTCAAACAATGAAGAAACCTTGCATAATTAGTGATTCCGATTCATCTTAGGTATAGCCGATTCATAAAGAATACTTTAAGAAGTGATCATCCAAAATTATCACTCTTAGCAAATTGTGAAATACGGAAATAGAATAAAACTAGCACAATCATAAAAAACATATACGCAAACAACAAGTATAGATCAATCAATACCATCAATCATATTAGGCTTAAGACCGTAATTTAAATTAGAACATAAAAAATATTACACTCGCATTTGATAAAACTGGAAAAATCAGTTAATAACCACAACTCCACAAGGGGATAAAATCAAAGTTATATATGCAAATACAACTGCAGATCTTTTTCATATGGGTAATACTCAAAATTAAAAAGGTGAAAGGGAAAGACTAAAAATGCAATACAAAGAAGCACTAAGGGTATCAAGGGACAAAGTTCCCTTTCCCTTTCTTGATTCCAACAACCAAACAGCCCATAAAATTAATAATTATCACCACAAACATAGAATGAAACTAGCAAATAGAATCAAAACAAAAGCGATGAATCATTCAGGCAAACAAAATAGGAATAAAGATCTGATTCAAAATTTTAAAAAAATCAAATATCGACCATTGCACATGATAAAAGTAGCAAAATCAACCAAGCATAAGAATATGAACCTACCATAACCTAATCAAAACACAAGCAAATAAGAACAAAATAATTATTTCAAACAAACAAATCAGGGTTACGACTATGATTCAGGATAATTATACAGTAATCAATCATTATTCATCACACATGATAGAATTAGCAAAATCAAATCAAAGCATAAGCATACTCTAAGAAAAATCAATGATCACCTAAAAATTTTCAACACAAACAGATAATGAAACTAGCATAATCGAATCAAAGCAAGCAAACAAAAACAATAAGTCATTCAAACAGAAAAGTTTAGGGTAAAAGACTATAATTCGAGATGAATAATTGATCATCGCACATATACAGAATAGCAAAATTGAAACGAATCAAAGCAAAAGGATACCATAGTAAAAATCGATGATCATCTGAAAATTTTCAACACACATTAATAATGAAACAAGCATAATCGAACCCCAAAGAAAAATCAGTCATTCAAACAGATAAATTAGGGTTAAAACAATAATTCAAGCTAAATAATTGATCATAGCACGTGATAAAAATAGCAAAACCGAATTAAAACATAAGAAAAGTAAAGAATAACAAACAAAGAATCAAACAACTAACAAAAAAGAAATAACGAAACTAGCACAATCGAATCAAAACACAAGCAAACCAGAACAGATCAGTCACACATACGCAACTTTGTACTCAAATTCGCACAGTAGAAACACAAATTACCATTGCAAATCAGAAAATATTAAGCATAAATCTCATATATACTATTGAAGCGTATGTAAAAATAAAATCAAAGGAAAAAAATTGAATCTTACAATGTAATAAAGAAATTACAGGAAAATATAATTTTACATACCTGTTGAAGTAGAGACATGAGAATGAAGTGAATTAGAGAGATGAAAATGAAATGGGAAAAACATCAGATTGTGGGCAAGTTAAGGAGAGAAAATCAAAACCTAGGTAAGAGTAGTAATTTTGTCAAACTTTGGATAGCATGGTCTTTTTACATAGGGTTTAACAAACCTCTATAACCAAAACACTAGGTATACCAGCTTTTTGATTTTTGAGCTTCTTGGAATCAAAAAGCTATTCCCAGCCTCCATTTACCAAACACCCATATTAGAGGTTTGCTTGGGTCAAACCTCTAATGTGGTCCAAAAAGCTAACCAAAACTCTCTCCCAAACAAGGCCTATATAAGAGCAAACTATTCGTACACGTATATACATTAGATAAGGATGTCATGATTCATATGCAGTTAAGCACGCAACCTTGACAAGCACAAAATACCACAAACTTAGCACAATCGTGCAAGCTCAGACACACACAACACAACGCGATTATCAACCACGTAAAGAAAGAAGAACAGCTGAAAAGAACATGGCTAGACCAATTCCTTCATAATCATTATCTCCCAGAGAACCTTTTAGGTACTCCCCGGGAGTACCTAAATTTTGTACCCCCGAAAGTACCTAAAATTAGGTACCGCTCACATATCTTGCTCATCTCATGTTGCACATTTTTATATTTTGTTCATTTGATAATTGCACATGTGATGAGCAAAAAACTGTGAAAGGGAGTACCCCCGCCCCCCGGTGTACCAAGAAGTTTGTAGCGTCTCCAACAGATCACACCCTTAACAGTTTCCAATTACAAAGAGTATAGTTACTAATTGTTTTAAAGAGTATAGATACATTTGAACACATATATACTAAAATAAACATAATATAAACACAATCTATATCACTAACTAGGGCTGGGACTTAACCAAGCCAGCTCGGTCAAAGCTCAGCCAAGACTCAACTCGCTAGGGCTCGGCTCGAGTTTAGTATTGGCTCAAAACCTAACGAGACGAGCCATGAGCAAAACTAAGCTCGGGTCAAAAAGCTCGCGAAAGACTAAAGTTATTTTTTATTTAAAAAATATAAAAAATAATATTATTCTTAGTAAAACATCTAAATCTACTCAACTACTCCTTTAGAAACGTATATTTTTAAAAAGTTGGAAAAAAAACCCAAAAAAGTAAATAAACCACTACCACTAGCCAACGCCCAAGCCCAACAAGTCCAACAACTTCCAACAAAACTCAAAAACAATTACTGAGCCAAAAACTAACTCAAAAAGACAACAAAACCCATTTGCCAAAAACTCAAAAACTCACAAAAACCGA
Source organism: Beta corolliflora (assembly GCA_947648045.1). Taxonomy (NCBI): domain Eukaryota; kingdom Viridiplantae; phylum Streptophyta; class Magnoliopsida; order Caryophyllales; family Amaranthaceae; genus Beta; species Beta corolliflora. The sequence continues at coordinate 299,625 of CANSZD010003048.1, read as the reverse complement.
AGCACCAATCATGAGTCACGACTCACCGAAGCTGCTCAGTCGCTGAGTCAGCTCAAAGCCCACTCACCACCGTCGTCACGAGCTCACACTCGCACCTCTCACAATAGTTTGCCACCGTCGCCATTCGAACTGCCATGGCTGGCAACCAAGGTATGGATTTCTGATTTCTCATTTTCTCTTTTTTTTTTTCAATTTAGTATATATTGTTACTGAAATGATCTTTAATTTAATATTGTTAATCAAATGTTGAAGACGATCAACCAAAAGAGATCATTATCATTATTCCACAAGTTGTTACGAAATTTATGAATATCGACATTCATGGCATGGAGAATTGAACCAAGAAGAGATTACAACTTGTATTATTGTGAAACTTTGGTGGTGAAACTTATATTTGAATTTGTAATGTATGATTTAGTTATTTGTGTTGTTGGAGACTTTCTTAATTTGTGAGATTTGTATCACCTATAATAAGTATCAATCTATGATTAATTTTAAGTTACGAGCTTCAAACGAGCTCAACCCAAGCCTCAAACTAGCTCAAACCATGAGCTGAGCATCCCATCTCAATTCCCAACACACGAGCCCGAGCCAAGCTCCATTTTTAGGCTTGATGAGCCAGAGCCTCCTTTCCAAAACTTGGAACTCGAGCTGAGCCTCTAGACTAGATATCATTCAAGACACTTAAAAGGCAGCACACCATAATGATATCTAGGCTAGAGGGTGGGAATGAGCAAGCTGAAGCCTAGATATCATTAAGACACTTAAAAGGCAGCACACCATAAAGCAAGATGGAAACTAGAGACAAGGTACTAAAAGGTAGATTACAAATTGATATAAAATGACTCATGAGTCATAAGTACTAAAAAGATCAAGATTTCTTCTCTATAAGCTCACGTAAAGCAAGATGGAAACCACCAAAACTAATCAACTCAATAACTTAAACCACAAGATGACGAGATTGCAAACTAGAGTCAATTATTGATTACAATATTACATGCAAGTCTTACCTACAAGATACAGCGACAAACTCAAATAGGGGATAGATAACTACCCTTTATATGATAAATGAGTAGCATTAAAATTTATAATAGATAAACTAGAAATAAACCCATAATAGGACATTCTATAGATCTTCCACCAGAACAACAAGCTAACCATACAAAAGCAATAAAAATTCCACCAAAACATTTTTATCAAATACATTAATGCAACAATAATCCAATAATATTCTTCACCAGCAATGTAGCAAATTCCAAAATGGTATCTCATCAATGCAACATTCTACAACCAATCTCACTCCAAATGAATTGCAACAACCAAAATCAAAATAAACCCTAATTGAACAAGAAACAGAGCCAAACCCAAAAAGCATGTAATAAAGAGTAAACCCACAGAAAAAGGCAAACCCTACATCACAAAAAAAAATAACACAAGATTACTGGCAGACACAAAGGTTTCCGGCGAAATAACAAAATGTATGACATACAATTGAAGCAATTAATTTCAAAAAATCAAAGTAGAATTAAGAAATCACTCACAACAAAATCATCTTAATTCAAGTTCAAAGCAAAACATGAAATCACAGTGATAAAAAAAAATCAGTGAAAAAGTAAAGGAAAATATAAGTCAAACCATCGAAATATGAGATAAGATACCATTTTGCAACTAAGACCTTTTAAAAGGTAGTTTTGTGCCACTTTTTTTCAAAAGGTAGTTTCTTGCAAAAACAACATTTTGAAAAATGGTTTCTCGCAAAATTTCCAATAGCAAAGCGCATACAAGTAGGAAACATGACAAACATTGGTACTAAGGAGGTGAACAATGACGTTTGGAGCATGAGCAAGAACATCAAGGGCCTATAGATCTCATCATAAGCATGAGGAAACATTTAATTTTTTAATTTTTCGTCTTTTGCTTTTGTGGAACAAAATTTAATGCCTTGCAAATAAAATTTTTTTTAAAAAAAAGGGAAAATTCCTGATGTTTGACGTAATACTTAAATTGTCCCTCACATTTGGGAAATTTCTCAGATACTCCTGAACTTTGACTGCGTGCTCAAAATACCCTTACTATTTACGGCGCATTAACGACGTTAGGGTTTTTCTCTCTTCCCTCTCACCATCCTCCATTTATGAACCTCTAAGCTTTTTCTCTCCCCTTCCACCATCTTCCATTGTTATTTTCTTGAATTTTCGGATACATTTGTGCCACTAATTTTGAATTATATTTAGATTTTGTGGTTAATAGCTATGTTACTCCAACACCCTCCTCTACCTCCAGTGTCGCCTGTCGACTCGACACGACATGCGACACGCCTGGAAATGGGCGTCGATACGCGTATCGGAAAAGTGTCCCCTTTCGGACACCCATTTGGCAAAAGTGAGAAAGAAACGAAGGGAGCAAAGGGGGAACAATTACCTAATTCATTGCACTTCCATTCAAATTTTGAAATTTAGGGTTTATATGTAAACCCTAGATCTGCTAATTGATGTCAAATTATACAAAATCTCTTCATATTATGTTGAGGTTTTTGCTCGGGAGATTGAGCCGCACCCAATGATGTGATTTCCTCCATTAGACACAGGCACACGGCCATGGATTACCTTCATTTTCTTCTCCGGCAACGGTGGAGAGATGAAAACTCTTCGCAGCTTTGTCAAATACTACGTATACTAATATGTTTAAAGTTGCACAGCTGTCAAATAAAATTATTTAATAATGTTTTAAAGGTGTGGTGTTAATGTGTTGTGGTGTACAGCTAAGAAGAGTCACGTGACTGCTGGAAGAATTCCAAGAGTTGTACTTTTTGTATAACTTAACTTTTTCGACTTCTTCTAAATATAATACTGAATATAATATAATACTCCCTCCGTTCCAGAAATATCTGAACACTTGTTAGGACACGTAGTTTAAGGTGATAAGTTGTGGTGTGGTTATCAAATGTTATTTTATTTAAAAAGTAGATGTGATAGGAGTTGGTGGTGTATTTTTTATTAGAGAAGAGAGAAAGTTGGGTAACTTTTTATTGGTAAAAGGTAGAGTGTGGGCCAAAGATGTGTAAAAGAAATAATATATTAATGGTGGGACCATGCCAAGAATGGAAGTGTTCAAACTAATTTGGAACAAACATAAAAGAAAAATGTTCAGACTATTCTGGGACGGAGGTAGTACTTAACTTTTTGTACAGCTAATAGTACTATTTAAAATTTTATCATTTTTTTTACTGACTTATTATTATTATTACTTTCTCTGTCCCGGAATATTCTTTACACTTTCCTTTTTCATCTGTCCCAGAATACAATTCACACTTCTATTTTTGGATATGGCCCACTATTATTTTAATCCTTCTACCTTTAAAACATTGGCCCACACTCTCTCTCCTCCAAATAAAATAATACAACTCCTATTACATATCAACTCTAACTATGGCCCACATTCTCTCTCCTTAAAATAAAGTAACACTACTTTTACTAACTATTAACTCCTATCACATCTACTTTTCAATAAAATAACAATTGATAACCAAACAACAGCTTATCATCTAAAACTATGTGCCTTGATAAGTGTCAAGAGTATTTTGGGACGGAGGGAGTATTATTTTCGGTTTTTTCACCATATACCCCTGACAATTTATTTTTTGCACCATATACCCTTTCAAGTTTCCAAATTCACCATATATCCTCCACTTTTCAAAAAATACATCAAACTACCCGTTTGACTAACGGTGTTAGACTTCCGTTAGTCATTAACCCTTAATCCTCTCCTAACCATAATTAACTAACCTAAACCTAAGCATAACCCTAAGCCTAACCCCCTAATCTAATACCCTAACATTAACCACCCTCTGCCCCACCCTTTACCCCTTTACCCCAGCCCCCACTGACCCTTTACCCCGGCCCCCTCTAACTCAAACCCCACTGCCCCCACCCTTTACCCCAACCCCCAGCTGCCCCCACCCTTTACCCCACCAGCCCACGACCACCCGCAACCCTCTCACGCCCCACCGGCCCGCAGCCACCCGCGACCCCTCCCCCTTCGGACCCACAACCCCTCCCCCTCCCTTTCCGGACCCGCAACCCCCTCCCCCTCCCTTTCAAACTCGCCACCCCCTTCCCCCCTCCCTTTCGAAGACCACCACCACCGACCACGAGAATCAACAAAGAGGTAGGAAAGCCACGGCAGTCGTGCACAAACAACATCAACAACAACACTCGGCAAAGGAGAGAGAGAGAAGCGAGGCCGGGAAGGGAAAGCGGCGCGCAACAACTCCGATGGCAAACAACTCCGAGCGGCGAAGAATAACGGTGGTGGTAGTCCCTACCCGCAATAACGAAACAGAGGATAGAGAAGAATGGCGAGAGGAGAAGAGGCTCCCGTGAGCCGAGGAAATGCCGGCGAGAGAGGTGCGAAGGAGGGTGAGAGAGAAACAGGGGTGATGTATTTGGGGGAGGGGGTGGGCTTTGAGGGTGGGTTTCGGGGGTGGTGTATTTGGGGGAGGCGGTGACCGGGGTAAGGGGTGGAGGAGTGGGGGAGTCGGGTGGGTTTCGAGGGTGGGTTTTGGGGGTGGTGTATTTGGGGGAGGCGGTCTTTGGGGTAAGGGGTGGGGGAGTGGGTGGGTTTCGAGGGTGGGTTTCGGGGGTGGTGTATTTGGGGAGGGGGTGGTGGGGTAAGGGGTGGGGGAGTGGGTGGGGGCCGCTGTCTGCTAGGGTAAGGGGTGGAAGAGTGGGGGGCGGGGGTAAGGGGGTGGAGGAGAGGTGGTTAGGGTCTATGTAGCACGGCACGCCTCCCGGGCGCCGTTTCTCGTGCGGGTGCGGGGCGGGTACGGGGTGGATTCGCTCGGGATTCGTACCCAAAACGAATCGGGATAGGTGGGTACGTGGGTTAGGTTTAGGTACGGATGGTTTGAAACCGGATACGTGGCGGAGACGGATTTGGATTTAAAGGGTTAAGGGTTTCTTCTCAAAATTTTCGAACTCTCTACCTTGAACTGAGAAGCTAAGTTGCCTACCGTCGTCGACCGCCATCTCAGGCAGCTCCTCCTTCGCGTTTCGTGCTTCTTCGCATCCGCCGGAGATTTCTCCCATGAAAGGAGAAGTCCTTTCTTGCTGTAGAAGATGATGCGTGGTTTTTGGTGGTCTGATGTCCTTTTGTTCACTTAAGGTGTACAGTACTAGATTTTAAAGAAAAGGAATTAAAAAGGAGATGCAGTACACTTAAAGGGTTTTGACAGCTTTACTCCTTTTGTTCTCCTTTTTCTCACAAATTCTTTTTGTAAGGTTGATTCACGTGTACTTGTTAGCTTTCTTCACTCCTTTTTTTAATCTAATCTTTGACTTTTCAACCCTTCTAATAACAAGATTTTTTTTAAAAGGAAGATTAAGACTTATTAATTAAATATACTCCAATACTTTTAAAATACAAAACATTGGTATTAAATATTTTACTTTTAATTATGAACCGAATTTTTTTTAGGGACAACTAAACTTTCGAAATTTTTTTTTATTAAATATATATGTCGTATCCAAGCCGCACCCGTTTTCAAGAATTTTGATTTTGCCGTTTTCCGTCCCCGTACCCGTCCCCGTATCCGTGCAACCTAGGTTAGGGTTAGGGTTAGGGACTTAGGGTATTAGATTAGGGTTAGGTTTGGTTTAGGTTTAGGATAGCTAATTAGGATTAGAGGGGGGGATTAGGGGTTAATGACTAACGGTGTTAGCCTTCCGTTAGTCATAAGGGTAAGTTAATGTATTTTTTGAAAAGTGGAGGGTATATGGTGAATTTGGAAACTCGAAAGGGTATATGGTGCAAATAAAAATTTGTCAGGGGTATATGGTGAAAAAACCGTATTATTTTTAATCAAAATAAGGTGTCGGAAAGTTTTTTTTCGATGCTTTCGATGATAGACGTGTCTTGAAAATTGGTCAAGACACTCTCTTGACCGTGTCGGAGTATCGGCTATTTTTGGAGTAGGGTGTCGGATCCTCCGATCCCTACTTGGATACGACACCCGTATCCGTGCCGGAGTAACATAGGTTAATAGAGATTATTCATCAAATTCTAAACTAACAAAATAAAATCAGATTATAGTTTGTTAAATTAATTCATAAATTCTTCCCACAATTTCTTGCAACGGCAGCGGCAGAATTTGGTGAATCTCAGCGGTAGAAGGTGGCGTAGATAGGCGGAGATGGGCGGGGAGAATTGCGGTGGCTGGGCTTTGACCTGCTGTTTGCGACTCAGCCCATTCACTGGCAGTGACTGCTAGTGGTTGCTGCTTGCAGCCACCACCAGCGGCTGATAGGAGTGCTGCTGCTGACGACACGTGCTGGCAGCCCTTTGTGGTTGTTGGCTAGAAACTGGGCAGAGCTTCCCAACCATTAATCTCCCTGCTTAGATTCAATAGGGTCTGATATAGTTTAAACAAAAAAAGTTCTTAAGTTTTAATGAATAGTTTCATTTCGAGCAAGATTATGGGTTTTCAATTTTGCAAATAATAATTAATGAAGATCGGGAAAAGAGAGAGCATGAAGGCGAGGGGAGAGAAAAAGCTTAAAGTCTCATCAATGAAAGATGTGGGGGGAGATAGAGAAAACCCTAACGGCGTTAGAGCGCAATCAATAGTAAGGGTATTTAGAGCACAAAGTCAAAGTTCAGGGTATCCAAGGAATTCCCCAAATGTGAGGGGCAATTTGAGAATTACGTCAAACCTCAAGGGTACCTCAAGAATTTTCCCAAAAAAAGTTAAAGCTAGTCGGTTCTTCAAGACACGTTTAAACTTTCTTTAAAACAAAGAGAGAGGGGGACATAAGAGAAAATAAGCTGCACAGCTGCCTCCTTCCCCAAAAAAAGTAAGAAATAACAGAAATTATGCTGTACAACTGTATTTGTTCAAAAAATGTTAAATCAAAAACTGGAAAAGAAAATGCTTACCAAGTACCAACAAAAGGCTATTATACTTCAATATGTCCACTGGAATCAAAATTTAAACAGAGCTAGCTTTAAAGATACATCACTCATGATCATGCCTTCTTTAATTAAACACAACAGTATCACTTAGTAGCAGATAGCTTAAATAAACGCTCCCATTAGACAAACCAAAGTCTAGCTTTAACACAAGCCAATGTAAGAAATACCTAATGTCAATATAATATCAATTACAAAGCATGGAGAGCTGACAACCACAAAGCATCGATGTCCAAGCATGAATGCGTAATATCTCTCTAAAGCCAAACAAAATCAACGAATCACAACTACATGCACAAAATGAAAAATTGGATTGGACCAAAAACAAAATTCAAAAAAGTAACCTATTATACCTCAAGGACCTCCTGTACAGCGACCTTAATAATCATGAACTGTACACACCAACAACTAGAAAAATCGCATATAAGCAATTGGTTTTCTTCTCTTCTTCCACCACAACTATACGGTGAATAAAATCAGAGGGAAAATTATAAATCTCTACAAAAGACCTAACATAGCTAACAAGAACACATGCTACTGACAGTGGCGGATCCAGGAATTTATGAATGGTGGGTCACTATTGACTAGGTTGCACAGAAACGGATACGGGTACGGATACGGGTGCGGGTTCGAATGCACACATGACACATCCATACATGATAATCCATGAATTTAAAAAAAACTACTTCAAATAAAATCATTTCATGGCTAATAATAGTTCATACTACAATAAAAAAACTTGAGATATTCGGTTGCGTTTTCTTTCTTTTCATTCTGAAATTTAAATTATAATTTTTAATTAGATACAACCATTCAAACATATCAATCAAATTCACTTAAACTATTCAAATTTAATCTCATATCAACACATGCATATATACCAAATAATTTCACATTAGAGGAAATCCTATCCATCTCCAACTAATTCCACCAGCACATAAAACACATAAAACCAAAGGCTCATTCATGGCCTCTCCGAAACTTCACATGATAGGTCCAATTCTAAAAATCCTAAAACAAGAGTTTTAGTGTATTACCTGAACACAATCAATCAAACCTTCAAAGCTAATCCAAAGCTCAAAGCATCACAGTCATCATTCACCAATTAACCACTTGTCACAAATAATATTAAATTAACAACAATACCGAGATTGGTATTGGATGCTAGACGAAAACTTAACCATTAGTCCATTCTTCAAATTAAATGAGAAGACTTTCATCCCAATTGTCAACATCAAATTAGCGAGTGTGATGCATCAAATCAGCATCTAAAGTGTGAGTCGACTCTAGTCTCTTAGGACCCCATTCATAATACTCGGTTTCAATAGTTTGTTGCAAAAGAAATATTTTGCTGAATAACAGAACCATTTAAGACTATCGTACGTCTCTAAAACCCCGAAGCTCGTAAATTTTACATTTCGAATTTCAAATCACCCAAAATTTCTAGTATTTTACTTGAACCCAGTTCATAATTGACCCTAAAATTGAAGAATTTGGAGCAAAGTTAGAACCTTTTGTTCTTCAAAAATCATGGCATGGAATCGAAACTCAAGGTCGGCCTACAATGCTCTAAAAAGCAGCTTCACTTCCAGAATATTGAGTATTATTCCAAGAGTTCATTCTAATTCCTCTTCTTTGTTTTATGTTGTGTGTTATTTGGGTAATTGGGTGCAAAAGTTTGGGTATTTTAATGGATTTAAACGAGAATCAAAATATTAGCTAGGTTAATATTAAGATCGAAACACGGTCGACGGAGTGAGAGAAGAAGTTGAGAGGAAGAAAATGAGTGACCGAGGCGAGTAGTGAGAAAACTAACCTGACGGAGACGGAGTGACGGTGCGGGTGAGTGAAGAAGTTGACCGGCGTGAGAAGAAGTTGATCGGCGTGAGAAGAAGTTGAGACTTGAGAGCCTGAGAGGATGAGAGGAAGAAAACGGCTGAAGTGAAGAAGAGGAACGTTTTCGGTTTTCCTAAACCTAAAATTTTTTAAATTTTTTTTTTTTTTTTTTTCAGGGGGAATGGTGGGTCACGTGACCCACCAGGACAATGTGTAAATCCGCCACTGGCTACTGAATTGTAACCCATGAGTGTTGCACATACTGGCACTGAAATGCAACCCATTGAAATTACGACAACTCCTCTTATATAGTTGGAAGGGGGAGTGCGGGTGTTAACAGTAGACGTTATCTTGATTCGCGATTATTAAACTTGATAGCCGGGCGAGAGCTCATCAGAAAAATCAACATAGAGAGATGTTTTAAGGCTTCGTTTGGTTGGGTGTAATACATTTCAATGTAAAACGATTTTCATGTAAAACAATTTACAATGGAAAGAATTGGAAGATTAGTTTTCCATTATTTGGAAGCGAGAAGGTTTGTGGAAGAAGTGTACTAAAAAGGTAAGGGAAATGGAGGAAAACATATTTTCCCTTCCTTGGAAAGGAAGAATGGTTTTCCATCCTTGGGAGAGCCATTTTACTCTTAGGAAAAAAATGTTTTACATTCCTTAGAAAAATAGGACCCAAATTAGAAAATAAAGAAAAATTAGTTTTCCATGAAAATGTTTTACATCCTACCAAACGGAGCCTAAATGAAAACAGCTGCAATCCAACATAATTTAATCAATAAGTTATTACAATTATGTAAAAGGAACAAAAGACAATCATTATTGCAAACAATTTCTTACAAGCTTTTCTTAAAGTTCACATGACAAAGAAAACACAAACGCCAATGGAACACCAATATCAGTCAAACCAAACTAAGCACACCAATCCCGACAAAAACTAAACAGAAGACTGGCACCACCCAAGACAGATCTTGCATATATCAGTGAAGAAACCAAAAGACTCACATAGGAAAAGGAGAAGGGCAGTTTTGTGCCTTTGTTGTAAACAGAAAAAGGACAGGGAGCAACTCTTGAAATTTGTACCAAATAACTTGTTTAAAGAACTTTAAGAAACAAACTAATAGAGCATACCTCAGGCTATTAAGTCAGATAAGCCCTTCAGCTAAGTAGGACACCACAAGTATCTAGTCCGTAGCCTCCATAAACAAGTAAAAACTCTCAAGTCGAGAACGGACGTCCCCACGTAAATTATACTCAAATGGAAAACCATCAGGTCCTTTAGCTATTAACAGATTTTGAGTGTCAACTGAACAGACATGGCCATCGATTCCAAATCCAACGAGGGTATCAAATGGAGTGACCTGTGGGAATAATTTTTTCTCCAGAGATCTTGAATGATCATTTTGGAAGGGGTGTACCAACCAAGGAAGATCAGACAGTGCTGGGTCAATAGCCTTGTTATTATAATCATTGCTGGCATCAAAATCCTCGTTGTTTCGGCGAACATAAATCACTTCAAAATTAGGATTCTTAGTTTTAATCTCACCATACCATTCCTGTAGATTTTCAAAAAGCACAGTGTCTTCAAAACAACCAAAATATAGAAGTATGTTCCTGGGTCGGAGTGCAGCCACAGTGACCTGAGTATCACCTCTAAGAACATAGTCACACAACTCAGAAGTGAGCAATGACTCCAAGGTGAGTTCCCTCAACAACTTAACATGATTATCGACAAGGCCCCCTCTACTGAACGGATATGCATCAGATCCTAATTTTCTCAAGACCTCTCCTCCATAAAGATCCACGTATCCATTATGGGGTCCCACAATAACCAGCTTATCAAGCCAATATCCGCAAATTCCCCAAATTTTGCGGCATTTAGAGTTGTTGAAGGGCATGCGCCACCAAGATATCTTGTTTTTCTCCATAAACTTATCTATTTTCCCCTGGTAAACCTCTGGGGGAAGACAGTCCACAAAGGGTAAATAGACTACCACAATCTCGAATTCTTGCTGATTCTCTCTGCATTGTTCATAGACCTCGTGAAGGGTGTGAATGAAACTTTTTTTAGTGATACAGCAAGTTCCTTTAGACCACAAGTACAAGCCGACAACCTTCTCATTGAGTCTCGAGAAAGACACCTCCTCCCGGCCACCTTCTTGATTAATCTTACATAGAACATCAGATGCAATGCTCCCCAGAAATTTCTGAAGCTGGGTTGTTTTAGAAATTCTCCAAACTTTCACGTCTTTAGCAGAAGGATTAGGACAGAAGGGAAAGGTGTCAGCTCCATCATCCATTGCAAAGTCAGGATATTTATGGAGCAAAGCAATGCTCGAACCATCCACAATGAAACAATTACAAGGAAGGGTAACGTCAAGATAACAGCATATATAGTCACTACGCTTGGGGTCATCAAATGGTACTACAAGGCAAGAGGGGGGAAAGGCCGACAAGAAGTGGCAAAAGTCCCTTCGATTATTATACTTAGTATTCATCTTCGCAACCAAGACAATCTCAAAATCATCATCAAAGGAATCAAACATCTCATAACAGATATTTGCAACAAACTGGAAAGTGGATGCATCTTCATGTAGACGATGAATAGGGACATGAAAACAGCAAACCATAACATATTTCCCTTTAAAGGTATCCTTGTTCATATCGACTCGATCACCATTGTTCCGAACAAGGTAATTACTCTGACCCTTAAAAGACAACAACGATAGAACATCAAAGGACTCGCCAATCTTAATAACAGGCGACTGAGAAATCATCATCTTTATATCATCAGCATATTCTGGCTTCTCACTTTCACGAATAAAATCTAAGAGTCTATTATAGCACTCACCTCGCCTTATTAAGGGGCACAGATTCTCGTCGGGCTGCTTCACTGGCCAAAAATCATCCACAAAAGAATCGAGTTCATAACCAACATCTCCGGTTTTCTTCCTAACTGTCGGAAAATCTGACAATTTTCTGATTTTTCCGGAATACATCCTAGAAAACTTGCAAAATTAAACCTAATCACAATAATATTCAACAATAAGTTATCTTTCAAAATTAAAACCGAAAAATTCATCCCATAAATTTCAATCAAATAAAAAAAGTACGATTAGAAACAGACCTAAGATGATGGCCGCAAAATTACTGAAGCGATATTCAAAGGCAAATTGACAATTTTCACTTTTTAGGAACCCTAAGGGAGAGAAAGTAAGGGGAAGAGATCAAGAGAGGGAAAGCAAAGTAGTGAACGGAAAATGAAAGAAATGTTTAAATGGCGAACTAAAATTTTTGTCACACGTCTCTTTCAAAAAAAAATACTTCCTCCGTTTCGTTTTAAATGCAACAGATAAATATTTTATATATCACAAATAATACCCATTTGTTGCATTTAAAACGAACAGAGGAAGTAATAAATTTGTCGCACGTCGGACAAGGAAAACCTAACGAGGGCCTATTCAGCAGAAGTAGTTGTTAGGTTAACTATGAGTTGTCCGAATAGCTGTTAGCTGTGTGCTAATAGCTGTCAGCTTTTAGCTAGTTATATAAAATAAATGTGTTTCGTAACCGTAGTTGTAGAGATTACAGAGAAAACGCAAGGTTCCAAACTTGGTATGCATTTTTTTTCATTCGCATTAAAATATAATTAAAAAAAACTCAACATTTAAAAGGTACAAATATAATAACGTAGAAATTTAAAGCATGAATAAAATTTGGTTGAGATGGTAATTGTGCTATGTATAATAGCATGATGTCATGAGTTCAAATCTTGTTGCAAGTCAATTTACTTTTGTTAGTTGACATGACATATGTACACAATTGACAATTCTAGTGGAGTAAGAGAGGTGTCACTTGGCGTGTATACATTGTTAGACACGCTCAAGGCCCAAAGTGAGCAGCCTATCCAGGAATCCGTCTGCAGCCCAAGGGTTCCCAGCGATGCCACGAAGCTACCAGACCCTCCCCGGAGCTGCTCCCGCCACCTGCCGTCGTGTTTCAGCCATCAGATCAACCTGATCTAGCCTGGACCTTTGTATCCAAAGGTCTTTTAAAAAAGCCCTTGTTATGACGTTGTCTCATGGCAATTCTGAAATTTATCCCTATCAGTCTTTCACCTCTTCCCTTTGCTACCAAGATGGAGAGGAATATGAAAACTAGGGAAGTCTTATCTCGGTCTTCGAGGAGGAATATGGAGCCCTAGTGAAGTCGTGGGCAACCAGTTTAACGTGTAAACTAGTTGTCGGTCTTGTGCTCAAGTGCTCCTAAAGAAAGAATTGTCAAGAATGTGGAATTGGAAGGGTAGTATGGAGATGGTGTCTATAGGGAAGGGGTTTTACAATATCATATACCCTCCCTATAGGACAAATTTGCGATCCTTGCCGGGGGTCCTTGGTTTGTGTTGGGTGCAATGGTCTGTGTACAACCATGGATGCCTAGCTCTAAACCCACGAATGGGAAAAAATTTCAATTTCCTATTCGGATTCATTTGTCGGAGCTGCCTGTGGAGTTTTTCAATCAGGAACATTTTGAAAGGAGAAACCCTAAAAATCAATGCCCACTCTTTGAAAGGTGAGAGCAAGCGATATGCGGCAATTTGTTTGCTGGTCGATGCCGAGACAAAACCGCCAACTACGACATGGTTAGAAACGACTGCCCAAGAAATCCAATATGTGGAATGGTTGCATGTGGTTCTGTTCGTTTTGCACTTCTGCTATAGGTTCGGCCACCATGTTAGACAGTGTGCAAAGAACCCTCAAAACCTAGGGGATAATGCGAAGGTCAACGAAGATACAAAGAGGCCCACTAAATCTAACGAATGGACCAAAGTGAAAAGAAGTCAAGGGGGATACAAAAAGGTAGCCTTGAAGCCCCAACGGGGTGAAGGAAGGATTAGAAGTAAATCTCGGACGAGGTGGACCCCAAAAAAATAAATGAGGTCCAATCCCAGATCAGAGAAAGTCGGAGAGTCTTATCCCTACTGAAGAGGAACTTCCCTGCCAAAAGTTATCTCCCCAAAGGGAGATATATCTCTTCCATAGACACTTTAACGCCTTTGATGTGTTACGGAAGCTGAACTCCTTCGAGGAGTGCTGTAAATCCCCCCAAAATATTTTCCTTCCTTTACCATGGTGCCATGTTTCCCTACTACTTTGGGTTGCACATCCCCTATGGACAAGACCCCTCTCCCCAACATAAAGAAACCCCCCCACCCCCCACCCCCCACCCCCCACCCCTAGGTTGTAGTCATTAACCCCGAAAAAATGCCCAAAGGTTTTATCCCCTTTAAAAAAATTCCACTCCTCCCTGAAAAACACCAAGATACAGGAAAATCTAGTGGAGCCCGTGGTAATCCTAGACTTAGCTTGTCTTAATCGTCCTTCCCTCCTCCGCCCTTATCGCCTCCCTCCCTTCATCCTTTTCCAAGAATGCGAGTGGTGACCTCGGATGCCACAATCTGGTTCGCCAGGCCGCTTCGCCCAATCAAACCGGATTTCAATATGGGGTATGTGGATTATACCCTACGTACCCGACTCATTAGAAGAGGCGAATATCTACTTCACGGGCCTCTGTCTTCAAGAGGTGAAAGCTCTTATTATGAACCCGTTTGTAAGGCCGATGAGACATCAAGAGCTCATGATGTACGTAAACTCCGAGCTGATGCCCCCTTAGGTTCTCCAACTTCAGGATGGGGTACACCTTCCACTGAACATGAAAGTGTTCATAAAATGGCTTCTAGATAGACAGAGGGAGGTGTAGAGAAAGAAGAGAGGGGCCTCCTTCAATACCTTACCCCCAGGATAAATCGACACCCCTGTTGCCACAACCGGTACGAATGGTTGTGTTGGTCAAGAGGCAGCTGGTCCGCCTTCAAGCGGTTAGCAACGCAAATGCAGTTATGCGTGTCGGCCTTCACCAACCTCTCAAACAACTAGGGATCTCAACAACTTGGGACATGGTAAAAGGTAAAAGAAACTTGCGCGAATTAGAGGTAGTTCTCTGGTCACACCGGAGACTATGGACGTGTCCGGTCTCCAACGTCCAAGTCGACCCGTGGGCCAAAGGAAACGAGAAGGTTCCTCGGAGACTCCTTGCCAAACCTTGCTTGTATAAAGGAATGCCAAATCTCTTTTGGGATGCCCGGGGAATTGAAAGGCCCTCATTTAAACCTAACCTCAGGCTCCTTACTCAGCAGCATCATCCGGCCATGGTCATCTTGGTTGAAACGTGGGTGAGTAGAGAAAAACCGAGGAGGCTGTCGTGGGTGTAGGGTTTGATTGAGGCATCTTGTTGACCCTACGGGATTCGCAGGGGAATTCTCCTCTTCTGAAATTCCAATGCTTTGGATTTCTAAGTGATAGGGGAGAATGCTCAGGGACTCCATGGTGTTGTTGAGGTACATGCTTCCAAGAACTCTTTAATTTTATCGTCAATTTATGCTAGTCCTAGGTTTTCTTTATGTAAAGAATGTTGGCATGATACACTAGTGGAAAAACCTTATATGTAAGGGGAAAAAGGAAAATGCAAGGGGAAGCGAGAAGGTTTGTGGAAGAAGTGTACTAAAAAGGTAAGGGAAATGGAGAAAAACATATTATCCCTTCCTTGGAAAGGAAGAATGGTTTTCCATCCTTGGGAGAGCAATTTTACTCCTAGGAAAAAAATGTTTTGCACTCCTTAAAAAACCAGAGGAACCAAATTAGAAAGTAAAGAAAAATTAGTTTTCCATGAAAATGTTTTACATCCTACCAAACGGAGCCTAAAGGAAAACAGCTGCAATCCAACATAATTTAATCAATAAGCTGATATTCCCTTTGAAAGTTATTACAATTATGTAAAAGGAACAAAAGACAATCATTATTGCAAACAATTTCTTACAAGCTTCACTTAACGCTCACATGACAAAGGAAACACAAACGCCAATGGAACACCAATAACAATCAAACCAAACTAAGCACACCAATCCCGACAAAACTAAACAGAAGACTGGCACACACCCAAGACAGATCTCACATACAAGAAACCAAAAGACTCACATAGGAAAAGGAGAAGGGCAGTTTTGTGCCTTCGTTGTAAACATAAAAAGGACAGGGAACAACCCTTGAAATTTGTACCAAATAACTTGTTTAAAGAACATTAATAAGAAACAAACTAATATAGCATACCTCAGGCTATTAAGACATATAAGCCCTTCAGCTAAGTAGGACACCACAAGAATCTACTCCATAGACTCCAAAAACAAGTAGAAACTCTCAAGTCGAGAACAGACGTCCCCACGTAAATTATACTCAAATGGAAAACCATCAGGTCCTTTAGCTCTTAATAGATTTTGAGTGTCAACTGAACAGACACGGCCATCAATTCCAAATTCAACGAGGGTATCAAATGGAGTGACCTGTGGGAATAATTTTTCCTCCAGAGATCTTGAATGATCAATTTGGAAGGGGTGTACCAACCAAGGAAGATCAGACAGTGCTGGGTCAATAGCCTTGTTATTATAATCGTTGCTGGCATCAAAATCCTTGTTGTTTCGGCGAACATAAATCACTTCAAAATTAGGATTCTTAGTTTTAATCTCACCATACCATTCCTGTAGATTTTCAAAAAGCACAGTGTCTTTAAAACAACCAAAATATAGAAGTATGTTCCTGGGTTGGAGTACAGCCACAGTGACCTGAGTATCACCTCTAAGAACATAGTCACACAACTCAGAAGTGAGCAATGACTCCAAGGTGAGTTCCCTCAACAACTTAACATGATTATCGACAAGGCCCTCTCTACTGAACGGATATGCATCAGATCCGAATTTTCTCACGACCTCTCCTCCATAAAGATCCACGTATCCATTATGGGGTCCCACAATAACCAGCTTATCAGGCCAATATCCGCAAATTTCAAAAATTTTGCGGCATTTAGAGTTGTTGAAGGGCATGCGCCACCAAGATATCTTGTTTTTCTCCATAAACTTATCTATTTTCCCCTGGTAAACCTCTGGGGGAAGACAGTCCACAAAGGGTAAATAGACCACCACAATCTCGAATTCTTGCTGATTATCTCTGCATTGTTCATAGACCTCGTGAAGGGTGTGAATGAAACTTTTTTCAGTGATACAGCAAGTTCCTTCAGACCACAAGTACAAGCCGACAACCTTCTCATTGAGTCTCGAGAAAGACACCTCCTCCCAGCCACCTTCTTGATTAATCTTATATAGAACATCAGATGCAATGCTCCCCAGAAATTTCTGAAGCTGGGTTGTTTTAGAAATTCTCCAAACTTTCACGTCTTTAGCAGAAGGATTAGGACAGAAGGGAAAGGTGTCAGCTCCATCATCCATTGCAAAGTCAGGATATTTATGGAGCAAAGCAATGCTCGAACCATCCACAATGAAACAATTACAAGGAAGGGTAACGTCAAGATAACAGCATATATAGTCACTACGCTTGGGGTCATCAAATGGTACTACAAGGCAAGAGGGGGGAAAGGCCGACAAGAAGTGGCAAAAGTCCCTTCGATTATTATACTTAGTATTCATCTTCGCAACCAAGACAATCTCAAAATCATCATCAAAGGAATCAAACATCTCATAACAGATATTTGCAACAAACTGGAAAGTGGATGCATCTTCATGTAGACGATGAATAGGGACATGAAAACAGCAAACCATAACATATTTTCCTTTAAAGGTATCCTTGTTCAAATCGACTCGATCACCATTGTTCCGAACAAGGTAATTACTCTGACCCTTAAAAGACAACAACGATAGAACATCAAAGGACTCGCCCATCTTAATAACAGGCGACTGAGAAATCATCATCTTTATATCATCAGCATATTCTGGCTTCTCACTTTCACGAATAAAATCTAAGAGTCTATTATAGCACTCACCTCGTCTTATTAAGGGGCACAGATTCTTGTCGGGCTGCTTCACTGGCCAAAAATCATCCACAAAAGAATCAAATTCATAACCAACATCTCCGGTTTTCTTCCTAACTGTCGGAGAATCTGACAATTTTCTGATTTTTCCGGAATACATCCTAGAAAACTTGCAAAAATAAACCTAATCACAATAATATTCAACAATAAGTTGTCTTTCAAAATTAAAACCGAAAAATTGATCCCATAAATTTCAATCAAATAAAAAAAGTACGATTAGAACCCAGACCTAAGATGATGGCCGCAAAATTACGGAAGCGATATTCAAAGGCAAATGGACAATTTTCACTTTTTTAGGAACCCTAAGGGAGAGAACGTAAGGGGAAGAGATCAAGAAGAGAAAATGAAAGAAATGTTTAAATGGCGAACTAAAACTTTTGTCCCACGTCTCTTTCAAAAAAAAAAAAAAAAACTTTTATCATATGTCGGAAAAGAAACACTCAGGTCTAAGGGTATGTTCGGCAATAGTAGTTGTTGGGGGTAGCTGTTAGCTGTCCGAGTAGTTGTTACTCATTTGCTAGTAGTTGTCAGCTTTTAGCTGTAAAAGTAGTTATTTAAAATAAATGTCTTTGGTAAATGTAGTCGTAGAAATTATAGAAGATAAAAATGACATATTATTTAATCGATTTTTTCACCATATACCCTCAATGTTTCAGATATTCATCATATACCCTGAGTTTCCGAAAACGTTCACCAAATGCCCTTTTTCTAACGGACGTTAACTTGTCATTAATTTACAATTTTGACATTATTAAACCCTAACCCTAAACCCCTAAACACTAAAACCAGAGGTAATTCTCTGGCCGCACCGGAGACTATGGACGTGTCGGGAAACCAGGGTCGAAGTTGACCCGTGGGCCAAAGGAGACAAGGAGGTTCTTCAGAGACTCCTTGCCAAATGTATAATGGAATGACAATTCTCCTTTGGAATCCCCGAGGAATCGGGAGGCCCTCATTTAAACCTAACCTCAGGCTCCTTACTCAGCAGCATCATCCGGCCATGGTCATCTTGGTTGAAACGTGGGTGAGTAGAGAAAAACCGGGGAGGCTGTCGCAGGTGTAGGGTATGATTTGTGGCATCTTGTTGACCCTACGGGATTCGCAGGGGGATTCTCCTCCTCTAGAATTCTAGTGCTTTGGATTTCCAGGTGATAGGGGGAGAATGCTCAGGGACTCCATGGTGTTGTTGAGGTACATGCTTCCAAGAACTCTTTAATTTTATCGTCAATTTATGCTAGTCCTAGGTTTTCTTGATGTAAAGAATGTTAGCATGATATGCGTATTTTTGCTGCTAGTGTGGATAAACCATGGATTGTGTTGGGGGATTTTAACGAGGTTACTAATCAAGCCGAGAAATTAGGAGGGAGGCGCGTGAGTGTTAATCGAACTCTAGTATCTGTGGAGACAATGGATGCATGTAATTTGGTTGATATTGGTAATAATGGCCCTAGGTTTACTTGAACGAATAAAAGGAAGCATAATCGTATCTTTTAGAGGCTTGACCGGGATTGGGTTAATCCTGATGGTATAGCTCTTTTCCCTGACCTTAGTCTATGGCATCTCCCTAGAGTGACTTATGACCATTGCCCTATTTTACTTAAGCTGGATACCGAGACTAGGGGAGTAGGGGAGAAACCATTTAGGTTCGAACCAATGTGGCATTCCCATGAGTCATTTCCCCCCCTAATGGAGCAGTCGTGGCCTAGGAATGGGATTGACATCCAACTTAGTCTTAAATGTTTTACAAATACCCTTATTCAATGGAACAAAACCACCTTTGGGAATGTCTACCACAAGAAAAGAATCCTTGCTCGGTTGAGAGGGGTGCAAGAGAAAATCCAATTAAATCCCCACTCTAAGTTCTATCATGACCTTGAGGAGATGCTCCAAAATACTTGAACTGAACCCTTATTCAGGAAGAAATCATGTGGCCAAGAGTAGGATGGATAGAGTTAGTAAGGGGGAAAGAAATACGAGTTATTTCCATAGGAGCATCATGATGAAAAGAAATACTAGTAGGATTTTATGCCTTCGAGATTCAGTGGGTAACGATCTTTCTAGTGTGGAGGAGGTTAGGAATCACATTTTGAGCTTTTATCAAAGACTTTATACCACTGATCAGGAGTGTTCCATGCTGACCCCAAGTCTGAACTCGCAACCTCACCTTTCTCCCATTCCTTCTCTAGAAGAGATTAAGTGTGCCCTCATCTCGATGAAACCTGGTAAAAACCCCGGGCCGGATGGCTATCATCCGACCTTTTTCCAATCCACTTGGGTCACTACTAGTGACCAGCTCCTCTCCAACATCCAACGTTGGTTCCAAGATATTAGGGACATCTCGGAAGCTCTTTGTGAGGCTAATATTTGTCTAATTCCCAAAGTCCATTCGCCTGAAACTATTTAGCAATTTCGCCCAATCAGTTTGTGTAATACGATCTACAAGGTTGTTACTTAGATACTTGTGAATTGGTTAAAACCTCTCATCCCATCTTGGATATCTCCGAATCAAAATAGTTCCATTAAGGGAAGAGGGTCGGATGTGAACCTTGTTGTGGCTTCTGAAGTGCTACATTCTATGAGTAAGAAAAAAAGGGAAATGGGGGTGGTTTGCATTAAAAATTGACCTTGAGAAAGCTTATGATAGGATTGAATGGAGTTTTGGTTGGCAATGTCTTCAACTCCGTCCATGACCTAGATTCTAATACTATCACCCTCATAATGAACTGTGTGTCCAAAGCCTCTTCCACAATCTTGGTTAATGGTAGGAAGATGGAGTCGTTTCGTTACTCTAGGGGGCTTAGACAAGGTGACCCAATGTTCCAATACCTCTTTAACATATGCCTGGAAGCTCTATCTCAAAGGATAAATGAGAAATGCGAGAATGAACGGTGGACGTCGTTTGGGGTGGCCAGAAAGAATGTACCTATTTCACATCTCATGTTTGCAGATGACTTGATTTTGTTTGGGAGGGTTGAGGAATCAACAACTTTTGCCGTTCGTGATACCTTGGAGGAGTTTTTTATTGTGTCTGTCCAAAAAATTAATGAGTTGAAGGGCAAGCTCATTTTCTCTAAAAATACTCCCCCGAGCTTAAACTCTTCTTTCAAGAAACCTTAAAAGTGAAAGAAAATGATAACTTGAATATGTACTTAGGGTTACCAATATCTCATCGACAACCCTCGAAATCCCAAGTTCAATTCATTGTTGAGACAGTGCGTGCCAGATTAGCTAGGTGGAAGTGTAATTATCTATATAAGGTGGGTCGTTTATGCCTTATTTTCAATCTTGTCTTCGATCCTTTCGTACTACATGCAGGCGTGTCATTTGTCGTCCCAGACTTTGAAGGATAGGATATCCAATGACTTCCTTTGGGGGGATCGGATGAGCCGGGCAAAAGAAAATTGCACCTTGTGAGTAGAGACACCACTTTTCTCCCTAAGGAGCATGGGAGTTTAGGGATTATTGACCAAACAAAAAATGAATCAGGCTCACCTAGAAAAGTTTTGTTTTTGCTAAGTAATAAAAGTATATATTCACACCCAATGACAATTTACAACCTATTACAACCTCTAAGCCAACAAAGACAGGCTAAGAGACTTAAAAAACAACTATACGATTTCCTCCTTTAGTTTGTCAAACCAAACTCTATCTGTATCACTAAGTCTATTTGGGAGAACCCCTTGTATACGCATAATCACCTATTTCTTCACTTTCTGTACAATTGCCTTAGGATGCCACACTACCTTGCTCCAAAACACCTCATTTCTCACCCACCAGATTGAGTAAACCAGAGTTGTTAACACAGCAGCAATCACCCTCTTCTGAAAACAAGATCTCTTACTCTTCTTTATGAAACAAATCATCCTATGGTAACAGTTCTGTGAAGAGTTCATGTGAAGCCAATTTTTAAGATTTGCCAAACACTTCATAGCATACTCACACCTGAAAAAAAGATGAGTGTGAGACTCATAATCCTTACTACAGATCAGGCACTCAGCTGACATTAACACTCCAATATTGAGGAGTCTATCCATAGTCCTTAGCCTTCCATTCATCACCATCCAACCAATTAGCCTATGCTTTGGGATTGTCAATCTGTTCCAAATAACAGAGTCCCAATGAACCTTGTCTCCAATTTCAGTCATTTTCCCATACACCTTTTTGACAGAATCTGAACTCATAACAAGAATGTCTTGCTGTGAATAAAATCTTTTAAGCTCATCCCTTGCCTTGCATATTTGCTTCCAATACCAACTGCTATTGTAGGAGTGGATTTTTAATTCCTTTAATGCCTACATACGGTGTGAGCGCGTTTATTTGACAACTACATTGTTAAGGTTTTATTAAAAATATATTTTTGAAGTCGCCAACAATTCTTTAAAGGAAGAATCATAAACCTAATTGGATATGGGAAACCACAGGGACAATTATCCAATGTAGATTTCCCCATCCTGACTCCATAAATGGTCAAAGTGAAACAAAAATTGAGTTCGGGGGTGAGGGTACAATAGAGTCAGGAACTATATTGCCCATTGCTGGCCTCTACTAAATATCGATTCATTACAGATTTTATGCAAAAGAATAATCATATAACGTTTTAATACATCCTAAAAATAATTAGTCTAGGTTGGTTCAGGAAACACATAAAAGTCTAATTTTTAGTGACATGTGATTTAACAATCAGATTACTGGGTTCCTAGCAGGTTGTCCAAATTATCTGATTTAGTTAGAACATTTATTTAGGTCTTGATTAACAATAAATACAAGGTGATAAATATTGCAATCAGGCATGAAAAATAATATGTTCATAAAAATAAATAAAAATATGAAAATAAAATACTGCAGGGAGTTAGTATAATATATACAATACTTACATCGCAGGAATATATTAATAACCTACATCACGAATAGAATGTTAGTAACTTCAAGAAAATAATAATAAATAAATAAATAAAACAAATAAAGTTAGTTAATTTAGTTGACCCTCAGACATTATACCCCGACGGATCTTAGAAAATTGAATTGTACGAGTCTTATAAAAAATAGTTTGTCTTGCGTTGTATTATGTGTTACGTCGAGTATGCATATTATGGTAACTAGGATGAATGGCGGTGATGATTGTAAGTGTTGTGCGTGTGTATTTAGTTTAGGTGTTGAAGGATTTTTGAGGTGAGAGTTAGATTAGGGTGATAGGAAATTAGGTGGTAAGATGCGCAGGTGATGGTGATGTGGCGAATTGGTGTGATGATTAGGTGTAGGAGGATGATGAATATATTAGGCGGTTGTGTGCAGTAGGAGAGGGAGTTGATGATGCTGATGATCTTGGTGTGCGATGATGTGTCGCAAGGTTAGGAATTGTGGGATTGATTTGTATTAGGCAGTGGTATTGTCGAGAGAGTATTAAGGGCGCTGAGTGATTATGGAAGGTTTGGCCATGTCGTGGGTTTTGTAGGGGAGTGTCGAGCGTTTTTTCTAGGCTATGAGTGTTGTCAATTATTTGTGAGATGAGTGTATTATATAGTGTAGGTAGGTTTAGGTAGTTGTATTGCAATAGGTTTCCGAAAGATAGAAGGAATCTAAAAGATTTTTATTAAAAAAAGATTTTAGAAAAGAGTTAGATAAAAGATATTTAAAAACACATTGGGAAAAGATTTTTTTTATATAAAAGATTTTTTTATTAACAAAACTTATCAATATTAATTAATTAATTCTATTAATTAAATTGGGCTAGAAAAAGGGTTTTAAAAATTAGGCTTTCATAAAAATTATTTTTTAAAAGATTTTCGAAGATGGGCTTTTAAAAAGTTATTTTAAAACGTTTTAGAAAGTGGGTTTAGTAAAACTATTTATAAAAAAGGTTTTCGGAAATGAATTAGTAAAAAGGGTGATAAAATGGTTTTGGGCTTAAAACATTTTATTTTAGACTCGTTCTTTATTCTTTCCTTGATCCGGACCAATTGGAGCGGGGTATTGGTCATCATAGGGTACTAAATGGGGAGACGCGATTATGTGTCTACAACTATCCTTTGGGGGGGGATAGCTCCACCAATCATTATCCTTAATGTAGACTCCATCTACCCAACAAATCCCCATACTATCTTGTTTCACTGTAATTGCGCAAGCATACTTAGCCATAGCAGCCAAATTCCACTCCCCAATTCTTCTAACACCTAAACCACCTGCTTTCTTGGGAGAACAAACCTTCTCCCAAGCCACATTACTAGGCTTGCTACTAAAGTAGTTCCCACTCCACAGAAAAGCCCTACACACCTTGTTTATGTCATCCAAAACTGACTTTGGCAACACATACACTTGTCCCCGGTATACATGGATACTAAGAAGGACAGAGTTACTCCACACTCTAATCCTAGCAGTCAACTTCTCAGCAAGAATATTGTATTCAACCACCTTAATTATTCTTGCACAAACCGAGACTCCCAGATATTTGAAATGAAGGCTACTATAAGCAAAACCAGAAGCATCCTTTATACGTTGCACACAATGCAAATCTAAGCCAGCACAATAAAATTCAGATTTAGTTTCACTAATATTCAGGCCAGAAGAAGCTGAAAAGAGTTTAACAGCCTGTAACATGGTGTAAACTGATGGAAAGCCACCTCCACAACAAAGTATGACATCATCCGCAAAAATAAGATGGTTCAGCTTCACATTTTTACATCTAGGGTGAAATTTGAACAATTGGTGCTCTCCCACTTTCCTCATTAGTCTAGAGAGGTACTCCATGCAGACAACAAAAAGCAAGGGGGACATAGGATCCCCTTGCCTCAATCCCCTCTGTGAGCCAAAGAACCCATGAAGAGAACCATTAACCATGATAGAGAACTTAGGAGTTTGCACACACATCATAACCAGGTTTATAAAAGAAGTAGGAAAATTAAGCATCCCTAGCATATCTTTTAGAAAACCCCAATCAATAGTATCATAAGCCTTCTTCATATCTAATTTCATTATGCAACTAGGCTTGACACCCTTCCTACCATAATGTCTAACCAAGTCTTGACACATCATTATGTTATGCACTATGTACCTTTCATGAACAAACGCACCTTGGTTTTCAAAGCAATAAGAGATGGCAAAACCTACTTCAATCTACTACAAAGCATCTTTGTGATACATTTATATATCACATTGCAACATGTTATTGGACGAAATTCCATGACACTACCAGGGCAAGACACTTTTGGCACCAAAGTAAGGATAGTTGTATTTATCTCTTTCAACAGTATCCATGTTGAGAAGAAATTTAACACTGCTTCGATTACTTCCCCACCAACAATCTCCCATGTATCCTTGAAAAAAGAGGACCCAAAACCATCGAGCCCAAGTGACTTTCCCCCCGGAATTAAAAAAGATAGCTTGTTTCACTTTCTCGAGACAAAAAGGCCTTGTTAAAAGACCGCATTGCTCCTCATCGGGAACATGACCCATATTGATGACCTCTCGGTGCACTCCGAGCCCTATCGGTCATAGAAGCTCTCAAAAGGGACTTATAGTAACTTGGGAAAGCATCATTCACTTCCTTCAAATTATCCCTCCACACACCCTGAGCATCATGGATAGCATACACAGTATTCATCAGCCTCCTCTGCTTGATTGAGTTATGAAATAAGCTCGTATTTACATCACCCTCCTTGCACCAATTCAATCTAGCCTTCTGAGATAAAAAAGAGATGTATCTTTTATGAGCAGTTTTATACAGTTGAGCAGCCTCCATTTCAGCCTCACAAAGACTTCTATCTCTAGGATTTTCATGGACAACTTCTTGACAGGCTATCATCCTTTTATAAACAATTGTATCATTTACTTGCAAGTCACTGAACCCTTCTGCATTCAGTTTCTTTAAAGCAGTCTTAATCAGTTTAAGTCTCTTAACCACTCTGAACATAGACTGCCCTTCAATAGGCACCCTCCAACAATCAGCTATAATCTCCTAGAAATTTGGAGCTGAACGCCACATTGAGAAATATTTGAACGGTTGCTTCCCAGGTTCTAATGATCATAGGAGTATGGTCAAAATTCCCCTTAGGCATAAAATGAGCTACTGCACTAGGGTAACTATTCACCCAGTCAACATTCACCATAACCCTGTCAATTTTACTAAAGACTCAATGTTCATCCCTTTGCTTATTGTTCCAAGTAAACCTACACCCAGTACTATTCATATCAGTCATGCCACACTCCATCATGCACACTCTTAAGTCTTCAGTCTCCTGGGGTCTCACCACATTTCCTATCCTTTCATCACTATACATGACACAATTGAAGTCCCCAACAATCATCCAAGGGCCCCTCGGTTTACTAGCATACTCCTTTAATATATTCCGTACACTCTTCCTTTCAACTGCATCATTGGATGCATAGATAAAGGAACAAAAAAAACCATTCCCAACCCTAGAAGGGTTCACCAAGCAGTGTATCATCTGACTATTCATAGCTATAATATTCACTCCAAAGCTTCTTGGATTCCAAGCAAGCACAATTCTACCCCATTTGTGATGAGAGGAGTTAGAACAAAAACACCATCCTGCAAAGATCTTCTGGTAAAGGCACCCCATATTAGCTGCCTTTACCTTAGTCTCAAGGAGACAAACAAGCCCAACAGATTTCATGCTCAGAAACTTTTTCACATCCATCTGTTTCTGTGGGCTGTTTATCCCCCTGACATTCCACACTACCAGTCTATCCATGTCCCATAGGAAGCTGGCAACCTCCGCTACCCTCCACTTGTGGTGTGCACTTCACCTTACCCACCATAACAGCAGTCTGAGACCCCTCCAGCACTTGAAACCCATTGAGAGTTTCTGCAGGCTCAGACATAGAGAGACTCCTCCTAACAGGCTTCTTCACTGGCACAAACTCATCAGGTTGCCTAACAACCTCCAAAGACCCACCTACATTTTTCTCTGTTGCTTGCATTGGTTTAGGTCTCCACTCCTTCCTAATACCAGTTTTCTTGCACTCATGTGTAGTGTGACCTATGCCTTTGCAAACTGTACACACAACAGACTTCCAGTCATATTCAATCTTCACAAAGGTCTTAGTACCAACCTCATTGATAAAGTAAATAACCTCAGGGAAAACCTGGTCCACTTTCACCTCAAGAAGCATCCTGGCAAAATGCAATTTCTCCCTCTTCAGCGTAGCCTGATCCACTTTGATTGGAGTTCCAATCTTCCCAGCTATCTTATTGATACAAGCCTCACCCCAATACTTGAAATCTAAGAACATATTGATCCAAATAGGAACAGTTTTCAGCCCATCCTTACTCATATCAATGTTAGGATCCCAAGCCTTCATCACCATAGGTCTATTGTCAAAAAAAGGAGGATTAGATGCTAAAACTTGATCTCTTTTCTCCATTGTTGTGAATCTAACCATAAATATGCCATTTCGCACCAGAGCCACCTTGTCTACACCATAAACACGTCATACTCTCCTCACAAACCCCTCCATAACATGAGGAGGAGGGTTAGCTCCAACAATGTAACAGAACACACCCGAACTCTAAAAATCTATCTCCAATTGCACATCAGCTATATCTATTTTCACAGGATTCTCCTCACTCACATTTTCATTAATCATATTTCTATCAGTAGCAATTTCAGATTCAACAGCAATTTCAGTTTGAATTTCATTAACATTTCCAATTTGTTCCTCAGGAGAAAACAAAATTGGTACAGGGTTAATCGTACCTTCTTTCCGTTGAGTATCAGAGCTTCCCCCATGAATCGCTTCCAACCACTCTGAGAACTGAACACGAACTTTTGCTTGTTGTTGAAGAGATTTCAACGACGACCGAGGAGAAAGAATTTCCTCCTGATACACCCTCGCATCATCGCCAACATCCATTTCATTCACCCCTAGAATCGCATCCATTGATTTCTCCTTTTGCTTGTCAGATGAATTCAGGCCTTTCCCTCTCACCGGTGATAAGTTGACCTGAGCAACCTTCTTAGCTCGAGATTTTCTTGCCATGGCAACCACCGTTTCAAAAACGTGGAGAGAAAACCTAGAGAGAGAAAACGCACCAACAATATTATTTATCAACTCCTTGCTCACCTAGAAAAGTTAGGTTGGAAATTGTCCCAGGGTCCGGATAATCTAGCTCAAGAGTGCATTCGTTCAAAGTACATTCATGCAAATCATGTCACTCGTTTCAAGAATGGGTCTAATGTATGGAAAAATATATAAGGAAGGGTTGGAGTCTCCTCCAAAATCATAGTTATTGGTACATTGGAGACGGTCAATCTCTCCTCCCAAATTCCTTTTAAGGGTATCCCATGGAAGGATGTTTTCCCCTATATCTTTAGGTTGTGCATGACACGCAGTTCACAATCATCTCCACTTTTGCCCTTCAACTCTGAGATCGATCGTCACTTGATAGTTGTTCGTTGATTCACTAACGTTCCCCTTGAAACATCAACGAAACTGGAAAGCAATTCTGACGGCTCTCCATTAGTTAACTTTGTGATGGGCGAGACACCACCACCACAGAGGTTCTTGAGAGATTATGGTCACTGATAAGCGTGAATTATTATATATTATAACCTTCTTATTTTCTCTTACTAGCTCTTTATTAGTATTATAAACTATAAGTTGTGCGTTTTAATCGTTTTCATAGGTTATTTAGTAATTATGTTTATAAACTTATTTAATAGTTTGACCGGTGCTATATTTTATACTATTAATAATATATCTAATGTTGATAGGTACATTATAATTTTGGAGCCAAAGAAATGGAATTGCTCTTGAGTAAATTAATGGGTTGAACCCATGTTAATAAATTTTAGCCAAAGGAATGATTTCCTTGATGTTAAATGTGCAAGAAGTGAAAAAAAAGGGCCAAGCCCAATGCCACCATCAAAAGAATAAGTAGTTCACGCATCATCAAATGAAGAAAAGAATAAAAGGAAATATAGATTTCCTTGGTTGAAACCAACGCAGCACATGCATAGATTAGCAGAGGAATAAATGGGCCAAGCCCAATGGTGTCACAAAAGACACGCATCAATTCAAATGAATGAATGATGCATCCAAGAGAAAGAAAGAAAATAAAAGCGAACATAAAAAGAAAGAAGAAAATAATACAAAGCCGGATTGCTTTTTTTGGGCTGAGAAAGACGCAGCATGAAGTAAGGGGGAGGGCAGAGGGCACGCATCAGTAGAAAAGGAGTAGCACGCAGCAGCAATGGGGGGACGGACAGCAGTAGGACGGGAGTTCGAAGGAGGAGACGACTGAGAACGGAGCACGAGCACTTTACTGACCATGACTTATCATATTTGGGTGATGTTCTCTTCAATTATGAGTAGTTAATTTCTCTATCTAGGACTTAGGGTCTGTTCTCCCCAGCTTATTTTCAGTTCAGTTCAGTTCAATTCAGTTCAGTTCAATTCAGTCCAGTTCAGTTCAGTTCAGTTCCTAAATGATAATCATTACTATTAATTAGTTATAATTTATTTCAGTTCAGTTCAATTCAATTCAGTTCAGTTCAGTTCAGTTCAATTCAGTTCAATTCAATTCAGTTCAGTTGTTTTATGCCGAAGAGAACAGGCCCTTAGATGAAACTCTAATATTATAAATTGATAGTTCAATTGTGTTTGAGAATTGATTTTTGATTTATGATTGCATAACTATAGAGATTATTATTGGGTTGATTAGTGTTTGCAATATAAATTGGTTATTGTTCTTGTAGAATTAATTATTAGTTTATATTGTTATCAAATTTACATACTTTGTTCTTGTAGTCCAAAGTGTGATGTTATGCAATGATGTTTGATGATTTGTGGTTAAAAAGTTGAATAATTTATGCTTTGATTAGATAAGTTATGTCACCTAATTAATCACAGTACTATTTTTGTTAGTATTCTGGCTTGTAGTTTAGGATACTTGATAAACCTATTAATTCTCATTCCGATTTATCTGTTAGTCATATTATTAGTGGTGGATTCGAATGTCCTAGATTCCGTATTATTTTCTGTTATCCGATTCATTTTTTTATTGCCAAGTTCATTTAGTTACTTTATATTTCAGGTTAGTTTAATTAGTTTACAATCAAATCATTATATTTATATTTAGGATATTAAATTAGTAGACATTGGACTTAATTTTAATTAACTGTTCCATGTGAATACGATACCCTGTTAGTTATCACTCACTACTGGATCTTGTATACTTGCAAGAATAGGGTTTTATAACTTGTTTAAAATTGCTATCAGTCACCCCGAAGCTTTCGAGCTTCGGAGTGGAATTAGATTGCCTACTACTACGGCAAACAACCACGAGTTCTCATCACATCTTCTCCAGATGGTGAAAGACTCGCAATTCGAGGGAAATCCAACTGAGTGCCCCTTTTTCTAACTTGGACAACTTCCTCGAGTTGTGCGCGACGGTGAAAACATTTTCTTTCTTAAAGAAGGAATGCTACATTTTCTTCTCTGTAATTCCTTTACATTCGTCTTTCTCTTCTCCATCCATCTCTTCTCTTTTTTTTTGCTTCTCATTATTTCTTGCACTCTTAACTTTTTTTTTGTAAGGAACAAAAATTAAAAGAAAAATAATTTAGAATCGTATTACAGGGTATATGCTAATAAACTTACGAGATATTTGGTATATGCGTCCATGGGATATGAGATTGTGGAAAAAAGAGGGTGGTGATCATGATAGGGGATCAGTGTGTGAAATAAAGATATTCACGACTTTTACCGTATTTGGTATTGATTAGAAGTGATTTGAAAATGAACAACAAAGTGATCGAAAAAACTCTTTGCTGATCTCTCCCTTTATCTTTTCATTACAAGTTAAAAGGTATATTTCCTCTCCCATATCTTCATCCCTCCTTATACCATCCCTCACCTTGCCCTCATGTCTTTGGTGGGATAGGAAGGTGTTTGGGACGTATTACTAATTCTCTCATTATCCCATCTTATTAATCATACATTTAAATTTCCCTATTCTACTCTCTTATTTCCTAAACAAACACCCTCATAGACTTTAGAAGCGGATGTTCCTACTATTTATGAGTGTGGTTGCCCTAAGAGAGTAAGTCTTTCTTCTACTTGTAGAGTCTGGAATGGGCTCAAATAATTTTATTTATGTAAAACCTTTTGTGGCTTAAAATATTTTGATGTTTGATCAAGCATGGATTTTAGGCATAATTGTAAAATAAGAAGTTAGTTATAGCAATCAAACCTTATATAGGTTACTAGCTTATTTGAGTTACTAAAGGCCTGATCCATTCACATTATTTTCAATCCTTATTAGAAAAAAATAATTACAAATAAGTTCAGATAAGGTCTGATAAGGAATAATAAGTTCAGATTAGTTCTTTTTCAGCAAAAAATAAAGTTCGACACTCTCACAAAATAAGGTCTAATAAGTTCAGTTAAATTCTAATAAATTCAAATAAATAAAAATAAGTTGAATAAAACAGGCCCTAAGGTTGTAATGGAGTTATTATTAATGTATTATTTAAGCGTACAACGTCACACGGGGGCTGAAATCATACAAAGTTTGTTGAAGAGCAAGAACATGAATAATGAAACCTTCAACCGACACCATAGCTAGAAGCTACTGTGAATCTAGCAAAGAGACCAAACTACTAAGATCTGAATCCACTTCAATAGCATAGCGTCCCAAGCAACCAATGATCTCCTTGAAGCACCAGATTCACAGGAATGTTCCATGAGGCATAAGTTGCTTCAACAAACTATATGACTTAAGCCACTTCAACAAACTTAATGCCTTAGGATATATTTTCTTCGGCATAAAATAACTGAACTGAACTAATTGCAACTGAACTGAATTAAATTATAACTAATAGTAATGATAATAATTTAGCTATCAACTGAACTGATTGGAACTGAACTGAACTGATTGCAACTGAACTGAACTGAAAATAAGTTTGGGAGAACAGGCCCTTACTTGCCTGTTTGATACTATGTTGATAATATTTAAATGGAGCTAACTTCTATATTCATGATACTTTTGTGGAATTACAGAAATGCATACACACTCTTAATTAATATGCCGCATATATCTAAATGGAATCTGAAAATAAAAATGTGTGCTTAATTATGAGACATACCAAAAACTATGAAGTTTATCTAGAAATTGTGAGAGTATTTAACAATCCATATTAGAAATCCATATCTCCTTTAGGTTGACTCTTGGTAGCATAATAGTGGTAGAGAAAAATAAACACTTTTACTACATATGTAATGAACATGCCTTTTATTTGTATAATATAGATATCTAATTCACAAATTATGAATATATAGCATCTATTTTTCAGTTTATATCTAATCAATATTTGTTTTTATTAAGAATCATATTATTTGTGGTTTAAGGGTCTATTTATTTGTAAGGATGTCAAAGGGCGGAAGGAGGGGGTGCGGAGGATGGTCCCTCCAAAGCTGTATCCACCTATTTTTTCGTCCTCATCCCCACCTCACCCCACCCCACCCCACCCCAACATGACACCACTCATGGTGGGGAGATATCTAAAATCCATCCCTTTTTGATGGATGCAAAATTTAAAACCGTCCTCGTTCGACCACCTTGCCTACGTGCCCACACTCACCTTAAATCTCGAAATTTTAGTAGCACGTAATAAAGATAAAAATTATTAGTAGACTATCAACAATACGAAATTAAAGAATTGTATTCAGACTAAATTTCGGCTACCAAAAATAGAAGCTTAATAAGTGGGCATTTCGTTCTTCGAAGATAAAGTAGAAGACTTCTTCCTCTATGATAAATGAGGGTTAACTATATGAATATCTTTCTAAAAAATTACTGAATATGTTTTCATTCAATAGGTGGGTGAGAGATGGAGGGTCGGGGGGGAACTGGACGAGTACTACATAAATTCCACACCGTCCCATCACCAACAACGGGTAGATTTTGATCTCATTCCCGCCCCATCACCCACAACAGGTATAATTTTTATCCCATTGCCGCCCCATCACCTGCAAAGCCTCTTCTCATCCATGAAATCCGCTTCGCTGACATCCCTATTCACTAGATAGAGAATGAGATGAATTTTAGATTGGTCACTTTTTTAGGTATGTACATATGAGATTTGGATCTGAACTATCTATTTAAAATATTTAAGTAAGCTTACAAGCAAGCCTAACTTGTGACTTCTAATGAGGGGGGATGGGAGATAAACTCCGATCCCTACGACCATTAGTGTTGGGAGTGAAACTTGTGACCTTTGAAGTAAGCAAGTGCAGCTTCCATTATTAGACCAAGTCTTGCTTGATTCTATATATGTCATCATATCATGCTCCGACAAAATTTATAATCATAATCTATTACTCCCTTTTTTTCTTATTGATGTTCTTAGTTTGACTTGCACATTTGTCAATGCATATCTTTGATTATAAATATCTGTAATTTTGTATTTGTAAAAATTATAAAAATTTGATATTATCAAAGTATTAATTAAAACTAATCAAACAAGACCGCGCATGACTATGTTCTTCCTTATATATTGAGAAAAATTTAGAAGATTCTATATTATTCCAAACAGTGCCAATATTTCAATTAGGAACATCAATAAGGAACAAAGGGAGTATATATTTGTTTACGATCTTTTTATGTAAGCTTTGTTTATTAAAAGATAATAAAATTAACAAGTGCGGGGGTAAAGGAAGTATAAGGGCCTGATCTCCCCAGCTTATTTTCAGTTCAGTTTAGTTCAGTTCCTAATTTATTTCCCTGATAATAAAACAATGATAATTATTATTATTATTATTATTACAATTACGATTATTTTATCATCATCATTATTATTATTATTATTATTATTATTATTATTATTATTATTATTATTATTATTATTATTATTATTCTACTACTACTACTATTACTATTACTATTACTATTATTAATATTAATTTTAATATTATTATTACAATTATTATTATTATTATATTATTATTATTATTATTATTTTAGTATTGCTAATTATTATTTTGCTAATTCTTTTTTTCTATATGATTTTGCTAATTATATTGAAAATGATAATTTTGCTAATTATTATTTTGCTAATTCTTTTTGTTCAAAGTACATACTACCTCCGTCCCAGAAAGATCTGAACACTTGTTGGGACACGTAGTTTAAGGTGATAAGTTGTAGTGTGGTTATCAAATGTTATTTTATTTAAAAAGTAGATGTGATAGGAGTTGGTGGAGTATTTTTTATTAGAGGAGAGAGAAAGTTGTGTAACTTTTTATTGATAAAAGGTGGAGTGTAGGCCAAAAATGTGTAAAAGAAATAATATATTAATAGTGGGACCATGCCAAAAATGGAAGTGTTCAAACTAATTTGGGACAAACATAAAAGGAAAGTGTTCAGACTATTCTGGGACGGAGGGAGTACTTTTTAATAGATGACAACAATGATACTATTAATAATAACAACAATAATACTTGTCATTGTTGAAATGATCATATTTTTTACGGATTTTTCACCAGGTACCCCTGAGGTTTCTTAATATTCACCTGGTACCCTCGCGTTTTCAAATATTCACCAGGTACCCTTGAGGTTTGGTAAAAATTCATGAAATGCCCCTGCCGTTAAGTTTTCGTCAACTTCGTTAGGTTTCCGTCCAAATCATGCATATTAACTCTAATTAACCCTAATTAAACTCTAATTAACCCTAATTAACTCTAATTAATCCTAAAAACACTAACTAACCCTAACCCAACCCCACCCCCACCAATCCCCCCACCACCCCCCACCCAACCCCAACCCCACCAGCCCCCCACTCAACCCCAACCCCACCCCCACCCAACCCCAACCCCAACCCCACCCCCTCTCCCGCGCCGACCCAAGCGGGTTCCCCTCCCCCTCTCCCGGCCCCCCAACGCAGCCCCCCTCCCCCTCCCCTCGACCTCCCTCGCGTCTCCCCCTCCCTCCACCCGTGAACTCCCCCACCCCCTCCACCACCCCTCCCTCCACCTGCGAACTCCCCACCTCTCCCCCACCCCTCCCTCCACCTCGCGAACTCCTCCACCCCTCCCCTCAACCCGCGAACTCCACCACCCCTCCCTCAACCTCGCGAACTCCCCCACCTCTCCCCCCACCCCCTCCCTCCACCTGCGAACTCCCCACCCCTCCCTCAACCTCGAACTCCCCACCCCCTCCCTCAACCTGCGAACTCCCCCACCCCTCCCTCAACTCGCGAACTCCCCACCCCTCCACCACCCCTCCGCCCCCTGCGAACTCCCCCACCCTCTCCACCACCCCCGCGCGAAACTCTTTTCCTTGAAGCCGGTTCTAAAATTTGAAGAATTTGGAGCAAAGTTAGCACATTTTGCTCTTCCAAAATCATGGCATGTCACAGAAATTCAAGGTTTGTCTACAATGCTCTAAACCCAGCTTCAATTCTAAGTTGGTAAAACTTCAGTTCATTCCAACTCTTGTTTTTTGTTTTACAGTCACTATAAGTGTTCTGGGTTAATTGGGTCTCCTTCAATTTCTTCAAAATGTGGGTATTTCAGGATTTGTGGCGGGTGGAGAGTATTTTCTTTGTGATGACTGTATGATGGGAAAATATTGACTGCTACACACCCTGCTAGTGTGAGAGCTACACACCGGGCATCTGCTGTTTAGTTCTTAGCTCAAGTTCAAATGATGGAGGAAGCTGGTGGTTGCCGCAGAGAGTGGGGAAGGGTTTCCAGTGGCGTGGGTGGGTGGGGGTGGGGGTGGGGTTGGGGAGGTGTGGTTTCCAGTCACCGGTGGGTGGGTGGTGGTGGGGGTGGGGGTGGGGAGGAGGGAGAAAGTGGTTGGAAACTTATCAAACCTAAGGGGTATTTGGTGAATTAAGAATGTGACGGAAACTTAACGGTAGAGGCATTTCAGGAATTTTTCCAAACCTCAGGGGTACCTGGTGAATATTTGAAAACGCGGGGGTACTAGGTGAATATTAAGAAACCTCAGGGGTACCTGGTGAAAAATCCGTATTTTTTAATACACGTTTTCATAGTTGAACTACTAGGCAAAATAATAGTACTATCGAACATTAACTAGTTTTCATAATCGGTTAATTCTTCGTCTTCTTCTTGTCCATAAATTTGCTCCATCACCTCGGGATTATTCTGCATTAACTCCCATATTTCTTCAGTTATTGTATGTCGTACACTATCCATTGCTACTTTTCTGTTATCAGCGTACATATTATGATCAGCTCTTTGTTCCATGACTTCAATTTGGTGCGTGAAAGGAATCCCTAGATCATGTAAACGAATAAAATTGTGTAGAGTAAAACAAGCGATGATAATTTTCAACTGATTAGCCTCGTCCATTTGCGGTATCGATTTTAGAACCTTCCACCTATTTTAGTACCTGGATTAGAAGGGTGGCGGACACTGGTTTGCAGCAGGGTGGCGGTGGAAGGGTGAGCAGTAGGGGAATGGGATGGGTTAGGGTTAGGGAAAATGAATAGTTTATTATTATAATATCATTGAAATCATTCTTTATTTTTATTAATTTTTTTAAATTCTTATTTATTATTGTTATTCAATAGTTTTTTATTATTACTAGTTAATATTTTATCATTATTATTAGATAATTTATTATTATTATTTAAAAATTTATTATTATTATTTAATGACTTATTATTATTTTATTTAATAACTTATTATTATTAATAACTTATTATTATGAATTTATTATTAATTAAATAATAATAATATTATTATTATTTTTAAATATTAACATATTATATTATTAAAAACTATTATTATCATCAATTAGTGTATATTATATAATATTATATAATATTATATTATATTATATTATATTATATTATATTATATTATATTATATTATATTATATTATATTATATTATATTATATTATATTAATATTGTTATTACTATTATTTATTTATTAATTTATATTTATTAATTAATGATAGCTAAATTATTATCATTACTATTAGTTATAATTTAATTCAGTTCAGTTCAGTTGCAATCAGTTCAGTTCAGTTCAGTTGCAATCAATTCAGTTCAATTGTTTTATGCCGAAGAGAACATGCCATATGGTTCATTTGCGAGCCACTTTAACCTAGAGGTGGCCAATGAGTCGGTTTAGCTCGAGCCTAGGACTAGTTAGTTGAACCAAGTCCACCTGAGTTGAGTCTTGTGCACAACCTAACTCTTTTAGCCCGACTCAAGCCTATTGTTTTTCCAAAGATGCTAGATAGTAGATAGTTCCTACTTAGTACTTAGACGTCCAGTGAATCAGTCCAAACCCAAATGTTTCATAGAACGGTAATAGTTCCTCCACCCACCAGACGACTGCCAAGGTTCCCCCATCCATCGGCCGGGCCGCTTCTCCGGTCGGCCACTTGATCTAGAGCCACATTCTCATGAATTTCTCATTATCTTTTTGAGGTCTAACAAGGCATATGAGAGAGTGGCTCTCAATTTGAGAAGCAAGGATAATCCTCTATGATTGTCCGTCAGAGAGAAAAAAAACAATCAGTTTTTTAGTACCACCCCAACGTGGTAAGGGTGAATACTGAATAGCCAGCAGCTCACTGTATAGTGGGTGGCTAATGTGAGGCTACGCACGTATTAAATTAGTCATCTCAGCTAGGAACCAAACAGCTCACACTGTCACACACCAAAACATGATACTACTATACAAATAGTTAATCTGGGAAAAAAATCCTCACTATCATTATTAATGTTCTCCCACTAAATATAAAAATAAAAAAAACAAACATTGGACTATACGACAAGGTGCTTCACAATATTTTGTTCTTCCGCGTACCAAGGACTAAGGAGAGGAGCCTGGAACTTGCCACTTCTCCATAATTCTTCATTCATATTTTTAGTTGCAATATTTCCTATGACCCTCTTATAATTAATTATATGAGTTATAATTATTTTTTCTTTCATCCGTAATAATTACAATACTTTTAAAAATATTGATAACTCATTATGTAATTGGATATTGACTGAATATGACCCAATGATTAAATTAGTTGGGTTATAGTTAAAGTTTCAAATAAAAATCACGCGCAATAACTTGTTTACTCTTTTTTTTGGGCCATATTGGGAACCCCTTGATAAAAAGAATGACTCTACTAGACCAGCATCTCTCGCAGGTCAGCCAACCCAACTATATAGGTCAATGCTTGAGAGTTAAGGGGGATATAAGAGAATCACTATTAATCCCTATTCCCAAGTACATATAGGTAGTGGGGTTCGAACTTGTGACCTCAAAGTCACAAGGTGAGTTCCCCACCACCTCCACCAAGCATGCTTGGCTGCAATAACTTGTTTACTTGCTAAACCATTATATCATCTTTACTTGGTTGCGTTTGACTTTATTGATACGACACCACTGTGTCGTCTGACCTAGTTGTCGGTTGTCGTGTATGGTCCACCTTACCGAAATGTTAGCATTATTTGCTAGTTTGAGTTTGTCATGTGGAAGGAAATACTACCTCCATTTCACACTACATGCACCATTTGCTTTTTTTACGCATTTCAACACTCTTCTTTGGACATTAATATCTTTAATTACGTATAAGTAAAAATTATAAAAAGTTGGTATTTAGAATCCTCGCATTGATACGGATTTAACAAGATTTCACTTAACTATGTGTTTTCTTACATAATGGTGAGAGAAAGATTGTCAAAGTTGGTTGATGAGTAGTGCACAAATGAGAAATGGTGCATGTATCGCGAAACGGATATAGTATATCGGTAACTACTTCTCGTGGCCCGTGGTATTGCATAGAAGCATGCGCTTATTTCCATCGAGAGCGCATAATTAAAGATTTATTTAGAAAATTGCTCATTAGAGCTATGGAGAAATGAAAAATTATAACATTGATGTAAATGAGGAAATAAATGAAGTAATAGAGGCATGGGATACCCACCCCCCCTATCTCTTTCTGTAACACCCCGTAATTTTGACTCTTTATTTTTGGCGTTTGTTTACATTAAAATGATATTTTTTTTCATAAAAATAAATAATTTATTATTTACATTATTTTGGAACGTGTTGTGAAAATGTGATTATATTTTTATATGTTG
Organism: Beta corolliflora; assembly: GCA_947648045.1. NCBI lineage: Eukaryota > Viridiplantae > Streptophyta > Magnoliopsida > Caryophyllales > Amaranthaceae > Beta > Beta corolliflora. Next base: position 260,803 of record CANSZD010003048.1, on the reverse strand, counting down.
TGATATATTTATATATATTTATTTTAAGTTGTTAGTTATTTATTTTAAAGGTTATATTAGTTTCGCTATTTATTTAGGCGTTTAGGATGCAGTTTTGCCGCGTAGCGTTTTTGTAACGTTGTTGGACCGACTTGGGTGATGAAATGTTGCATCGCATGTGGCGTGTCATGCTGGCCGAAAATCAGCAATTATGGAGTGGAGGATGAAGAGTTTTGGTGCTTATTAAGCTAACCTTTAGATCTCTTGTAACCGCTCATTTAATCCCTCATTAACATTCTCCTAAACCCTTCATTTTTCCTTGACATAAAATTCTGATTTTTATTAAGAGAAGTTCAGCATCATTCTCATTTAACCCACACCGTTTTCAAGAAAAGAAAGAGAGAAAAGGAAGAGGAAAAGAATAGAAAGGTTCAACCCGGTTTTTCCTGTCACATCTTCACGAAAATAACGGTAGCCGGAGATCTAACCGTTGGATCGTCTTCAAATTTGGACAGCACGTTTATAACATCTTTATCTTCACTTTGACCGGAGAGATTTAGATTCCGTGGTTTTGATCACCGGAAATCATGGTCGGAACAGAGAAGTACGAAATAAGAGTTTTCAACGTTCAGGAAGAAAACGCCTAGTGACTTGTTGCTACAATTATCGTTCATGGAGGAATTGGATTGCTCGCATATTTTTCGAATCCCTTTAGACTCAGCTCTCCTCCCGACGTTCCAGGTAACTAGTAGTTATCTTAGAACAATAGTGATTAGGGTATTATTCGGTATTAGATTATTACGCTAGGAATTGTTTAAAATACTTTTTGAATGAAATTATTGATGAAATTTGACGTGAATATACTTGAGGCATGCTGTATGAATATTGTATACAGAAAAATAATTTTCGTCTGAGTTTTAGTATTTATTCGATTTATTTGGTATTTTGTGCGTTTTTGGCTTAATTGCAAAATAATTATTGGACGAATGTTAAAATTGCTGAAATTATTTTTCGTGAAGCATTTTATATGTGTAGTATGTATTTCATGCCTTGGAATAATTTTTTTCCTACTGTTTACAGGTTTATTTAATTGGTTTATCTGTTTTTGCATTTTCGTGTCTGTCAGTATATAAATCGTTGGAGGCCGAAAAATTCATTTATTTGTATATTATGTATTACCGTGAGTTTATGCATGTTATGTGAATTTTTGGTAATTTTTGGGCGTTTATTTCTATTTTTAATTATTATATTGGCTTTCTTGAGTATTCTGTAAATTAATGTTTAAAATTACTTTTAGAGACCGAAAATTAGAAATAAAATTTGTACCATGTCAGTAGAGTCATAATGGTCATATGATAATTTTTGTGATAATTTACTGATCGTTTTTATTAGTTTAATTATTTTTATTGTGTTTTGTTATGAGTTTAAGGATATTCTTTTTAATTATTTAAGGGATTAAAAATCAGAAATAAATTGAGACCTTTTTATATTCTTGAGAATTGATGATTTTTAAGTTACCGTGGTTATAATTGTGTATCATTATATTTACTTTTAGTCCTTGTAAAATGATTAGTCGTGTACGTTTCATTGATTTATTAAGCCTTGGAGTCGTGTACTCTTTAATTGTCGTTGTTTGTGCTTTGTGGTGCGCAAAGTATTTGTTGTTGAAACTTTTGTTGTAAGTTTGTAAGCTACTACTTTGAAGAAATTTTGAAGAGATATCTTTTGATGAATTATGGGTATAAGGCCGGGTGGCATCCCTTTGACGAATATTTTTGAGATGAATAATACTTTGATGATATTTATGATTATTTTGAGATAAGAACATCCGGTGGGATAGATGTAGTCCCCGGTGAAGAACATGCCAACCACCTGGTTTGCGAACTAGGGGTACACCTGGGTTAATTGTTGTCGTCCGAGAGGTCAGGGAGTTCTGCGTGTTCTACCCTGCATCGGGAGTTTGGCCATTCTTAGACACAGGCAGTGGGGAACGTAAGCCCATAGACTGACCTGGAAATTGCGATCTGACAAACCTTAGGAAGTGAATTGCGATTCACTGGCGTTCGGTTTCTGACTCAATAACTTGTTGTACTTTTGTTTTATTATTATGTAAGTATTCTAGAGTTGATTTACTCACTATATCTTGTTTACTTGATGTTGACTATCACTTGTATCACTTGTGAGCTTTATGGTTTTGGATGCATATTATTGTTATCATAGTCGTATGCTTTCCTTTCTTATTAATCTATGTCCGAATCATGCTTTGATTTCTTTTGTTCTAGGAGAACTGCTAGTTACTCCCCACTGATTGTGGATGTTTGTTGATATATTTTGCAGGTGATGTTGATGGGAATCTTCTTTGGCTTTGGGCTTGGGTTGAGATGTGAGCATTAAAATGTTAGATGTTTTAGGCCTAGACTTTTAATTAGTTTGAGAGTCAGTTTTCTCTTTTAGATATTGCTCTAATTAATTTAATTTATTTATACTATTTACTTATGTTGGTTTATCACTTAGTTATTTAAACGCATTTCTTGTAGTAGTGACATTCCCAGAAGACGATGTTTCCGCCATCGTCCTATTAATACTATTATTATTTCTTTCTTTTCCGCTTTGAAATTTTGGGGTGTTACACTTTCTCTCTCAAACCCTAGCCTCCCCTACCCCTGCTTCATCAGTTAGGGGCTGCCATGGATGATTTCATCCATGGTAAGTCCCTTTTCCCCTTTTATTTTCAGTTTTTAGTTCATTTTCTTATTTTGTTTAATAAATTAGTCTCTCTTTATGAGTTTTTTTCAAATCCTGTTATGGGGTTTTTAGTTTCTGTTTTGGAAATCTCCTTCTCCCCTATGGGAGTTGTGAGTATGATTTTTTTGTTTTTAGGTATGAGAAATTGTTCTCATTGGTTGAAGTTCGAGACTCAACATGAAGGTATTGGAATCTCGGATGCGTTCAACATGACTCGATCAAAAATGTTCTTCCCAAACTATATCAGGATGATAGACTTCCTCATCAATAGCTGCTTGATTCAGTAAATACAAGGGGGTTGCGCTGTATTGCTCGATCTGGTTCATTGTAGTTTCTTCGAAGACGAATTTGATTTAGCCTTGTTTAATTGTATCTTGTTTTTCTTTAATACCTATTGTAGATGTCGTTTGACCTTCAATTAATGAAATTTCTCTTTTAAAAAAAAATGTAAATGACGAAATATTTTTGTAAGAAAAAAAAACTCATGCTGATTCACTTATTTTTTTTGTCAATGAGACAAAAACACAGAAATCTGACATTTAATTTTCTTCCCTACATAAGACATGCATTACATATTTGCTTCCCCAGTCATTGCCTGTGCCGTTTCTCTCCCTCTTTCTCTTATTTTTTTCTCCTGTTTTTTGCCATTTTCTGCCTCAATATTTAGCTTTTATGGTTCTTTTTTTCATCTTTATTTTTTTCTCCCTCAGCATTCTTAACCTGATTGATTTCTTGATGGTATGTGCTGTCTGCATCATCAAAGAGACAAACTCGCAAATGTCCCACCAGCCAAAGGTTGGATGTTTGCTTCGGTAACTTTAAGCCATCAATTTCTTTAATTTAATGTCATCTTTACAAGTGAAAACAAATGAAGAAAATATATACTAGTATACATTATGTGACAATTGACAAGCATTATGCATTCGACAATAATTCACAAAATAATAGGACTGAGATTATTGTGGTACAATTTAATAGCGACGGCGATCAGAGTGATCATTGGCTTTTTTTAGATGAACTGGTTGATCATTGATGTCACATTAGGAGTTCATTTGCTAGTCGGCTACAATCTACATTACTAACCTTATATGCACGCGTGCGTAGAATATAACAGTTGGGCAAGTTTTTGATTTTTCCTTTTTTTTTTTCCAAATTAGAAGACTGCAGTTTGTATTTTCTAATTTTAAGTAGGGGTATATTGGTAAAGAATGGCAGTTTGTATTTTCTGATTTGCGTGGCGAGACGTTCCCTCCATGGCTAAAGTTTTTTTGCTTTCGTTGATGGTGTGCGTGGTTTCGGTGGTAGTGTGCGTGGTGGTGGTTGTTGTGTGTGTGGTGGGTTAAGTGATGGTGAGGATGAAAGAGAAGGAAGATAAAGGTGTGGTGGTAGATAGGGGTGTGCACCGGTCCGGACCGGACCAGAACCGGCTGGACCGGTGGACCGGAATCTGCCTTTTTCTTGGATCGGGACCGGACCGGAATTTATATTTTTTTTAAAAAAAAATCTTTTTTATTTTATTTAAATATATTTATAAATTAGATATATTAAAAATTAATATTTTTAATAACAATAATCCTAAAATAATAAATAGTAGGATTTTCAATCTGAACTTCTATTCGTCGCCCCGAAATTACTTAAAATCGTCACGGTCCCACCAAACATTTTCAACTTTACCCTTCCTTTGTTTTTCTTTTCTTTTCCCAAACCACCACCTCCCCGCCACAACCAGCCACCACCACCTCCGGCCCCCACCGCCGACCTCAAGCCCCACCGCCACCTCGTCAACCACCCATATTTCAAAATTTTTTTGGGGCTAAGGGTCGAACGTTTGGCCAAGACGTTCGACCCATGGCCCGAACGTCTGGCCTGGGCGTTCGGGCCATGGGGGCGAACGTTTGGCCAGAAGTTCGACCCATGGCCCGAACGTCCGAGCCAAACGTTCGGGCCATGGGTCTAACTTCCTCGGCCAAACGTTCGCCTCCCTTTAAAAAAATTTGAAATTTTTTTAGTTAAGGGTCAAACTTCATTTTGGCCAGACGTTCGGGCCATGGGTCGATCTTCCTGGCCAGAAGTTCGTCCCTTAGCCCCAATTAAAATCTTTTTTTTTTACGGGGTGGGTGGTGGCAAGTGGTGGCGGGTGGCAGGTGGTGGTGGGTGGTGGCAGGTGGTGGTGGGGGTGGCGAGTGGTGGAAAAAAGAGAAGGGTAAAATAGTAAAGTTAAAGTGGGACCGGGGCGATTTTAAGTAATTCTAGGGCGATGTTTAACAATTTGGAAATTTTGAGTAGAAAAAATGCATGTAAATGTCACATCCCTATCGCCATCCCCTAGCTTTACTCCCTTTATTGAGTTTTAACCATTCCAACTAACATCGCTAGGAAAGTCAAGTAGCAATGCCCAATGGATATGAGTTTATACTTTATAGTTAGAATTAGGTGCAATATTGTGGCCTCGAACATTCTGGATTATGTCATGAGTTATTATTATTATGCTAATTATATACTGATACCTTAAGTAATTTGGCTATTTGCGGAAATTTGGGACAAAGCTAACGCGCTTAGCATATTGTATATGCAGAGCACGCCAAGGGGTAATTTCCCATAATCCATGCGGATTAAAATACAAAATATATTTTCAGTAACGTAACATTACCCCATCTTATATTCTTTAATTATATGGAACATCGCTTTATACTCTTATATGTTGGTCTTTTGTTGTACGTCAATTAGTCTGAATGTCTGATATCTAAATGGTGTGAGCTGAGGGCATTCAACTTGATTAATAAAGATTTTTTAGGGGAAATTTTGAAATAGTATTACTAGGGTGTTGTTCAGTTTACATGAATTTCTGAACAAAATAGACTTAGTCTTTGTTTGGGTAAAGATGGTAATTATTTTCCCATAGCAATTTGTGGGAATTTAATTCCCTTAAGAAATTCCTAGGAATTAGCCTAAGTTGTTTGGTAGTCATAAGAGAAGTTGTAATTCATAGGAATTTATGTAGGATTTGTGAGTGACTAAGGGGAGGGTAGGTAAATCAATTCCTACATTTTGTGGGAATTTCAAAATATTTGGGTAAAGAAGAATCTAGATAAAACTAAAGAGCAAATTAACAAAAAAAAAAGTATTTTATTATATGATAAGCACGAAAAATTAAAAAAAGATATTCACAACTTTCTTTTTGTGTTTATATTTATGAATTGACTGTATTGAATATATTAATATTTAGATAATTAAATCATAACTTTCATTTTTCAATGTTACAAACTCATGATTTTGGATACAATCTAGATTCATTATATAAATTCTAGATCTCAAAAATTCTCAATCTGATGGATTTGAGTCGAGTTTGGATTTAGGATTCAATAAGACGGATCTTCATTTCATTTTTGAGATTCATATATGAGGTCTCAATCTAAACCCATAAATATGTGTTTAAGTGTAAGTATAATTGTGTAGGTTTAAGTGGCTCATTGTGTAGGTTTAAGTGGTTCCTTAAAATGTATTGTCACATATTCAATATGAGTTCACAAGCTCTAGTTTTATTCAAGTAACGGATTCTAGCCAATTGAAAGAATATCCTGATCAATCTAGAGGTCGTTTGAATTCCATTAGTGATGCGGATTCGAAATATCACACATTAATCCATCAATAATAGAGATATCTAACAACTAAAAGAAACATCGATTCTTCGAGATCCTTCCTTTCTTCAAATGGAAGGAATCGAGGTCGAATCAAACCGATTCCGGATTTGCCTTTCTGGATATTCCTCAATGCCTGGGCTATTCATGGAACGTGAGAAGTGGATGATTATCTGCTTCTGGAAGTAATCGAAGAACTTCTTGAGAATCCTACAATATCTATTTGTTCTTTTTTCTCTGGCAGATGGTCTGAACTTCATATGGGTTCAAATCCTACTGAGAGGTCCAGTAGAGACGATCTATTTTCTTATAGTAAATTAGATTCACTAGCAGTCTTGTATTGGAAAAGCCAACATTTAATATCAGATGTAATATCAAAGAATTAACTTTGTTTACTATGATGTATAAACTATTTTGATGCCTTCGTATTTCTAAAATGGAAGAAAAGTATGCTTAAAGTGATTGGTACAGAGACGCTTATCGAGTTGCCGGTTGGTTGGCTAAGTATGGAGTAGAGTCGAAAGGAAAGTTGATTACACTCATGGCGGTCTTGGTGAACTTCGTGCTATATTATTGGAGGACTTGAGTGGAGTGTCTTAGCCTCTAATGGTTTGGACTTAAGTTGATTAATGTGTTTGCTTTCTTTGTTTTTATTTTTGTATTTCTTTTTGTTTAGTTCATGTAGAGTTCCCTTTGCTTTCCTTTTCAAGGGTTTTGCCGCTCTATTTCACAAAAAAAAGGATATAAAGTTTATGTGAATTCAAACAAAATTTGTTATTTATGGACCCTCTAAATCAAATTCGAATTTATTATCCATATTCTTATTATTCTTATTCTTATTTTTATTAATATTATTATAAAATCATATTGTTAAATTCGTTTGAATTAAACAATAGACGTATATATTAATTTGGCCCAAACAAAATGATTTAATTTGATTTAAAATATTACTCATCACGTCTAGTCGTTTGGAGGTAATCAGGGACTAGGTAATGATTAGTTATTCCTCTTAATGAGGACAATGAGTAGTGGAAGATTTTTACAACTTTTTTTTTATTTTTGTTTAATATTGTTTAGGTTGGCTTAACTAATTAATCCTACCTGTTTTTTTTGAGGGGAAATTAATCCTACCTTAATTAATAATGTTATTACTTTCTCACTAAAATTCGTGGCTGAGAATTAAACTTTCCATATAGATGATGCAATAGGGCAAGCAACTCATATGTCATTTCTACTCATATATTGGGTTTATCACTCTCATTGTGAGATTTTGGAGTTAATAATTTTTCTTATACTAGTACATAACAATTTGTTGATCAGGATCAATGCGCTTTCACATTAGATATTTGTTCTTCGTCTTCTTTTATTAGTTGAATCAGATCAAAATCTTCCTTAAACTATAGATCGTAGAGCTTTTCTTCGAAATTTGTATACGAATAAAAATCCAACATGATAAAGGCAAGCAGGATTGTTGAATCTCAACTACAACAATCAAAATTTTGTTAAAAGGGAGTCTCATATGATTTTATCAAATCCGACACATAATTGTTAGATAATTGACTTATATTATAGATGTCATGTGGCTTCAAATTGATGAATTGATTATAGTTTTACTAGTAACTTATAAGCAATAATCTAGAAGAACTCTATATTTGAGAGATAGCCACTTTCTTCGAGACTAACATGGCGCTTGAACATTTGTAAAGCCATTTTAGATGTCTGAGAATTGCCAATTTTAATGTGTGTTGTCTACAATCTAAGATAGCCATTGTAGTAATTTATCATATTTCTCTAAAGGTGGAGGTAGTAACCCCAAAAAAAGGTAAGGGTCATGTTTGTTATCGACAATCTTAGTGGTTGATATGCTTAGCTCGCTACTAAATAAATTCTTAATTACATGAATACAACCTAGGAAGTAAAAGAGACAAGGAGTTAGGTTGAAGTAAATTCGCTAATACTTGAAATGGTTGCCGCATGCATGAATGTAGCCACCGGCCCACCACCAAGATATTAACAGTTAAAAACCATTCTTGAACTATTAAGAGGCCTTTTTATTTTATAATCCTAGTGTTTGAGGATGCCAATTCTGTATAAGAACAAAATTTATTTCACACCCAAGGACAAAAGTGTTTCTTTGTTGCCCTGTTTGTGAAGCCGGTCCACTCCTCCCACTCCCTTCATCAGGTGTTTGGCGCTCGTCATCCACCGGTAGAAGCGCATTGCAGTTATCCAACTTCCGAGATCTCCAAATCGAGCAGATTTATCCATGTTTTCGTTATTTACATTATTGTACTTGTTATATAGGAGCATGTAATGCTCAATTTAGTTTCTTTGTTTTAGACTGGATGTACTATCCTTAGGATGTAATTCTGTTTTTTAATTAATGCAAATTTTCTCGATGTCAAAAAAAAAAAAAAAAAAAAAAAAGGACAAAAGTGTTAACGATTCATTTCAAACTTCACCAGATAATTTAGATTCCTATAATAGTGAAAATATTGCATTTTAGCATTGAAATGTTAAATTGATTTCACACGCTTATATGACTTGGGTGTGGCAAATAGTGTCACATTATGACTTTCATACCTATATAATCTATGTCTTCCTATGTTAAGAGATAGAGTGGAGAAGTGAAAACAAATACCATGATGTTTGGAGAAGAAGTGGAGGATTTTCCTATTATAATAGTACTATGTCAAACTGCATTAATTATTTTTCTTTTTGTATCATAATATATGAACTAACAGACCTACTTTGAGATACCGTAATTTATTATATTTTGCATAAAGTAAATTCAAGTTTGTGTCTAATTCTCATATAATCAAATGAGTGTATCTTAGGTGTAACATGTTTAACTTATTGTGTAATAAAATCTCACACGTACATGATGACACATCCTCCAACAAAAATGACATGAAATTATACAAATAATGAGAGGAATCTAATGTCATTTTGTCATTTGTTTCATGTCATTTGAGTTTTTTTATACAAAAGGGGCGGTGGTTTTGGGTTGTTACAACATAAGTTATGGTGTAACGGTTACACCTAAAAATTTATGTTCAATCTTTTGTTGTCCACCTTACTTTTTATGTGTTTAACATGTTATTAGATGTGTCTCAATATATGTAGTAGAGTATTAAGGGTATTCTGTAATGTTAGGTATAATCCCTAATCTATCAACGACTTACCCTTTTAAGGTGCCTAGCTAGCTAACACTCTATATATATATACGTAAGAAATTAGGAATTTCACCTAATATCACAGAAGTACCCTTAGTACTCTATTAATATGTTTTTGAATCATTAAGATATTTGCTAACAATTGTGAACACAAAGTAGTTTAACCAAAGAATTTAAATAATAATAAAATATAATATAGTAAAAGTCGTTGGTTTTCACCAGCCCTTATATAGTTATATTCTCCACCATAGTAATTTCGTATAATCCCTCCAAAAACATTCGAAAATCTCCACAATCCCTCCTTCGGCCAAAAAAACACAATGAGGTCTCTACTCTCTACTCGTACAACTCGGTGACATATCCTACACTTACGTGCAAAAAAACTTGATGAATCGGATTCACAAAACTTATTGTGCACCAGAAACCATATGATATAGTCAGTTTTCATTTGGTATAGTCAGTTTGCGTTTGATATAATCAGTTACTGTATGATATAATCACCTTTTATATGGTCAGTTTTTGTATAAAATAGTCAATTTTCTGATATAGTCAGTTTTCGTATGATATAGTCGGTTTTTCTAATATATTTAGTTTGGGTGCACAATAAATTATTGTGAACCTAGTCTACTGAGGTCAAATAATTAACAAGTATGGAAGAAATCTATCTCCTAAACATATCAATAATATAATAAAAGAGTTAGTTTCAACCACAACTCTTCAATAAAACTATCATAACAGTCTAGTTTTCTTTTTTCTTTTTTTTTAAAAATTAAAATTAATTCATTGATTTAAAGCCATACGACATCTACAATAGAAATCAAAACTAAACAAATACATATCAAAATGAAAAAAATACAATTTTAATATAGTAAAACCACGATCGTTGAGTAGATCTAACGCTTCTGAAACCCCTCGTCTTTCACATCGTCGTCTCGATGCAACCTTCTACAAGGGGTCCATCGATCTTTTGTAGTTTTGAAGTAGAACCTGATTCAATTCAGTGATTGTAAACGAAGTACTGACATCTGTTGCAATCCCGCACAAATTTCGATCAACAAATCAACCTCTTGAATTACACAAAAAACCAAAAATAAAGTCTCCAAACTCTCACATGGAGAGAGATAAAACTCAATATATGGGTAGATATAACCCAATATATGGGTAGATATAACCCAATATATGAGTAGAAAAACTCTCCACTGAGAGAGACTGATTAGAAACATTAATATAAAAACCAAGAATAAAAGGAGACAGCTGCGCTTACCACCGCCCAAAAGGTGGCAGTAGCACTGGGTTGAAATAAAATTTTTGTAGGAGAGGAGAGGAAAGAGGGGAAAAAAAGGAGGAAGAGGAGGCTTTAGGTTCGGAAGATAGTGCTTTGAAGAGTCTAGTTTTCTAATACTCCACTATATCGTGTGTATTAGCACATGAAAACACTACTTAATGTAGTACAAATATCATGTGTCTACCACTCTTTTAAACAATATTTTGTTAGACTAATGGCTATATAGAAACAATTTTTATCATCATATAAAATACTAACAAACTCCCCCCAAACGAAAAGCAAAAAAAATAAAAACACGTGTCAATCTCTGCTTAAACCAATACTCTAAAACCACGTCATCCAACACAAGTAGGCCCCACTTCTCTCTCCCCCACCCCCTTTATAAAACCCCAACATTTCCCACCTCCCAAATCACCAAATCATCTATTCTCCACTCAAACAAACACATTTGTATAATCAAAATTCTCTCTCCTCCTCTAAAAAATTCCCAATCTCTCATTTCTCTAATAATAAAAAAAAAAGTCCCACCCAAATTTCACAAGAACTGGCTAATATTACAGCACTGGAGGATCTAAAATCAAAGAGCGAAGAATCCACCAACAAACAGGTGGTACTCGCCCTTTATGAAGCCTTAGCCTCACGTGACGCGCACGAGGTTTCCAAACTTCTTGCTTCTGATCTTGAGTGGTGGTTCCATGGTCCGCCATCACATCAGTTTCTCATGCGCCTTTTAACTGGAATTTCATCAGACGGTCAAGATTCATCCTTTGTTTTTAAACCTCAATCTACCGTTGCTTTCGGTTCTCTTGTTATAGCCGAAGGTTGCGATCATAGCCGTTCAATCTCCTGGGTTCACGCTTGGACGGTTACTGATGGGATAATTACTCAAGTTAGGGAGTACTTGAATACTTCGGTTACTGTTACTCGACTTGGAAATCATAGTAAGGTTGCTTCTGCATCGTCTGATCAAAATCAGATTTCTTCTAATTTTCATCAGTGTCAGCCTCTTTGGGAGAGTAGTGTCGCTAATCGGGGTGGTAAATCGGTTCCGGGTTTGGTTCTCGCGCTTTGATCTCAGGTCTTGGGTACCAGCCTATCAGCCTCAGGTATGGGCTGAATATTTTATTTAGTAAGATTAAGATAATAATAAAAATAATGTTTTGTTTGGCTGTATTGAAGATTGTGTTTTAAGTTTTAAGAGGTGGATTTACCGTGTTACCCCTGTTTAGGGTGTGTTTGGTTGTAGTTTGTTGAAATGTCTTGCTCCTTTTATTATCCTTGTGTACTCGTTTCCTGTTATGCAATAAAACTGTGTCGTTTTTATAATTTTCGTTGCTTTGTTATCTTATCTTTATCTATGAAGCACGGTAACCTCTCGGATGAGTTTTGAGAGTAAATTTAAATAAATAAAGAAACGGTTTGGATATAAATACAATAAAAAAAAATTCAAGGATATAAATGATAATATAAAGACTAACAATAAGCACTAAACGTCTTTTCAATAATGATTATGCTTATAATATCATTTTGCACAAAGAATCAAGACTAGTCTAGTTGATTGAAGTCCCTCGTACTACCCTTGTGTCAAGGGTTTGATTCTTCTCTCGAGTGGTTTCTCCCCTGCATAAATTCATCTTACCTAAAAAACAAATAGAAAATAATACTCCTCCCGCCCATAATATAAACCCTTATTCCTTTTGCACAATCTTTAAGATATGTCTTTGACCTTCGATATCTTAATTCTGTGTTAATGAAAAAATATAGAGTTGATATTATTAAAGTGTATCTAACAAAATCCCACATAAGTATGTTCGTTTGTATATATTAATAAGAATATTTGGCCAAAGATTTCAAAATGTAGCTCCCAAAAAGGATATAGGACTTAGGCCTCGTTCTTTTTGGACTGAACTGGGCTGAACTGAATTGAAACGAACTGAACGGAACTAAATGAAAATTGTGGAGGAAAATAACTGAACTGAAAACAAGTCTAAAAGAACAGGGCCTTATATAATACTTTCCGTCCGAATTTATAGTTCTTTTTTATCATTTTGCACAGGATTTAAGGAACTTATCATTTGCTTTAAATTTTTATAGTACTTGCATTGGAAAGATAAGTATTTGCATTGGAAAAATGAATATTTGCATTGGAAAAGTACATATATTAAATGTGGCTACAACTTTCCACATAAAAATGATGAAAAATATTAAATGTGTACTATGTAGGTGCAACTTTCCATGTAAAAATGATCATAAAACAAGAATAATAATTGTGTGATGATGACATTTTAGCAATAAAGTATCATTTCAAAAATAGAAAGATGAGAAACAAGAAAAATATTTTGACATACCCAAAATAGAATGCAAACACTATAAATTGGGACGCTGAGAGTAGGATGGAAGTATTAATACCAACCAACCCCTTAACAGAAATAAGAAGTAAGAAAAGATATTAGTACTAACCAACCCACCCAAAAAAGATATTAGTACTAACCATCCTATTAAATACGATGATGTCAATTGAGACTTTGAGTGCTCATTGACGGGATCTTTGACAAAGCAGAATGTTGACATATTCCAGATGTGGACGTTATTGCCTATGAGCTCCTCTTCATAAAATAATATATATTGACATGAAGTAATCAAAATTAAACACGTTTTGGCGTACAATAAGTCGATAACAGTTCTTGTTGGTATTAGGCTGTTCCAAGCTTTAATTTCAATTTATAATATACACGAAATATTTAATTTATCGCAATTACAAGTAATCTTCAGCTATTAAAATGTACGTAAACCATAATATTCTGTTAAATTTGAACATCTCGTCACTCACCATGTGGTCGATGTGTAAATGTGTTGAACTCCTAGCTAGAGGTTGTTGGAGTTTTTATTAGAAACTTTAAGTTTGCTTCAAAAGAATATGAAGAGTCATTTTTTCCTTTTGTCCCACATTGATAGAATATAAGGGAAGAGTAAGGTTTATAACCATTACTCTTCCTCTACCCTTTGAGTTGAGTAGCAATGAGGCTTTTAGTGGGTAAGTGGTGATGTGTGATTGCCACACGCGCGCCGCCGCCGCCCGGACCGGCCTTGGGCCTTGGGCCTTGGGTCAGAAATATGTTGGCATTTTATGACCGTTTTTATCACTTCTTAAGTTACCGTTTTTCCCCTAAACTCTCTCCTTATTTTCGGCCATTTCTCTTCCCATGATATGACCGTTTTTCCCACGATCTCAGCCACGTTCTGATTTCGTTAGTTTTCCTCTCCCTATATATATCAGTAATCGGAGATTCTCTAAGGAAAACAAACACAGAAACACAATCTCTCTTTATTTCTCCTCGATTATTCTGGGCTATACTCAAGATCATTCTCAATCTGTTTTTCTGTCAACACCGGAAACGCAGAGACTGTGTATCCCTGGAGGTTGATTGCTGTGAGTCCGTGTGTTGTTACGGGGCAAATTCAACTTTAGGGCAGTGATCTTCTCACGTCACGGTGGGCAGTGACCGCTTTGAATGCTAAGTATGGTACTGATGATTTTGGGACTAAGAAATATGCATGTAGTCGTTGGTTGAAGTTTTCTATGTTTGATGATAAACCTGTACTAGATCAAGTTCATGAGTATGAACATTTGTGTGCTGATATTGTGGCTGAGGGTATGGCTATTCCTGATATGTTCCAAGCCAACTGTTTACTTGAGAAATTACCACCATCCTGGGAAAATTTTGTTCATTCCTTGAAACATAGGCAGAAAGACTTTACCCTTTAGGAATTAGTTTCCCACATTAAGATTGAGGAGCAAAACCGTATCCAAATCAAAGGGAAATCAGTTGATCATTCTTCCTCTTCTGCTAATCTTGTGGAAAATAAATCTGCTGCAGGTAAAGGACCAAAAGGTAAGGGTCCAAATCAGTTTCATGGTACAAGGCAGAATTATAACAAGTTTAAGGGAAATTGCTTCGTTTGTGGTAAGTTTGGGCATTCTGCCAAGGATTGCCGTCAAAGAAAGGAAGTTCCAAACAAAGCCAAAGTCAACAAAGCTCAAGCCAACCTTCTTGCAAGACGACATCATTGCTGCTTGTGGTGTCTCGAGGTCAATCTCGGTAAGCAATGTTACTGAATGGATCGTTGATACTGGTGCAACCCGTCACATCTGCGCCAACAAGGAGATGTTCCAGGACTACAACAAAGTTTCAGAAGGAGAATGCGTCTTCATGGGCAACTCAAGCACTGTGAGTGTTCTAGGCAAAGGAAAGGTTTTCCTGAAATTAACTTCCGGGAAAACCATTGCTTTGCAGAATGTTTTGCATGTTCCCGACATCCGCAGAAACCCCATTTCTGGTTCTCTTTTAAACAAAGCTGGGATTAAGTTAGCTTTTGAATCGATAAACTTGTATTAACCGTAAATGGTGTTTTTGTGGGTAAAGGCTTTTGTAATCTTTGGACTTTTTGTTTTGGATGTTGTTATTGATAATAAGAACTCTAATGCTTCCGTTTATATTGCTGAGTCTGTTTCTTTATGGCATTCTAGACTAGGTCATGTGAATGTTGCATCTGTTAAAAGGCTAAAACAACTTAGTTTTATTCCTGACTTTAGCAATACATCTTTTGAGAAATGTGAAGTATGTGTAGAAGCTAAGCACCCTAAGAAAGCATTCAACAAAAATGTATCCCGTTCCTCTTCTTTATTAGAGTTAGTCCATAGTGACTTAGGTGACTTTAAGAATTCCATGAGTAGGGGAGGAAAGAAGTATTATATTACATTTGTTGATGACTTCTCACGTTATACTAAGGTATATTTATTGAGTTCTAAGGATGAGGCTGAAGAAAAATTTCTAATTTATAAAGCCGAAGTTGAGAACCAATTGGACCTTAAGATTAAGAGGGTGAGATCAGATAGGGGTGGAGAATATGATGGACTTTTCCTTAAGCAATTTTGTGAGTCTAATGGAATTATTCATGAGGTTACAGCTCCTTATACCCCTGAACAAAATGGAATAGCTGAGCGGAAAAATAGGACTCTTAAGGATATGATGAATGCAATGCTTATTAGTTCTGGTATGCCTACTAACATGTGGGGTGAGGCTATTTTATCTGCTTGCTATGTTCCTTAACCGAGTTCCCCATAAGAAGTTAGATAAGACTCCCTATGAATTGTGGAAAGGCTTCAAGCCTAATTTGGGTTACCTCAAAGTGTGGGGGTGTTTGGGTAAGATTGGACTTCCTGACTTTCAAAGGAGTAAAATTGGACCTAAGATTGTAGATGGTATTTTTATTGGTTATGCTTCTAACAGTGCTGCTTATAAGCTCATTCTTAAGGATGCCTCTGGTTTTGGTCCAATTAGAGAGTCAAGAGATGTTGAATTCTTTGAACATGTTTTTCCTATGAAAGTTAGTGTACCATCATGCTTGCCTGCTGCATCTTCATCTTCTGTGCATCATGACATTGCATCATCTAGTGAGACCTTAGAACCTAAAAGGAGTAAGAGAGCTAGAATTGAGTCTAGTTTCGGACCTGATTTTATTACTACCTTTCTAGCTGAAAAAGAGTGTTTAGATGAGCAAGATGTCAATGTGCTTGTATTAGAAGAGAACCCGAGAACCTATGCTGAGGCCATGAGATCTGTAGACTCAAGTTTTTGGTTAGAGGCTATTAACAATGAAATCGAGTCTATTATGAGTAATAATACTTGGATTTTGTCAGACCTTCCTAGAGGTTGTAAGGCCCTAAGTAGTAGATGGATCTTTACAAAGAAATGTAAGCCTGATGGGTCTTTAGACAAGTATAAGGCTAGACTTGTAGTTGGAGGGCATCGCCAAAAACACGGTTTAGACTTTTTTGATACTTATTCTCCTGTGACTAAGGTAGCCACCATTAGAACATTAATTGCACTTGCATCTATTCATGATTTGATTGTGCATCAAATGGATGTGAAAACTGCATTTTTGAATGGTGAGTTAAATGAGGAGATCTACATGAAGCAACCTGAAGGATGTGAGCTTCCTGGTCAAGAGGACAAGGTATGCAAGCTTATTAGATCTTTGTATGGTTTAAAACAAGCACCAAAACAATGGTATGATAAATTTCATCAAACTATTACTTCAAATGGTTTTTTGGTAAATGATTATGATGCTTGTGTTTATTCCAAATTTGATGAGCTTGGTTACGTTTTCATATGTCTATATGTGGATGATATGTTAATCTTTGGGACCAATATAGACGTAGTAAATGCAACTAAGAGTTTCCTCAATTCTTGTTTTGAGATGAAGGATTTAGGAGAGGCTGATGTTATTCTTGGAATAAAGATTACTAGAACGTCATATGGGATATCTTTAAATCAATCTCATTATGTTGAGAAAATATTAAAGAAGTTTGATCAATTTGATTGTATTCCCGTGAAAACCCCATATGATTCTAGTATTCATTTGAAAAAGAATAAGGGTGATAGTATATCCCAAGAACAATATGCAAAAATAATTGGTAGTGTAATGTTCTTAATGAATTATACTAGACCTGATATAGCTTATGCTGTTAGTAGATTGAGCAGGTATACTCACAGTCCTAATCGAGAGCATTGGGTTGCCTTGATTAGATTGTTGAAGTATCTAAAAGGCACTATCAATTGGGGTCTACATTATCAAAGGACACCTTGTGTTCTTGAAGGATTTTGTGATGCCAATTGGGTGTCGGATAATGATGAAATTCAATCTACTAGCGGTTATGTGTTTACTCTTGCTTGTTGAGCTTTATCCAGGGAAATCATCAAAGCAAACATGTATTGCCAAATCTACCATGGAATCGGAATTTATTCTTTTAGAATTGGCGGACAAGAAGCTGAATGGATAAGGAGTTTGCTTGCTGATATTCCATTGTGGGGGAAGCCAGCTCCATCAGTTTCTATGCGGTGTGACTCGCAAGCAGCAATTGGGGTAGCGAATAATCAAGCCTATAATGGAAAGAGAAGGCATATTCGCTTAAGGCATGCCATAGTTAGAAATTTAGTTAAAAATAATGTGTTGTCACTCGAGTATGTAAAGTCAGAGAGGAATATTGCTGATCCTCTCACCAAAGGCCTTTGTAGAAAAATGGTGCTGGAGTCAGCACAAGGAATGGGTTTAAAGCCTATTGTGGAGTGAATTGTGATGGATACCCTTCTTAGGAATTCCTAAGTTCAAAGGGTCAAACGAAATCACAAAAGAACTCAAGTTGTTGATACTACTACCATTCCTAGTAATAAAAGTGATGTAGTATTTTGTTTTATTATACTGTTATATGTGTGAGGTTGAGCTTATAGCTCTTAATAAGTTCATAGCCTTACTTAAGGTGGTTTGTGACAGTACAAACTTGATGAACTTACCTATGTGAATGTGGGGGTTACGCCCAATCCCCTATGAGAGTCAAAAGGCTTAGGCTCTCTAGAGCATTCATGAGAATCCAGGTAAATTGTGGGGCACTGATATTACAATTGCGAGAATGTTTCTTGATTTGAAAAAGGTTGAGTGCGCATCTATGGTTTGCTAACCTCGTGAAAGGTTCAAAGAGAAATCTACCTATTATGACAACAAGACATATTTGTATGCACTGAGTTTCTTCTTTTGAATCATGTGGGGGATTGTTGGAGTTTTTATTAGAAACTTTAAGTTTGCTTCAAAAGAATATGAAGAGTCATTTTTTCCTTTTGTCCCACATTGAAAGAATATAAGGGAAGAGTAAGGTTTATAACCATTACTCTTCCTCTACCCTTTGAGTTGAGTAGCAATGAGGCTTTTAGTGGGTAAGTGGTGATGTGTGATTGCCACACGCGCGGGCCGCCGCCGCCCGCCCGGACCTTGGGCCTTGGGTCAGAAAAAGGTTGAGTGCGCATCTATGGTTTGCTAACCTCGTGAAAGGTTCAAAGAGAAATCTACCTATTATGACAGCAAGACATATTTGTATGCACTGAGTTTCTTCTTTTGAATCATGTGGGGGATTGTTGGAGTTTTTATTAGAAACTTTAAGTTTGCTTCAAAAGAATATGAAGAGTCATTTTTTCCTTTTGTCCCACATTGAAAGAATATAAGGGAAGAGTAAGGTTTATAACCATTACTCTTCCTCTACCCTTTGAGTTGAGTAGCAATGAGGCTTTTAGTGGGTAAGTGGTGATGTGCGATTGCCACACGCGCGCGCCGTCGCCGTCCGCCTTGGGCCTTGGGCCTTGGGCCTTGGGGAATAAACTTAACTTAACTATAGTTTTGGGTCAGAAATATGTTGGCATTTTATGACCGTTTTTCCCCTTAATCTCTCTTTTAATGCCGTTTTCTCCCCTAAACTCTCTCCTGTGAGAACCGTTTTTATCGAAAAATACTAGGCCGTACTCAAGAATTTTACCTAAGGAATGGGCGGCTCCAAATTGGCATATACTCTAAGGGTGTGTTTATCCCTCAAACCCAAACTTCAGATTGTGCCACATCAGCTTTCCACTAATTTTACCTACTTTTTACTTTTCACACTCACTCCAGACTCATTCCATTTTTACACATTATCCCTCAGACTCTATCCAAACTCTCTACCAAAAGTTTAACATATGCAGGTTTTTACAAAGAAAAAAAGAAAAGACATGTGGTAAGTTTTTGGTGGCCTAAAAAATTTGTTGGGTCCCATATCAATAGTCTTGGGTGGAGTCTTGATTATCCAAACCCACCCCAAGACTATCCCCATTATATTTGATGAATATCGCTGAGTCTTTGCCAAGACTATCAAAAACTTCTTGTAAGACTATGCTACAGACTATGCGATAAAGACATCCTAACAACATTGAATCTACATCAATATTCAATATAACCTTGAAGAATGACGTAAAAACTTATATGGACTTGGTCCACACTAAATTAATGTGGACCTAATGTTAATTCATGTGTTTTATGAAAAAAAAAGTCACTATATAAAAAAATAGATATAAAAGATGAGTAGTTATAAATTGTGAAGTTTGACTATGTGAAAAAAAAGTTACTATGTCACAAAGTGAAAATTTCATTATGATAAACTAATGTAAGAAAAAGTAACTATATTAAAAAAAACAGTCATTATGGTAGATGGTAACTGTATAGTGTAACTTAATATTTTAAAAGGTTATTATATGAAAAAAGGGTCACTAGGTTGAATAAGTGGCTTTGGTCCACAATAATATTAGTGTGGACCAGATCCATACAAGACTAACTCAAGAATGACATATGTTCCCCTTCAAAGAAAAAGAGAAAAAGGCATGGCATATGTAGTGAATATCAACATCATATCTCATTATCTCGTAGTACTAATTAACATTTTATGATTTATTGGATTTTTGCATTTAGACTTTCGTTACCAGTGGAAAAAGCATCATCGTCATAACTCATAAATTTCATAATGACATAATGCAAGATTCCTCCAAAACATGCTGTTTCAGACTATATACTACCTCCCATTTGCAACGTTTGTTTTTATGGTTATCCTTACACTTACACATCATACATTAACCTACTTAATCACACGCTATAAAAAAATACTAAAAAGATAAAATTCAATAATACACATTAGAATATGTTAGAATATATTTCCATATATTCCCCTATGTTCATATCTTTGTATTTGTGGAAACTATGTATTGTATAGCGTGATTATAGGACTTGTAGTCCATAATTGTAGGCTGCAGTTACAGCCTTGTAGTTTGTATATAACACTCCTAAAGGAATAATAATACTCACGGAATATATTATCTTTCATGGTATCAAGAGCCCTAGGGCATCTTTCCTTCTTGCTTCCGCTAGTTCTTCATTTTTTTTCTATTCTTCTCTTTCATGGCTGCCGGGAAACACGAGTTTCATCCGGCTCTTGCCGTCTCCAACATCAAGAATCATATTTCCGTCGTTCTTGAGATGGAAACCGTTCAATATGGCACATGGGCTGAACTTTTTAAGATTCATGCTCGGTCTCATCGGGTCCTTCATCACATTATTCCACCGGCATCGGACAAGGCTCCTGCACCACCGTCCACTGACGCCGAGAAGGAGATGTGGGCCACCCTTGATGCTACTGTTCTCCAGTGGATTTACTCCACTATATCGAACGATCTTCTGACCACCATACTTGAACCTGATTCCACTGCCATGGCGGCTTGGAATCGTCTTCGGGACATTTTTCAGGATAATGAAAACTCCCGTGCTGTCACTCTTGAGCAGGAATTCTTGTCCACCACCATGACTGACTTCTTGAATGTATCTGCTTATTGTCAGCGCCTTAAATCCCTTTCGGACCAGTTGAAGAATGTTGGTGCCCCTCTCACAAATCAACGGTTAGTCCTTCAACTGGTTTCGGGATTATCTCGTGCTTACAAGGAGGTGGGTACCTTGATTCGTCAAAGCAACCCTCTGCCGCCTTTTTATCAGGCCCGCTCTATGTTGACGTTGGAAGAAGCGGGTTTGGCTAAGATGGCCGCGACGGAGTCGGGTTCGGCCCTTGTTGTTACTGCTCCGAAGGATGTTGATGATGGGCAATTTTATTCTCCTCCTTCTCACTCTAAAAATAACAAAAACAAGGGCCCTAAGCATAACAACTCCGGTGGCCGGAAAAATCATCATGGCGGTGGTCGGGGTGGCAATAAAGGTGGCGGCAAAGGCGGTGGACACAACTCCGGTGGACAGTCCACTTCATCTGGGCAGCAGCAGCAATTTTATCAAGGAGCGTGGGGGGGCTCCTCCTACTGGTTGACCGTGGCCTCCTCCTTGGGCCATCCCCCCTTGTCCCTACCCCACGCAGCAGCATTGGGCTCGTCCAGCAGGCCCAATACAGGGTCGCCAGCAGCCATCCAGTGTGCTAGGGCCCCGCCCTCAGCAGGCTTATATGGCCCATCCCTCTTATTTGCCGACAGATATTGAGAGTGCAATGCACACCATGTCGTTGACTCCTCCCGATGCAAATTGGTACATGGACACGGGTGCTACCTCTCACATGACATCCACCAACGGTAATCTCTTGTCTTATTTTAATTCGAGCAATTCAAAAAATCAAGGAATCATTGTTGGTAGTGGTCAGTCAATTCCAATTAGTGGTTATGGTCATACTGTTTTGCCCTCCCCCAACCCTCCATTATCATTAAACAATGTTCTTCATGCTCCTAAACTCATAAAAAATTTAATTTCTGTTAGAAAATTCACAACTGATAACTTTGTCACTGTTGAATTTGATCCTTATGGGTTTTGTGTGAAGGACCTTCAGACGGGGATGCCTCTAATGAGATGTGAGAGTCGGGGTGACCTTTATCCTCTCACTACCACCATCTCCACCACACCTACTCCGTCAACATTTGCTGCATTATCTTCCTCACTTTGGCATGATCGTTTAGGCCATCCGGGAGCTCCTGTTTTTAATTCTCTTCGTCATAATAAAAGCATTGAATGTAATTCATCTATTGATCCTAGTGTTTGTCGTGCTTGTATTTTTGGAAAACATATTCGATTGCCATTTGTTTCCTCTACCTCACGTACTTATATGCCTTTTGATATTATTCATAGTGATTTGTGGACCTCTCCAGTTCTCAGTTCTATGGGACATCGGTATTATATGGTTTTGTTGGATGATTATTCTAACTATTTGTGGACCTATCCTTTAGCTCACAAATCTGATGTTTATGACCAGTTCTTGATTTTTCATGCCCATATTCGCACTCAATTTGAGCGCAATGTGAAAAACGTTCAATGTGACAACGGGCGCGAATTTGATAATTCGTCATTTCAAAAGTTTTGTGAGTCCAATGGCATGTTTTTTCGCCTTTCATGTCCCTATACATCATCACAAAATGGAAAAGCTGAGAGAAAAATCCGTTCTATAAATAATATCATTCGGACTCTTCTTGCTCATGCATCGTTGCCCCCTTCCTTTTGGCATCATGCTTTACAAATGGCCACATATCTTCATAATATCCTTCCTAGCAAGCTTTTGGATCACACGTCCCCTTTGGAAATTCTATATCAAAAACGCCCGTCCTACACCCATCTTCGCGTGTTTGGTTGTTTGTTTTATCCCCTTATTCCGTCCACTACTATTAACAAATTACAAGCCCGGTCTATGCCGTGTGTGTTTTTGGGGTATCCATCTAACCATAGGGGGTATAAGTGTTATGACTTGTCATCTCATAAAATTTTTGTCTCCCGTCATGTTGTTTTTGATGAGAATGTTTTCCCTTTTGCTGAGCTACATTCACCCACTGCTCTTGTGTATGATTTCTTGGATGAAGGGTTGTCACCCTACCTTCACCATCATTTTAAAAGTGAAGATAATGCTGCTCCTAACCCCCCATCCCCCACCAGCGAGGCCCAATCTATGGCCCACTCCCCTCGTGCGTCCATTTCTCCCTTGGGCCCTCCTTCCCCTTTGGCCCCACGCTCCCCTTCCCTTGCTGTTTCTCGTGATGCTCAGCTCCTGCCCGCACTTCCCAGTGGACCCTCAGCCCAACTGCATCAAACCAGTGGGCCTTCGGCCCCGCTCCTGCCCCCTTCGGCCCAGTTTCAGTCCGTACCTACACCTTCTTCTCCTCCTCGCATGGTCACCCGCAGCCAACATGGTATAGTCAAGCCCAATCCCAAATATAATCTCCATACCTCGGTTTCGAAATCTCCTCTTCCCCGTAACCCTTTGGCTGTCCTCCGTGACCCGAATTGGAAAATGGCTATGAATGATGAATTTGATGCTCTTATTAAAAATAAGACGTGGGAGTTGGTGCCCGGTCCTTCTAATGTTAATGTCATTCGTTCCATGTGGATTTTCTCTCATAAAGAAAACGCTAATGGTGTTTTTGAGCGGCATAAGGCCCGTCTTGTAGGTGATGGCAAAACTCAGCAGGTTGGCATTGATTGTGGGGAGACTTTCAGTCCAGTCATCAAACCAGCTACCATTCGCACTGTTCTCAGTCTTTCTTTGTCTAAAGATTGGCCTATTCACCAGCAGGATGTCAAGAATGCTTTCCTTCATGGCGAACTCCGGGAAACAGTGTATATGCATCAACCTATGGGTTTTCGGGATCCTACTCATCCTGATTATGTGTGTCTTCTGAAAAAGTCGTTATATGGTCTTAAACAGGCTCCCCGTGCTTGGTATAAGCGCTTTGCTGCTTATGTCACTTCTCTTGGTTTCTCCAACAGTAAAAGTGACACATCTTTGTTTGTTTATCACAAGGGCACTAACATGGCCTATCTTTTGCTATATGTGGATGACATTATTTTAACGGCTTCTTCTCATGCTCTCAGGCTTTCCATTATGGCTAGTCTTGGTTTCGAGTTTGCTATGAAGAACTTGGGTCCTTTAAACTATTTTCTTGGCATTGCTGTGTCTAGGGACAAGAATGGGATGTTCTTGTCACAAAGAAAATATGCTACCGAGATTATCGAGCGGGCTGGGATGGCTCATTGCAAGCCCTCCTTGACACCTGTTGATACTAAACCCAAACTAAGTGCCACCATGGGTGCTCCATTTGATGATCCTACTCTCTATCGAAGCCTTGCAGGGGCCCTACAGTACCTTACCTTCACTCGTCCGGATATCTCTTATGCTGTTCAACAGGTTTGCTTACACATGCATGCTCCCCATGATAGTCACATGCATGCTCTTAAGCGAATTATCCGCTACATTAAAGGTACTCTTGATCATGGATTACACCTCTACCGCTCCTTCATCTCTTCTCTAGTGTCTTACACATATGCTGATTGGGGGGGTTGTCCTGACACACGACGGTCTACTTCTGGGTATTGTGTATTTTTGGGAGATAACTTGATATCTTGGGCATCTAAGCGCCAACCAACTTTATCTCGGTCAAGTGCCGAAGCTGAGTATCGTGGGGTGGCCAACGTGGTCTCTGAATCGTGTTGGCTTCGCAACTTACTTCTTGAACTCCACTGCCCTTTGTCTAAAGCTACGCTCGTTTATTGTGACAATGTGAGTGCCATTTACCTCTCGGGCAATCCTGTTCAACATCATCGCACCAAGCACATTGAAATGGACATTCATTTTGTGCGTGAAAAAGTGGCTCGCGGCCTAGTCCGAGTCCATCATGTGCCCTCCCGATTTCAGATTGCTGACATATTTACTAAGGGTCTTCCCTTAGTCCTGTTTGAAGATTTTCGGGACAGTCTAAGCGTGCACCCTCCTCCCACTTCGACTGCGGGGGCGTGTTAGAATATATTTCCATATATTCCCCTATGTTCATATCTTTGTATTTGTGGAAACTATGTATTGTATAGCGTGATTATAGGACTTGTAGTCCATAATTGTAGGCTGCAGTTACAGTCTTGTAGTTTGTATATAACACTCCTAAAGGAATGATAATACTCACGGAATATATTATCTTTCAGAATAATCTAATTAAAAAATTCATAATTATGTATTTATTTAATAGGATTGTGCATGAGCCTAAGTATCACAAATCCATATAGGTATCACAAATTCTTGGAAAAGACGGTCTCACGTTAGTATTAACGTGAGACCTGCCCAAATCCAAGAGATATGTTTTTCAAAAACGGACCGCGTCTCACAATTTCTCACGATAATATTTTTGGCGAATTAGTTAATGTTTTTGGCCAATTAGTTAAGTATTTTAGCACAATAGTTTAGAGCTGGTAATCTATATGTAGACTTACATTATTTTTTAGTTAACATATCCAGTACATTAGTTAGTGTTGTTCTATAATTAGTTAAGATCTATTGAACATTATTTAGTTTCCAATATAAACGAAGAAATAACTTTTTTATATATCTAAAATGTCAAATACAAAAGACAACCTGAAAAAAGAACTTAAACCAACCTAGCATTTGAAGTAATTGTACCAATTTCAGTTTGGTTTTTGGAATTTGTTTTTTTAGTCTTCTTAAAATTACTTTTCTTCCTTACACTTCTTCCCTTTAATTTGTTTTTGCACGATCGGAGTCTAAAATAACCAATGTAGTTGTACTTGATGAGCATTGTTCTTCTATAATTGGTCTTGTAGTTAAGACTTTGGTTAGACTTGCAACAGTAGTCTTGTAGACTTATTGCAGTACCTTTCTTACATCTGCATTATCTCGACTTTTGAGAATGAGATTGGAGAACTTTCTTTCGATTTCATATCGCCATGGGGTTATGTTGTTTATAACTGCTCAAGAGATTTCTCTTTTCCACACTTCGCTTTTTGCAAATCTAGTCCACCTTTTGCACATGTACCTATGTGGTATTGTTGTGATTGAACAAATAAGATGTGTTATAATATGGTTTTTATGTTATGACTAATATATTTTAGCGGTTAACAAATATACTTCACCACTTAACTAATGTACTTCACCGCTTAACTAATATACTTCAGCACTTAACTAATTCATCCAGAAGCAATTTAAGGCAAGCATAACTAATAAGTTCAAGCGCTTAACTAATTCTGGTGCTGGTTTGATGCACGCGCGTGATGTTAGCATGACATCAGCTGGTCTCACATTAACACTAACGTGAGACCGTCTCTTCAAAAACGGACTCTATAGGTATTAGTCTATTCAATAATACCACAAATCAATCTTTACTACCTGATTTGGTAAGATTTGAATTCCAAAAAAAACGAGCATTTGAATTTTCAAGGATTCAAATTCGAGTTACCGCTTGATCCATTATTTAAAAATTATGACTTTTATAATTTAACTACAACATCATCAAACATTAATTATCAACATTGCCGCGTAACCTCATTTTTTACCAACAAATATATACTAGTAGACTAGTAGTTCATAAAATTAACAACGTATTAAAATAGTTGGAATTTTATGGTCTTGAGAAAACAAATAAATGAGAAAAAGAAAACTCAAATGACTACTAGGTCGAATTACCAAAATGATACCCTAGAGGTGATAAAAAAAAATTGCCCATTGGCCTGGCCGGGCCCAAACCCGGGCCAAAAAATTATGCCCAAAACCCGTTATTTCGGGCCGGGCCGAGCGGACGTACTAGGCCAAAAATTAGACTAAAAAGTCTTTTTTTTGCTTGCCCAAAGCCCGCCCCAAAAAAAAACGGGCCCGGCCCGACCATGGGCCAAAAAAAACTGCTCAGACCCGGCCAAAAATCGGGTCGGGCCGGGCTGGAGTTGATCAGCTCTGGATACCCGATAGCATGCAAGATCAGAATTTCAAGATTCTTTTTTATTTTTACGGAACCAGAATTTGAGTTTTGGAATATTCAGGAAATTTTGCACACCCTATATAGATCAATAGATGTATTACTTCCTACGTTTTTTTTAATGTATACACTTTTCTTCTTTATCCGTTTCTTTTTATTTCACACACTATTACTTTTTCTATTTTGGTAACATACTAACATGTCCCATCTATTTTTTTCCTATTTTTTCACCTATGTAGCCCACTTATTAAATATAATAATCCACCTAAAAATTTTCCACTCCACCTTTTTATTTTTTTTATTTCACTTTTCAATTTCTCTATCTCATTTTTGGACTTTCTCCTTAATTCTCCTGCAAGGTAAAGTGAGTAAATAAAAAAAAACGGAGGGAATATGCATTATATTAGTCTCGTATATATCCTCCTCCTCTCCCCTCTCTCATCTTCCTCCTCAAAAAACCCTAATCCTTTTCTTCCAGTTTTGGGGCTGCCATCATCCTTTTGATGGTGGTAAGCCCCCAACTCTTCTTTTTTCTTCTAGTTTATATTATTTTTGTTATTAATAATCTTTTATTCTCTCTCTTTTTGAGAGTATGCTACCCAATTTTTGGGTTCTTTCTCTCCTTTCATGGGAGTTTGTAGTGTGGTTTTATTCTCTTCCCTCGTGGAATTTTAAAAATTGGTATGAGGAATTGTTCCTATTGGTTGAAGTTCACGACCATAAACATCGAAGTATTGGAAATTCGGATGCGGTCAACATGGTTAAATCAAGAATTTTCTTCTCCAAACTATGTCAGAATGATAGACTTCCCCATCAATAGCTGCGTGATTCAGTAAATACAAGGGGGCTGCGCTGTATTGTTCGATCTGGTTCATTGTAGTTTCTTCGAAGACGAATTTGATTTGATATTGTCTGATTATATCTTGTTTTTGTTTAATACTTCTTGTAGATGTCGTTTGGCCTTCAATTAATGAAATTTCTCTTTAAAAAAAAAACGTAGGGAATACTACTTTGTGAAAGCTGAGGCATGGACGTGTTAAATCCTGGATGGGCTGAGCTGTTCCAAGAAACACATGGACATGGACTACCTCACGTGCGTACCATTAGCAATTTAGCATATAACCACGCCCTTTTCACACGTATAAAACCGTAAAAGTTTCATATATCGAAAGATTTTCCATGAAGCTCTTTATCTGAATGTTTTATTCCTTGGGTCCCACAATATCGTCTATTCGCTGGTGCATGGTATCTTCATGTTGAAAAATTAAGCTTCGTGCACCGTCCATCACATTCTCCACGTAAGCGTTTTCATTATATGGGCCTACTAGACCTCCAATTATTGACTTATAATGTCTAATACTATATTGTACTTAATTACATTTTAATTAAGAATTATTGTTTACTGTTTATTTAGATACCTCAGAATCTTTGTTCAGATAACAATCACAAAACACACTGTTGATTGTTGAACAGCTAGATCAACAGATATGTAGCAATTTTTTACTACTAGCCTCAAACTAATGTAATTAGCAAAATCTTCGTTCTACGAGTTGACTTACCATTTCTCCATCCCCCAAACCCTTATCTTTATCAACAAGTTTAATCATAGTGTTTTTTACAAATAAGTATATAGGAAACGATACATGACATATTTTGTTAGGTTCATTTTAACGTGAAAAATATCAAGTTTTATTATAATAGTCAAAATTGTGTCTTAGAGATTGCGAACAAAAACAAATGAGTAAAAATTGGAAACAAAAGGATTAATAATTTGTTAAACAATTAGGATGAATTTCCTATTTTAAGAAACAACATTATTTTTTATTTCAGAGCAGATAGACAACGCATTATTATTAATAATAAAACTTTGTGAATCTCTATTGTAGAAGCCAACTCTTTAGGAGTTGGTGTCCAGCTAAAATACCTTAAATGCACTCTTTTTTTAATCATTTTTAAAATCTAATGTTAATATACTAACTATTGTACATGCTTTTATAACTTGAAGCACACATTGCGTGCTTTAGAATACCTTATACTGGAGTTTGAAATGCGAAACAAGTGTTTTTGTGCTTCACTCAACTAAGCGGGTCTACCCTGCTTATCCGGACAAATTGCTTTGTCGTTTTCTCGTTGGGTTTTGAATTACTGATCGCGACTGAACTAGACATTGCTCCATTATTGATGTTTTGTGGTGGAGCTCTTGGGTCCAACCGGGTAGGCTGACAAGAGCTTACATTTCGTATTTCACGAGCATGATTCAATTTATTTTCTAAACCTAATATAAGTACCTCAAGAAGCCATTATTTATGATGATTCACATCACTAAACATATATATTAAGCTTTTTCACCATTCCTTCCCAAGAGTTTTGATCATGTTTTCCTCATCTTTGGTAAAAATAAAATCCACCGCAAAGACATTCATAAACTGCTCCAATTGTATTATAGGAATTACAAAAAAAGGATTCTTTCATATATTTAACAATTCTGAAAAGAGGTCTTGTTCGGGGGGTACATCGCCCGACCTCTGCGCTTTACCCGTTTGAATCATCATTCCAACAATAAGTTGGGGAATTTCTCTCAGGCAGTGCGCCTTTAGTCTTGTTGTCTTTTGCACTGTCACCTTTATACCCAGCCTATACGCTAGTGTGCCGTCCAGGCTAGTAGCCTAACAGGGGTTAGTCATTGTCTCCTTGGGCCAATTTTCTCTCTTAATAATTAAAATAATATATACTTAACATTTCTTAAATAGTTCTAAGCTTGAGATACGGTGGTGAATGAGTGATGCTAAACATGGAGCAAAATTGTAGTTGAAGAGTGGTGTAATTAGAATTCATAGAAGTGAAGTGGTGTAGTTAGATATCAAGTTACAATTCATATTGTATGACCATCGAACGAGACTTTTACTCACCATTCACCAACCAAAACCTGATCCAGTAACTTTTTTCCTTGTCAGATTACTTAAAAGGTACATAAGTGAGATTGTGATATGGTATAGTTAAAAGAATAATGGCATATTGTGAGTTGTGACTCTAATGTTTAGGATTTCATTTAAAGGTATCGAGCAACATAATGTATAGCAATTAGTGTGGGAAAAAAAAAGCTATAAACATCAATGATCGAGATTCGAGGAATATTCTCACTCGACAATCAGCAATGTGGATGTTCCTAACATGGATATGGCATCCTATTTCATTCAGAGGAACAAAAGAATAATATAGCATATATTTAGAAAATGTTCCAGCAATATATACGAATATTCTCTCTGTTCTCACTGTTTTCCTTTCTTCTTCTTTGTTTTTTTCCCGGTGGGTGCGGGCATGAGGGGTTATTTTTTAAGCACAATCTTCTCACTTATTTATTCATATGTTATTAATTGATAATCAAAGTTTATTAATGATAAAAATTACGTATTAAAAAGTGCGATAGATAAAATTATAAACTATTGCAATCATAATAAGATTTAGGGATCGTTTGGTTTAAGTATTTGGAATGGAATGGTATGAGAATGAGGACTCCATAGGTATAAGGATTAATAATCCACTACTTTTTTTAGTTGTTTGTTTCATTCGAAAGAATGGATTTAGAATCCATTAGTAAAGAGGAGGTATATGGACAGTGGCGGAGCCACTTTTAGTCCTGGTACCATTCTAAAAAAAATATTAAACTACAAATACCCTTCTTAATGGCGATGAGGATGATGAACAAAGGAGAATGCTTTGGTAGAATTCATTTTGTGGGAAATCCGCTATTATCTTCCTTCTATCCCACTTAGGAGAAACTTATATATCTATTTACAAATTACAAGTAAGCAATGAACAATAACCTAAACACGAAGCATTTGAGTTGCGAGAAGAAGGTATCTTGCCTAGCACGCAAAGACTTACCTCCGTGGAAAGGATGATTCGTTTTATCCCATCGTACAATCCCCTTTCTCCTCGGTCCACAGAGACAAAATGTCGGGTTGGTACCAGCTGTTCATCCCGGAAGAAACTAAGGTGAATTGCGAACATACTTGATGTCAATGTGAAGCAGTTATGCGTGTGCGGTAGAAGAAAGAAGTACTTATACTTTTCTAAAGTGAAATGTTCGTGGCTAGTCAACTAGTCCTTCCAAAAACCCTAAACCCCAAACCTTAACATCATATACTCTAAACTCTAAGACCCTAAACCCTAAATCTAAAACGTTAAATTCTATGTGAAGTCGGATGTAATTGCTTGATACCCTACCTATAACCCTAAAACCTAAACCTTATGACCCTAAACCCTATAATTCTAAACTTTAATACCCTAAACTCTATAACTAGAAACCCTAAATCCCAAACTTTAAACCCTAATTTCTAAATCCTAATCCCCAATCTCAAAACTCGAAACTCAAAGCCTAAAACCATAAACCATATAACCCTAAATTCAAATCTTATAACTAAAACTCCTAAACCCCAAACCTTAAAACACTAAGGGGTGTTTGGTTAGTTGAGTGGAAAGGGAAAGGGTTTAAGAAAGGGTTACAAGGAGAATGGAAAGGGTTACCCTTTGATTTTCAATGTTGTTTGTTTAGAGACTATCAAAGGAAAACCCTAATATTTCCCACCACCACAACTTTTCCCCTAAAACTACCACCACCCATGTACTATAATCAACCTCCTCCACCTTCTCTTCCCCGCCGCCGCCGCTCTTCCCCTCCCCTGTCGCCGGCTCGCCTCCCCTTCCCCTCCCCTGTCGCCGGCTCGCCGACCCTTCCCCTCCTCCTCTGGTGCCCCTTCCCCTTCCCTTCGCGGCTACTGACAAGAGTTTTTTGCGGTAAATCTTTTCTCTCTCCTCCTCTCTTGTAGATATAGAGTTTTTCGGCGGGGGAGAGGTGTTTTCGATGAAAGGTGGTGGTTTTTGTGTGGATGGTGGTGGTTTTCGTGTGGATGGTGGTGGTTTTTCGGGTAGAGGGGCAACGCTTCTTGTGGTTTCGGGTGGTGCCATGGTGGTTTCAGGTGGGATGAGGTTTGTTTCGGGTGGTGCCATGGTGATTCCGTGGGGTGGGGTTGTTTCCGGTGGTGCCTTTGGTGGTTTCGGGTGTGGATCGGTGATGGTGGGGTGGTGGTTTCGGGTTGATGGTGGTGGTTTTATTAGGTGGTGGAGTGGTGGTTTCGGGTGGAGGGGTTCTAGGGTGGTGGTTCCGGTGGCAAAGTGATTGTGGTCAAAGGTGATGGTCAAGGGTTTTCCATTCCCCCATTTCTAAGTGGAGGGGTAGTGGGGAATCAAAATAGAGGGATTTGGGGTATTGGAGGGAAAAAGAGGGAAAACAAAACCCCTAATCCAAACAAGTTTTAAGGGAATGGAATCAACTAATTCCCTTTCCCTTTCCTGTAACCCTCTAACCAAACGCCAAAGGTGATGGTCAAGGGTTTTCCATTCCCCCATTTCTAAGTGGAGGGGTAGTGGGGAATCAAAATAGAGGGATTTGGGGTATTGGAGGGAAAAAGAGGGAAAACAAAACCCCCAATCCAAACAAGTTTTAAGGGAATGGAATCAACTAATTCCCTTTCCCTTTCATGTAACCCTCTAACCAAACGCCCCCTAAACTCTAAACTCAAACCCTAAAACCCTAAATTTTAATCCTCTATTCACAATAAAGGAAAAAAAGACAGGGACTTAATCCCACACGTTGGCCCAAATCACCTTTCAAAATCGGGTTATCATTGGCTTTTATCCATCACCGAAGTATGGGCTGTGCCTATTATTGCTTTTCAAGATATTCCCATTTCTTACAAGGCAAAGACGGACGTATTACTTGAACCTTCAAAAGTTGGCCCAAACAATTTCAGAACTCGCTTGAGTTAGGAAAAAAACCGAGTGGCATCTTGCAAATTGCAATAACCTCAATCAAATCTATGCATAATTCTCTCTCTTCTAATTCAATAAAGCTCAAATCTTTCCAGTTTTCCACCATGAAAACCAGATAACAAATGATAACATTACTTTACACCCCAAAAAAAAAACCTTAATTTCACCATTTATCCCATAAAAACAATTTCTTCAACAAAAAATTTCCCCAGATTTTGTCTCTCCTAGATGGGAAAGTCACTGCCTTCAACTGCAGGACTCAAGAATTTTGCCAGAATAATCACATCAGAAAGAATCTCCCGATCAAAACAAGTAAAACCCACATCAAACACCAAAGTTTCTCCTTCAATTCAGAAATCAGCAACAGAACCCACAAAAATGTCCCGAGTTGACTCGGCCCAACTCAGCCTGAAGACGGAGAACAACTCAGTGAGTCGGACTCGGGTGCCCTTAGCAGAGGTTGTCTCGGATTGCGCCAGAAGGTGGTTTCAAGATACACTTAAGGAGGCAAGAGATGGTGACACTGGAATGCAGGTTTTGGTGGGCCAGATGTATAATAGTGGTTATGGTGTACCCAAAAACACTGAAAAGGTTTGATCTTTTTTAGCATATTTACAGAATTTTATTTTTGGGTGCATTTCAATTTTATAGGGAATTGTTAGTTTGTTGTATTGTACTTCCTCCGTTCTTTTTTAATTACAACATTGGTATGTTCACACCTGTCAGAGGCACAATTTTACCCATAAATAACTTTAGTTATGTATTTGTAAAAATTATGCAAATGATATACTTCCTCCGTTCCAAAATAAGTGAAACACTTGTCTCAAAAAGCTCTCACGTAAATGAGAGAAGTGTTTCACTTATTTTGGAACGGAGGAAGTATTAAGTTTGAGATGAATCAAATAAGATATCATATGACTATGTTTATTCATGTGTATAGAACATTATACACGGTCAAAGTGTAAACTATGAATAGTAGAAAAGTCAAAATGTTGCAATAAAAAAAGAAGAGGAAGTATATACATTTTTGTTTGAACTGGTGCTAATTTTAGAAGGGTCAAATTTATGATGTGGGTTAACAGATAAAAGTTGGATGTTATTTATTTGATCCTTCAAGAAAGTAGGAGTTGAAGGAATACAAGTAGTTGATATGGTTGTGTACTTGTGTGTAGATGGGTTCTTTAAGGTTGAGTGGCAAACTTGCTTAAAGTGCATACTAGTTTGGAAAAATCAGCTTTCTTAGAGGTATGTAGTTAGCCAAGCTTTTCACTTTAGTTGTAAGAGGTGGGTTGTTGAATTAAAGTGATATCGGCTCTTCTGAACAAAAAAGGGAAGACTGAATGATGCATTTTCCTAGCTGTGTTCTCTAAAGGGTGCTGGTGGTGTACTGGACCTCCGGACATTCCTCCGGAAGCAGGGATGGAATCAAGAAGCCGCCCCCTAGTAGTTAGGATTGGCGAATTTCCCCCCTCAGCTGCTTAGGATTCTGAGCCGAATTTATTTGGAATAAGGTTGTTTGCTGGTTAAATTTGGGGAAGTAAACATGGAACAGGAGACTCAAATTTGACCTCTTTAGCAACTTTTTTCTATGGAAAAGCAAGAAAATTAGCTTAAAGTTGAGTTTGCTAGAACTTGTACTTATCCGGCCTCCTTTGCTGCGAAGTGGCTTTCAATGCTAGAGGGTAGTCTATTGCAGGAAGCATGTTGGCATTATGTGTGTGAAAGGGTAAATGCTATTATCATACTTGTTAGTTTCTATAGTCTACATGCTACATAAGTTCCTAGATAGCACACCTTGGTTATAGTGCAATGAGGTGCCAACAGCCAAGTTGCTAGTGTCATCACCTTGAGCAACCATGGGCATGACGAGTATAACGAGGTGTATCTTAGGTTCACTGTGCACCCCTCTCATCATCATTCTTCTTCTTCTTCTTCTTCTTTGTATGTTTATAAGCATTTTTGCATAAAAATAGCGCTTCATAAATGTGACACACACATTTGCCTCGATTAGGAAATTTTTTGTGCTCTCATTCTTTTTAATGCAAAGCTGGTAAGCCTGGTATTTAGGTGATGCTAATTGCTAAACACAATGGGTTATTGAATATGGATTTCTAGGTGAGTAATCCTGGACTCTGGTGTTTTTTTATTATCATGTTACACATCAATATTTGTTATGAAGTGGTACTGGTTATATTTTTTTAAGTTTGAGTTGTTGAGATGAAGAGTAGCTTTTAGCATCTGGTAGTGTTACCAACATTTCCTTTACATTTGTAAATCAGGGACGTACTTGGATTACTAGAGCTTCTAAGAGCAGGTCTTCTGCATGGAGAGTGAGCGATAAACAGCCAGGTCTGTCTTGTTTTCAGATTGCGTTTATATCATGAACAATTGGAGATAATCGTTGCTTATTTTTGTTTTCTCACAGGATATAATGCAAGTGACTCGGAGTCACAGGATATCAAAAATGCCAGCTAAAGGCATCTATCTTGCAGACAGAATGAGTATCACATCGTGAGTTGATTCTGTTTCTTTTCTACTTTTATCAAAATAGACCATAGGTAGTTTTTATTATGTCCTCATTTGTGTATTCGGCTGTTAAGGCAGTATTTTGTTTTTAGCAAATGCTGTTAACTTTAGAAAGATATCTGACGAATGATGGCTTGATGAATGGAATATCTTTCAGCAATCTGTTGGCTCTTTTCTTTTGACTGGTGAATCAAGAATGATGACTAGTAGTCCGCATTTCTAACATTAGCAAGGTTATATATTTTTCTTTGAATCATTATCAAGCTTATGTTGTTTTCTTAATCCGCGTGTTCAGTCACTGATTTGCATCTTGAGATAGAGGGATTACTTAGTCGACTCAGACTTATGATTCAGTAAAAATCTGTGTGAATCAAGCTTTCGTACTCTCCCTTTTGAGCTTGCGTTTGAATAACATAAGTTCGAATTTGCTGGTTACAATATTGATCTTATATAATTTTGATCGTTGAGATATTGACATCCACCTCCTCTAACTTTCAGTTCCTTTTTATGAAATGGTGGACCTTACCCCTCCAAAGACCTTGAGTTCATTGTTTCTCTTTTTGTACCAGAATATCACCATATTGAGTTTAAGATTTTCTTATTTATACCAGAATACTTCATCTTGTCAACTTCTTCTTCCTTGTATTTTTGTTAGATAAAGGTGCAAGATCTATAATCTATAACGTAGTGTCTACTATTCTGATCTGCAGTTGATGGTCATTTGCTTTCCATTTTGTATGAATCAGATATATATCATCTAACTAACAACGATGTGGTGGATTTCATTATGGAAATAAGGTGGCAAGCACTTAAGCAATTCCAAGATCTGCAATTTATTTTTTTCTATCTTGTCGTTACAGTTGGTGTCAGACCAAATATATAGTTTCAATACATGATACTTTTTACTAATCTGTGCCATTTGTTTCATGAAGTTGCTCAGGGATTCTGTCGTTTTCTAATCTTGTCAGGTTCCGATTTATGTTTAGTTGCTTTGCACTGCTTGTAAATTAACTCGTGTAGTCTTTCCCAAGCCTGCCACATTTACAATTCCCAAATCTCTATAGTGTCAAATGTAAATGTATGTACTTGCAGTCGTATGAACCTTTTTTATAGAGAAACTTTCCATTGAATAAATTGAGGTTTCATTTCATTAGATGTGAACATTGTCGCCCTTGTTGCTGTAATTGCAAATTTTTGGTCATTTTGGCATATGAAGTACTGTATTCAAGTACTGTATTTAAGATCACCTGTGAAATGTTAATTTGTACCCTTCTAGATTCATACTTGTTTATACTACCAATAAGATAATGCTAAAACACAGGAGTATTTGATAAGCGTAGGCAATTTACATGATATTCAATTAGCATTGCATGCTGTACGAAATTTGAGTCCTCTGATTATTATTATTTTTGAAGGGGAGACTCCTCTGATTACTTTGTTTGTCTTCATTTACGCTGCTTCCATCAAAGTTGTGGAAGTGCATCTTGTTTCTCGGCAGTTCTCTATCTTCCTTCACGCCGGTCTTTTCTCCATTCCCATGGCTCTTCTGGATTTTTTGAAGCCCATAGCCCAACTCGCTTAGCCCGTGCCTCTTTTTCCCACTGTGTTAATGATCATAATGTACATTTTGAGCAGAAACGTTTTGATATGTGCATAATATTAACTATATGTCGTATATGATGATTTACTTACATTAGCTAGTTCTGTACGGCGATCATAGGCTGTGTAGTGCCATGCAAGTCCTTTCTTCAGCATCACTTCCTGGTATAGGGTGACCAGTCAGTCTTAAAAGATTTGCTACGAGTGGGAAATCAAAAAATAGAAAAAAAAAGATATGGAATGGTACTATTATTAAGGTGAAGGAGCACACTGCTGTCTCACTCCCAACACTAGGACATAATTTTCCTTGAAAAGGGTGATAAGATTTGTCATGGAGTATATTGGCAAGGAAGTGAAGTACCTGTGCAAATATGCCATTGCAGTATACATCACCTACGTAGCGACCATAACGGTCTTCTTCATAGACAAGAATCCTTACGCATTTTCCTTGTACAAGATTAGCCAGCTCCTCTTTCGCCTGCTTCCCATATGGCATTGCACTCTCAGGTGCATCTATTCCCCTGAATTCTTCTAACAGATATTAAAAGTTGGTGGATAGCTCAAGTTCTTATCAACTGCATCTTTTCATGAATTTTTAATACCTTAAACGAATCCGATACTTCTTCGCTAGAATCTCCTCATTTTGAATATTTATAACCCTGTGACAATTAGAAAAATTCATTGAGTTCCTATTTCATTTGTCTCATTGACTTTTAGACAAGATTCGGGAAAAAAACCTGTAATTTTGATCTGTTATTTTCTTATGAAGTGCATCTGCCTTGGGATAATTTCTCTCAGCACGTGCTTTTGACCTTTGAATTGCTGCAAGCTGCACTTCTTTAGGAACTGAAGACGATTCTCGAGGATCTGTAGTACTGACATACACAGTTATGGTATCTCCATCTGCTACTGCCTTTACATCCACCTGTTTCCGTCCATTGTTACTATGATTTTTGTTTTTAAGTTAAAGCTTCTTGTTTTAGGCATTTTTTCCGAATTAAAGCAAGAGAAAGAGAAAGGGTCTTACGGGTAAAGTATGGAGCTCGTACTTCACCCCATTAGGCAACGTGGATGGCACTCCAGTGGACAGTTCGACTAGTGTATGAGGTAAAGGCAAGCCATAGAAGGCAAGTAAGCCCTGCTCAATAAGTATCGCAAGGAATTAGAATTGTACTGTAGTATGTTGTCTCATTTCCTCAAAACATGCTATTATAAGAAAATTTTGGTGTGTGCATATTACCTCAACATCTGCCTTCTGGTGCCGTTTCAAGGTTTCAATGACGAGCCTTGTTGTTTCCTCAGGGGTTCTTGGTGGGGGCTTGGCTTGCTTCCATGCTTGTAGAAGCTTCTTATACCTGAAATATAAAATTTGTATGAGACAGTCTCACAATTTAATTGCGAGATTGCGGTGACTTCTTGATTTGTACGGATAACAACTTATGTTTTAGGGATTAACTTTTAATATCTCGCAATAAATTAGCAACTTTCCAGTATGGTTTTAGGTAATTAGGTTGTGGGCTAGATCCAAGAGTTGGACATACTAATAGCACTATATCAGGTAGAATTGTCTGTTTTTGGTCTAAGTTTAAGTGTTCAAGCATCTGGGTATTGTGAATTTTGAGGTTATGTTACTAGTTAGAATGAACTATTAAGAGCATGATTACCAGTTAGATTGAGCTTTCTTGGAGGATACAACATGCTTACTGAGCCCTTCAGGTACCTAAAAATCAAAAATAAACATCATTTTCTTCATCTGATCATCAAGGATCCAAAATCTGCTTTCCATTGCAATTTGCAGGTGAATAGAATTTGTTGATCTCAAATTCCAAATATTTAGTGCTTTTGCTTTTTGTTGAGTATGGAACTTTGGAATTAAAGGGAATTGAAAAGGAATACACTTGCTTACCTGGGATGTGACCTCAAAGTGGAGGATATCATGAGCTAAGGCAGAAACTCCGACGTTTTGGGCGGAAACGCCGTGGGGCCCAAGCGACTGCGACTCGGTGGTGGTAGGCTGGCAGCAATGCTTGGACAGAAATCTGAGGGCGTTTCCCATTCTTTGTTGTCTTTATCAGTTAAGGCTTCTGTTTGTGGGAGGTGGGAACTGCCGGACTGGGGAGTATATGGTGTGTTTGGTGAAAGACTGAATGGAGCTGAAAGAAGAAAAGAGGAAAAAGAAAAGGAGTAAGGGAGGTTGGAAGTATAATTTGTGGGCAAAGAAAGGAATCTAAGGAGGGTAGATAACTAGATATGAATATGATTGGCTGTTTGTTTCGATATTTGTTTCTGTTACACTTCAAATACAGATACTTTCCCCATCAAATTGAAGTACTTTGGTCAACGGGCGAAAATAAATAATTGTACTATATGAGATTATGGGAGTGAGAGAGCTTCATCATTCATGGCAGTAAAAGTGTTAAATAGTGTAACTTTGTTTCTTTTTAATCTATACTAGTTTTTATATGCACGCGATGCGTGTGCTAATTTTAAAACTTGTTATTATATACTCCATCTGTACTATAATTATGAATACTCTTAAAATGTGAAAGATTAATAGTTAGATGAATCTAGATATATTAATTTCTATCAAAAACTAACAAAGGCCATGAGTCATTTTTAATATTAATTTTTTGTAAATGAATCTAGATATATTAATTCTTAAGATTTAATGAACATAGAACTTTACACATACTTTTATTTTCAATAACAAACTAACTGCACGATTAACGAGAAAGTATCCGCAAATTTGAGAATGTCGTTTTTGAGAATGTCGTGAAGCTCCAATCTATGAAGAGAACTGATTTTTTTTTTGTTTGGAGTTTGTGTTTGTAATTGTGTTTGTGTTCTGGAAAAATTATTTTGAGTTTGAATTAAGTTTTCTATGTAATGAGAATGTTGTGTATTTTTTTGTTATTGTTTGTGGTATTAATGTTCGGTAAGTTCTTGATTACGAATCTTTTTGATTGAATCTTTTTTATTGGCAAGTTTATGTGATTGAACTTTTATATGAGTTGATTGGATTTAATAGAGATCTGATTGTTTTTTTTGGGCAAGTTTATGCATTGAATTGGTTTTGATTAACTATTAGGAGTGTGTGTGGAGATTTGAAATCTAATATTTATATTTTGGAGGGACAATTAAGTAAATTCCAAGGGGGACACCATAGCTCCCCCCTTAGCTTATATAATAGAGATAGTCTGATTTTTATGCTTGTCAAAGGAGAGTTTTAATCATTAACTAGTATTTTAGTCCGGGCGATGCCTCGAGTTAGTTACAGCTAGTATTTTTTGCACGCTATGCCTGCGTGTCATATTAATATTCTTTTTCTCAATTAGTTATTCATCAGTACTACAAAAAAAATTGATTCGAACAGACATTTATAATGATTTTTAATTTTTTTAACATAGTTTTCTTAAATCAATATTTCGTTGGTTTTTTTAGTTATTTGTTCATCATTATTCAAATCTCTATTATATAAGTGAAGGAAATACAAAGAAGAAGAAAGCTTGTGCTCAAATAAAGTGGAAGAATTTGTTTATCAGATTCAATCGTTGAATATTAATAAAGTGGAAGACTTTGATTTATATAATAGAGATTACCGAATAATAATCAACATTTAGGTTTTAAAATATTATCATTATAATTATTAATATGAAATTCAAGTTTTTATTTTTTGTACGGATTGTTTCAATCAAGTTATATTGTCAAATTAATTTTTTATCAGAGTTTTTCACACATATTTAAGAAGAGGAAATCATTCTCCTTAATTTAATATTTAATTGAAATTTGAAATTCAATTCCATTATTAACTTGTTCAATATATATGGCAAGTAGGAAGAAAAAAAGACTATTTAATATATATGGCAATTAAAAATCATTAAGGGTATATTAGACTTTTTGTGAGGGGACACCATCTTACTCCCCCCTTCACTTATATAATAGAGATAAACAAATATGTTATTATTCTTAAATTTCATAATTTATTTTGCCACTTTTCGTATTTTTTGAAATTGAAAAGTTTACGTTATGACAAATATGTGTTCACACTAGTTTGTAATTACTTTACTCTTTTACCCCTCAAACTTTTTGTATCATTGATTGCCTAACATAGAATAACTCAAAGGGCTAAAATCTCTATTTTTAATTAATTTTATTTTATTTAAAATAGTGGAATCTTGCCCATTTTTTGAGTTGCATTGGTTTCTTCCCCGATTCCAAATAGGAACAACAAAAGAAAATGGAGGGAGTACGTAATAAGAGTGTTAGAGATGTATATAATTGTTTAAGTCATTTTAGTCAAGTATATTTATTATAAGACTTTATCATATTTTTTTTCAAACATTAGACAACAAGTCATAGTGTATTGCTGGTTAAGCTTTTACTTTTCATTTCGAAGGTCAGGTTTATAATTGAGGAGTATACATGGACATATGGCATTTGCATTAGAAGTTTGAGGAGAGTGTCACGTGACACATAGACTTCCTTAGGCGCGGCTTTTAATATATTTGTATAGATATATTTGATTTCAAACACGTTGATAATAATAATAAATTGATAATTACAAAACTGTATGTTGAGTTGAATTTAATAAGATCTCATGTGATGATGTTTTTTTTCCTTGTGTTATAAATCATGACTACTCTTCTTAGTCCAAAGAATTTGCTGATTTTTTTTGTTATTTTAAAGGGATATTATCTCAGATAACCCTGACATATAGGCCTTTTTCCCAAATAACCCTGACATATTTTTTTTTCCCAGATAACCCTTAACTTGTATTTTGTCATTAAACTTAACGGGATATCTAACGGTGTTAACTATTTTGACATTTATAATGAAAAACCGAATTTTTTTTAAAAAAAAACAAAAACATTGATGTTCTTCATCCTCTTTCTTTTGTTCTTCATCAATCATGTCTTCATCTCCCTCTCTCTCTCCAAATCCAGATAAAGTTCAGCTCAACCTTCTCGCCACCAACAACAACTTATCAACTTATAAACCATTCAAACCCAAAAACCACGAAATCAACCATTGTTAATCCTCCATAATTATAACCTTGT
The DNA here is from genome assembly GCA_947648045.1 of Beta corolliflora. NCBI lineage: Eukaryota > Viridiplantae > Streptophyta > Magnoliopsida > Caryophyllales > Amaranthaceae > Beta > Beta corolliflora. The sequence goes on along the minus strand of CANSZD010003048.1, from coordinate 218,833 downwards.
TCATATTCTTTCTCCTCTCTCCCAAAACTCAAAAACCCATAAAAAAAAACCGAGAAACAACGGAGCATGGCTTCGGCGAGGACGGTAGCATAATGCGCGGAAGAAGGCGGCGGTGGCGCGCTGGCGGCAGAAGCATTCTTTGCACTCTTCTCTCCTCTATCTCACAATTGGGCCGAATTTAGTGTGGTGCGCGAGAACAGCACACAACAACAACCAGAGAGGATGAAGATAAGACAACACGCACCAAGAAACAGGAGAACCGAGTGAGCAAGAAAGAAAAAAAACCAAACCAGAAGAACAATCAAGTAGACAGACCAATGTACACAATTTCGAGCAAGAAAAAAAGTGATTTTGGGTTCGAATCTTCTATTGATATTGGGTTGTTCGAATTTGGGGCCTTTTGTGTTCGAATTGAGGCTGTTTAGGGTTCGAATTGGGAATGTTTAGGGTTCGAATTGGGAATGTTTAGGGTTCGAATTGGGGCTGCTGGGTTCGAATTTTCCAGCAAGAATTTTCCAATTATAGTGGTATTGGTGATGGTGGTGATGGTAGTGTGGAAATAAAGAACAAGATAGGGAAGAAGATGAAGAACAAGAGAGGCCAATTAATCTGGGTTTAATTAAAAAAAAGTTAACACCGTTAGATATCCTGTTAAGTTTAATGACAAAATACAAGTTTAGGGTTATCTGGGAAAAAAAAAATATGTCAGGGTTACTTGGGAAAAAAGCCTATATGTCAGGGTTATCTGAGATAATATCCCTATTTTAAATGAACACTATGTTCGTTTTGGGTGCACAATGAGCACTATGCATCCAGTTATATAGATCAAGCTTTAATTTTCCTCCCTTGTCTTCATCCTTTTTCCCTTTAGGCCCTGTTCTGTTCAGTTTATTTTCAGTCCTTATAAGAAAAGAAAATTCAAATAAGGACTAATAAGTTCAGATAAGTTAAGCTTAGACAAAAATAAGCAAAATTAAGGTTTGACGCACTCACAAAATAAGATCTAATGAATTCAGATAAGTTACAATAAGCAAAAACAAGGTGAAAAGAACAGTGCTTTTATTCTCTCTTTTTCATTTATATTCTTCTTGTCATGCTACAGGTGCTTTCGCTAAGTTATGGAATGTATTTTTATCTTCTATTTATAAAAATAGTTCGAATTGAAAATTTGAAAAAGATAACACTAACAATTTTCCATCTAATCAAATGAAAAGACATATAATGATACGAATTAACAATTTTTTATTTTATTAGATAAAAGAGAAACATATTTTATAAAAACAAAATGATTGTTGTATAAACTCATTTAATAGGGGTTGGTAATGGGTCTATGAGTTATTGGATCTATGAGTAGGGGTCCTGTACGAGGGTAGTTCAGAAGAATTCTTCTTGCCTATTAAAAAACGTTCATGATATAATTTTATCATTCGTACATTATACAATTTTATTATTGGGTCTATAAGTTATTGGGTCTATAAAGTGGTTGCATGATTGAGTGCCAGTAGTAGTGCGAATTGTGAATTTATATGAGCCTATTAATGAAGCAATTGGCGGAGCAAAAGCTTTTTCAGTCAACTTTTTTTTTAAAAGGTTAATCATATATTCTACCATGACATTAGCTACATCACTCAAGGAATGCACGGGTCATAAGCCGATTTTATCATATATTCTTAATACACGATATGATTATAAAAATTTTAAATCACGAGCTAATATTCAAACCATGATTTTACAAGAAACATCCTAAAATATTTAATTTATAAAACAAAAACTTTCTGTGCATTTTGATGTGTTTTTTGTTTCATTCACGTATTTATATATCACAATTATAATATGTTTAACTTCGAAATGTTATAACAAATATCCTGAAAATATAATTCTATATTTTATATTTTTTCAACTTTAAATGCATGGATTCTAATACAGTACTCCCTCCGGTTCCTACAGATCTTCCCTCTTTTACTTTCCACGCATGCCAATGCAAAACTTTAGACACTAATATCTTTAATTGTGTATTTGAAAAAATTATAAAAAGTGGATATTAATAAAATACATATTGAGATGAATCTAACAAGATCCCACATGATTATATTTTTTTCTTACGTATGAGTCATAAACAACAATCAAAGTGAAACTTGTGAATAGTGAAAAAATGTCAAATAGGGAAGATCTCTCGGAACCGAAGGTATTAATAATTATGAATTCAATAAAGTTGGAATGGAGTATTTAATAAACAAAATGCAACCCGTACATTTTACACGGGTTTAAATCATATCTACATAAAACCTTCCATCTATTTTTACACGGGTTAAAAACTAGTTCAATCAATAAAATGCATGACAACAGTTTGATTCTTACCTAGTTGCTCCATTACAAAATGAGATCTCCAAATCTCCCCTACCTCCGAGTTGCAAAGAATATGAATCTTACCTTTCAAAGAAAATAAAAAAAATCTCGAATCAAAATTCAACATCAAACATTATATCTCCACACCGCGTATTCCAATTGAAACATACCATAATCTTTCCTCAATCTCCAAGATTTTGTTACATTACATGTCCACTATAAAACGAAGACGGGTATATTCCAATATATTATCACCAAAAGTAGTCCATCCTTATTTTTCCGAAAGCAGAGAAGGTGAAAGAGGAGTATCAAAGGTAGGGTTAGTGCGCCCTTTCATCATCTTCCTTCCTAGATCAATTATTAGATCTGAAGAATCTGCAACTCAATAACTCAAATCAACCCAAAAAAAAAGAAAACAATGGAGGGCAATGGCATAGGCATATACGGCACAATAGTCGAGGCAATAAAAAACTACACAGGACTATCTCCAATATCGTTGGCAATAATAACAGGGTTAACAATTATAACATACAAGATAGTTTGCACCATGTTTGTAGCAGTTAAAGATTACAAAGAAGTTGAAGAAATGAAGGAAACATACGAGCAAGATATGAAGAGGGAGCCTGTAGAGCTAGGTGAAGTGACAGAAGAAGAAGTCAGGAAATACGATGGGTCTGACCCAAAGAAGCCATTGTTAATGGCAATAAAAGGACAGATTTTTGATGTGTCTAGAGGAAGAATGTTTTATGGCCGAGATGGACCTTATGCTATGTTTGCTGGAAGAGATGCTACTAGGGCTTTGGCTCTTATGTCTTTTGATGTCCAAGATCTTACTGGCAATGTTGATGGTCTTAGTGAATCTGAGCTTGATGTTTTGCAAGATTGGGAACTTAAGTTCCTTGAGAAGTACCCCAAGGTTGGGGTGCTTGTCTATAAGGAAAACTCGGCCTCGGCCGAGGTTGAGGCTGAGGCCGAGACCGAGACTGAGACTGAGACTGATCAGCTCCTAGAAACTAAGAAAGCTGTATAGGATAGGAGAAATTTATAGTTTATGAAGTTCTGTTTTTGTTTTCCTTTTTGATCAATGGTGTATTACTTGTGTCTGTGCTATATCAATTAGCATTTCAGTAGTATTAATTGAGTAGCTTGTGATAGAATGAGTGTGTTTGACATCTTGTGTTATATTGTTTCTTTCTAGTATATATTGGGATCAATTAACATTGAACTGATTAATGTAACCAACTGGGTATTATTACTTACACTAGGAAAATGCTTATTGAGAATATAGTTATAATTCGTCTGTTCAATGTGCTTTTGGTTACTCTAACTTGTGATTTCTGTTTGCCCTTCTCCTGCTGTCTCTTTATTAGAGTTTTAGTGACCCTTTTAAACTTGCTGATTTTTTTTCTAAATTGTAGTTAATTGGTGATTTATCATTTCTGAACTCTTGTAATGATGCCTTACTGGACTGAACCTATATAGGGGTTTTAGGAGATTTTCCATTCTTGCTGCTGCTGGCTGTTTTCTGCATTCTGACATTAAGAAGCTTTGCCTCATCAGATGGTTATTGCTTCATAAGTAAGTATGAGTGTTTTGTTTTTGCAATTTTTAGCAGCATAGGAATCCACCAAGTTTGGAAATTCTCTTTGGTAAATAGTAGTTAGTTCTGAGTCATATCCATCTTCTTAACTTTTTCAAGATATTGTTGATGATCCAGACACTTTCTGCTGTGAACACTGGAAAGTGGGACTGGAGTCAAAACCTGGTCTGAACTATGGCAACAATCCATAACACACAAATACACAATGAACTCATGATGTTAGAGTACAGAATGATAGACATCACGACAGCGAAACAGAAACAAACTCAACCAAAAATAACTATGGGAAACTCCATTACTGATATCTTGGCGAACAATGTGTCTTTTAGTCACTAGATCCTAGAGGTGTTCCACCACTTGGTAGAAATAGGAAGGGAGATTATGCAGATAAAGATCGATAATTGAAGCCGGGCTAGCTGCTGATGAACTAAATTGAGGTATGTTTTCTAATTTCTAATGTCAGAAATAGCTACACCTTTTCCCTTTTGTTTTCTACCCTCTTGACGTGGTAAAGCATCCATAATTTCATCCTTTCCATTAAATAAGGGGGATAGGGTGATGGGGGAGACATGTTAAAGACTATGTAATACATGTATGCACGCTGGAAGCAAAATAATGGTGTTGAATACTCAAAATAATTGCAACTTGCAAGTATGGAATCTACATGTTTACAATTTACAACTAGTAAGTGATATCTGGCACACTATTGTTATGCTTTCTCTTTTCTTATTAATCATGTACTTCCCTGATACAAATACAGTTTACTAAAACTTCATATAGGCACGAAATTGAAGCAATCAACTTGAAAATGATGTGCCCTGTAATGAGTTGAACCGAAGTTGAAAATCGTGTCGTGTGGACTGAGTCCCTTTGGACGTGTTCTTCAATACACAATCTGCTTGACTATTCTAGCATCTGTGCTTTATAATGTATGCTACTACTTGCATGTACATACTCACCGTCTTTCTTTTTTCTCTGGAAAGGAGAGATGGAATCGCAGGCATCACCCTCCTGCAATTAATATTGCTTTTTTTCAATGCCTTCTCTCAAATGTATAATACTACCATAAATTATCAGAATTTGACTAATTCTTTCCCTTCTAAAACAAATAATAAAAAGACGGCTACCTTGGGAAATCATCATCATAATAATAATACTCCTAAGATAATTGTGCAATCTGCCTCTATCATTATTGTTATTCTATCGCAGGGAATATCGTCCAACTTTAGCTTCTTGGTTGGCTCTTGTGAGTTGATTACGTCTTCCGTTGAGGTCATCGTCAAGGAGTAGTAGCCCCCCTCTTTTCCTTCTGTTGGGACTTGGGAGTAGGGAGTCTTTTCTCAAAAATTGGCCTTAGAATATAATATGGTCAGCGGGAGATAACATAAAAGAGTTGTGTCAGAAAAGGGAGGGATGTCAAATAGTGGAAGGAATTTGTATGGGGGGTTGAATCAGAAGATAGACTATGTGTTCAAGGTGGTGCTGATAGGAGATTCAGCGGTGGGAAAATCGCAGCTACTGGCTCGCTTTTCTCGGAATGAGTTCAGCATAGACTCCAAGGCCACCATTGGCGTCGAGTTCCAAACTCGTACCCTTGTCATTGACAACAAGACTGTGAAGTCCCAGATCTGGGATACTGCCGGCCAGGAGAGGTGTCATCCATTATAGCCAATTCCATTATCTTCTCATCAATGCTCCATATTTTAGCGTGTTCTTGTATCCTATATTTATCTGTGGATGATCTCATTCATTTTTTTGAGTTATGCAGGTACAGAGCAGTGACAAGTGCTTACTATAGAGGTGCTGTAGGGGCAATGCTGGTTTACGACATTACCAAGCGCCAGACATTCGATCATGTCTCCCGTTGGTTGGAGGAGTTGCGCGGCCATGCTGATAAGAACATTGTCATTATTCTTATAGGCAACAAAACTGATCTGGGTTCCCTCAGAGCTGTAAGCCTCGAGGACGCTAAAGAGTTTGCTGAGAGGGAAGGCCTTTTCTTCTTGGAAACCTCTGCTCTTGAGGCTCTTAATGTTGAAACTGCCTTTCTTACTGTTCTTACGGAGATATATCGCGTTGTCAGCAAGAAAACCCTTGTTGCTAATGATGAAGTTGATGCTGCAGGTACCTCTAACCTCCTCTCCGGCAAGCATATTGTTCTTCCTGGGCAGGGCCAAACATCTGTTGGAGGTAAATACAGCTGTTGCATGTATTCATGATCTGATCTCCTTCCCCTTCTCCATTGCGTCTTTTACATGTGTCCCCTACAAGGCTACAACGATACAAAGTTGGTCTTCTCTTTTGGCCCTCCTGATGTCCTCTCTGTGATCAGTTTCTGGCGGAACATGCAGTGTACATTTACCAAAGACATTCCACAGAAATACTATGAATTTTTTTTAGGTGACTTTTTTTCCCCTCTTTCAACCCTTTTTATTTTATTTTTGGATCTGACAATTTTGTAGAGTTGTAGACCATGAATTGATGAAACTTGTAATGGGAAGAAGATTTATGTGAAAAAAATTATATGTATTCACGTCCAGTACCCCTCCTGTTCCACCACATTGTAGCAATCCCCCAAAATCCCCGGTTAAGCAATTTCTTCTGCCTTGATTGTCATAGTCCCAAAACTGTCATGAGTCATGACCATCCTGTGGGTGCTTCAATGTCAATGCTTTTACCTGCCTTTTAGTTGAAGACCGCCGTTCATGATCTGGGGATGTTCTGCTCCTGCCTAGATCCCCGGCCAAAATTTTTGGTTGTGAAGTTTGAACCTTGTTGCACTATTCACACCTTAATAGACTAAATCAGTTATGTTTTCGGATTCCATATTGCAAATAAACACACGCTGAATGAATTACCTATTGGCAAGAAAAGGCAAAACAGGATGAGGTTGGATGGCCAATGTGGCATGCAAAAAAACTGAATCTTTATACAGCATGCTCTTATTGAACCTGATCAGCTCGTAAAAAAATTTACTTTCTTTTTATTCTGAGATTTATGACGTGGATGCTTTACCTATCTTGTTTTTTTTTACATGAGCGAAATTACAAGAAAGTCGAAAACGTAGACAAATTATTAATACCTTGTTTTGTCATTCGATTATAGCTATAGTTCTGCTTTTACACTAGTGTTAATTAGCGTCAAGGGACAAATTAAGATCCCTTGGTTCCTTACATAATCAACTAATTTCGCATGTATTGCTGTCATGAACTTTGAATCATTATCTATCTTCGATTTCCACTTTCCATACGAGAGAACTTGTTATTAGTTATTACCATATCGCTTTGTGTCGCTGTTATATGCAATTTGTGAAATAATAAACCTCCATTGAGATGTATCATGTCCAAACATTAGTTTCACTTTTTGTTTGATTAGAGACATACAAGATCATATAAATATAGTAACAGCAAAACGCTCCGATGTAAAACTTGCCAACCAACCACAATGTTGTGTCGACCCTCCGGCCTCCCATAGGCTGTATAAATAGAAAGAAAGGGTATTTTCAACTTTCATGGCACAATGTATAATAATAAAAATACCCGAGAGAAGAAAGGGATTAGCACCTTAGCAATAAACATAAGACAAGTGAAGTAAAAAGGTTTTTATAATATTGCTTTATCCCTTTATCTCTTTTTGTTTGGCACATTTTTCTTTTCGGAATGTCCATAAAAAATTGTAGCATACTATGACCATCGAGAACCGCCACTTAACTCTCACATTCACATAGTTGGTCGCACCATTCTTGTCTTTCATTAACTTCATCTACCAGAAATACTAATAAAGTAATTCAATCTCAATTCTCAAGGCAAAACACATGAGAAAGGAGGGGCATAAATGGCCAAAGATAGCCAAATAGCTTTACTTTTTACATATACACCAGTCACCAGCAGTAAGCACTTGTTATCAAGCAATGAAATGAGAAGCCACCTAATGAAATGGACACAAAAAATGGATAAAATTTTAACGAAGCTAAAAAAAGTTATATTCCTTATTAGCAACATCATGCATAAAATTCCATGGAATCCTATCCGTGGCATTGAAAGGACCTCTTTATTTATTACAATATCTCCGGAATTCCACCTGCCCAGTTTTACTTCCTTGCTAATTCGCCTGCACCAGAGAATGTACAACACAAATTAAACCCTACAGAGATCAAATACCTTTTTTTTTACCTATTAAAACAGTCAAGGCACTAAAAGCATAGGCATGTCTAGAATAAAAAAGAACAAGTGAGGAAGGAGATTGTTACATGGATCGAAATTAGAGGCACACTTATCAGGGAGCTGCAAGGCCATGCTCCGATCAACACCAGATATAGGAGGGCCATTGACAAGAACACATAAACAAGGCTGTCCCAAAGTTTTGACGGCATTGCAGCAGGTGTCACTTGGCGGGATAGGGCTAAACGGGGACACGGCTGTCCTGCATGGTATTAGCTGCACAAGTGCTGAGAAGAACGTGTTACCACAAGTGTGCCCGAGGCCCTGCTCTACCATTACTGTCATGATCAACATCATGACCACCAAAGAAACAAAAGCCTTGCCATGGCAATGAGATAGCTTCATGATTCAATTGGAGTCAAATATCCTTTCTCTCACGGTAGGATGCATAAAAATCAAAGACTCAATATATATGTCCAAAAAAAAGTTGTACTCATGCCAATATGCATCTCCATCCTACCTCACATCAGCATTTTGATGCTGAATTCTGCCAACTGCACTCCTAATACTATCACATAAATCGTGCCTATCCCATTGGAACAGTTTGAAAACCCATATTCTGTGACTGCACACTTCATACACAATCAATCCATTTGCCCATCCATTAAAACACCCACCTCATCTAGTAAAACAGGGGAAGGGTTGAGCAAGAGCAGTCCATATGTTTCAAAAGGTACAATTTTTCACTCAATAACCATATTAAACGAAAGTAAGACAAACAAACGAAAGTACTATGGCCATAACAATATAATGCATCTTACAAATTCTTGAAGCCCAACATCAACCAGGAGAAAATCAGCTTTTTATCCAATGATTTTGCCAAAAATAATGAACACAAATCGATATAGAAGTATCGGAACATTCATAATTCTTGGTCAATCAGGAAAAAATCAGCTTTCTACCCAATGATTTTGCCAAATAATGAGCACAAATCAATATAAATGTATTGTAACATTCACGATTTCAAGTGATGCTAGGAACAACTAAACATTGAAGCAAACACTTCAAAACACAGCATTGGAGCTCCAATTTTGTCCTACTCTTGATGTGCATTGCATGATTCTTGCAGGATGTCAACGTATAATGTTGACCCTCCCATGTCACATCTACTAACAATCTTCAAATAATGTTCCATGTTTATGAATCAACGTATTCTGCTCTGGTTACAGTCAAGAATCGCCTTTATTTCCTTTCAGATTAATCACCGCAAGCTCCTTTTCAACAAATTCTCCAGCACACATGGGAGGGTACATACTAGAAAGCGAAGAGTTGGCGAAATGGCCTAATGGCTTTAGTACAGCATCTGATGCTACATGTGCAAACAGCTGCAATTCAATGCGAGTACAAATTTTTCTAGTTAGAATCACAATCACCTGTGCATCTTAAAAGGTTTTAAGTTAAACAATTATATGAATAACAAGGCTGTCGACTCACAGTTGATGATACCCTCCACAGACTGCGGCTTTGTTCAGATGCTAATCTAATTGCTTCTAGAGTCCTTTTGGTCACAACAACCTCATGCATTCCGGCAATGCATTCTCCCGCAGTCAACCATTCTATCTGTAAATTCAGTCACGTGACATAAAACTGCATACGCTAAAACATTTGTCCAACTAACGGAGTAAACAAGTAGAGCAACTTTTACATCTGAACAAAAAACATCAGTGAAGAAGACATAATGTAGCACAATTAAAGTCTTGCTGTTATATGAAAACTAAAGCATAAATGAAGTTTATATTGGATCTCTGAAAGTATTGTCTAATTACATGAAGTGCTTGGTTTTGTTAATTCTTAAGATTCTCTTGTTGTCAGGTAAAAGTCTCACTCACATTTCACTCGTCTATGATAATATAATTTTTAGTTGCATCTGGGATGTAAGGTATACAGTAGATGGCAAGAGCATCAGCCAAAGTGGACAAATCTAATATCATAATGCAAAATGAGCCATGGATTCCTTGTGAATCATGGCGCGGAGAACTAGGAATATTTTATAATATTCAGATTAGCAATGTTGGTAAAGTAAGATATAATTTTTAACGAAATTCTTACCATTGTTAGTTAGAAAACATTTACATGAGATATACTAGAATATCAATTAAAATGTTGGAATAAAACAGTGAAAAATCTTCAGGAAAAATGAGAGCGAGTGACACCTGCTACTGCTAAACAAGCTATGAAGACATGAGTTCCATCAACAATACATGATATGTTGCTTTTAGGGTGATGCCTGGTAGTTTTCTTATCTGTCAATATTTAGTGGATTGAGCTAGCTCCTCATTTTCTTCTCTTAATAGCACTAGTTTTGCCAGAACCATGCACCCCAAAAGATTGATTAATGCATATGCTTATGTGATATGTCACATCTGGCTTACCTGTTTTCCAGTCTGAATAAGAAGACATCCTACAGGGACTTTAACTTCCACCTTTTCCCCATTCCTGAGCCATATGTTTAGACCTGGAAACCTACTCCTTCCATGAATAGTTAAAAAGTTAAGGTCATAGTGATATCCTGCAAAAACAGTCCCCTCTTGTCCATAACGATGAAGGTCACTGCCTGTTGGAGCAAGTAGATGAGGCCCCTGTGGACCCAAATAAAGAATGCTGTTAAAAAAAATCATACAAGTCAAGTATCGATAATCTAAATATAGTACTAGACATACCACACAAGGGAATATTGAATAATTGTTCAACAGTATGTAACGATACAGCAGCAAACAAGACAACTCACTAGAAAAATAGCAAAGAAGAAGAAAGATATTTGATTAATAAGGTGAATCACCAAAAAGATAAACAAGAAAGCTTTCGAGTAGCCTTCTCCCACTACAGCTAATTCAGTCACAAAAATTTTTATGCTCTCTTATTCTACCTCAGCCCTATTTATGATACTAGAGTGTACTATTTTCTCTCTACAAGATTATATTCTCTCTTCTGTGCCATATTCTCTGCTGCATTCTGCCACTCCCTGCCAGGATTAGCTGTCCAAATTTTGGATTTTGGTTCTATCTAATGTAAGACATGGAGAACTAGTACATTGATTTGCAAAGCGGGAAAATGATGTACCTGCTTCATCAAAGAAGTGAAAGCATCCTTGGGCAAACCAAATCCAATAGCCGCCATTTCCGCAACAACCTAAGCACAAGAGAGGCAAATAAGGTGAGAAATTTAAACAAAAATTGTGGAGCTATGAAATATTAACAGCAAAAATGAGGACCTCTATAGCCGAAATCATTTTTTGACCCCATGAATCCATAGTATCTTTCCATTCCGGGAAACCTTCAGGAATAACAGGCTCAGCATTCAATTCCTATGAGAAATTAACATGAAGCATGTCAAAACCATAAGAAAAGGACCAATCATTGTTGAAGAAAAAAAGAGAAATAGAGACCTTAAAGTGAGTGTTAGAAGGGCGAGGACCAATCCTCCACATATATCTCCACTTAGGATCAGGACCCATTGGAGAAGATGGCTGAAACTCCAAGGGCATATCCTTAAGTTTTTGTTGCATTTCTACATCTACCAGACTTCTAGGAACTTCAACTCCTTCTGGAGTAACTCCAACCTATTGCATTTCCCAAGAATCCCATCAAAAACATCACAATTCACAAGGGTAAAATTCAATGTACTAACTAGTAGCCATAGTGGTACTTCAAGGAATCAATCAAGTAAAATAATATGGTCGGAAGCACATAGTTCTACGTGCTCTCGGGATTCAAATAAGGTACCTGATAGTGCAAAAGAGGGCGTTCCTGGAGGAGCTTGAATTCAGAAGGTTGCTGGAAATACTTCTCCATCATATCAAGGAAACGATCATTGTCTTGAATAGAACATCTGGGATCCCTTACAAGTAAAGCTCCTGTCTCCTTGAGAATTCGGCTGACCTCCATGCACAGACTATTGATTTCCTCGTTTTCTTTTCCGCTACTTTCCCAGTTCAAGTAAGGGCACAGATCTATCACTGGGAAATTCTCCATTTTTCCCAATTCAATTCTTCTGTTTGATCAATCTACTTTTTATGCTCAATTGCGCACCCTTTTATTTCTCGCTTTTGCTGCCTGTTTCTGCAATGCTGCCGGTGATCCGCTTGCTTGCCTCACTTCTCTACTGCTAGTCATCCGTTGGTGTCACACGCAACTTCACGTTCAAACATAGACCACCAATAGGGTGTAGGGATCGAGGTTGGCTTAGTTGGTTAGGGCTCCCTTTCACCCGCTTCCCGATATATGTCCTACAATGGAAAAAAAATAGTAAAACATGATGATTTTGAAAACTGACAACTAAAAAGTGAAAACCACTTTTTCTGGTTTCCTGTTTTTTGTTTTTAGTTTTCAAAAAAACTAAAAATTGAAAACAAAAAACGATAACGAACAAACTAATGTGGTGTTAGTTTTTAGTTTTTAGGCTCGGCTACATCTGAAAAATGATTAAAAATTTGTATATTAGGTATTCAATACATGACTTTTTACTTCGTATTGTAGTTTGCATATCGGTACTGAACTATGAATTAAATTGTGTAGGTGACAAATTATCAGCCCGAAATGGTACATTCTTTTTATCTTATTAAATTACCCGGAACATCGCCCCATCCCAACAACTAGTTCAAACTTCAATACAAGTGAGGCATATTATGTTATAATTAGTCTTTTTTACCTAATATATTCATCGGATTTTATGCGTGTGTTTTTTTTATGTTAATTTGTCAAATATATCTATCTATTACATTATACTAAAACAAAAACCAATAATGACACATGACACTCTTTCATTATTAATTTCCGGTAATCAATTGTGAAATATTGTGGGAAATAAAGTATTTGATTAAAGAAAGTATCTAGTCTTCTTAAAGACCAATCTATAAACTAATTGTGTTAATTGGTTGAATTGATTTATGAAGATTTTAAATTATGAAAATAATAGTCCGTTTTAATCCATAAATATTTTTATTATATATAATATTAGTATATGCTCGTGCTAATGTGCTCGATAATTGTAATAGTGTAGGTATGCTAAATTAATATTATAACTAACGATGTTTATTGAGAAACATTATCAAATTGAATATGAATATTACGTTTGAGATTATATAAAACCGAAAACCTGTATAAGAAACTAACTAAAAATAATAATACTAAAAATGATAGCTTTTACTTCAGAGGGAATTTATACTCAAAACAAATTTGTCTTTTTTGGTTGAAATATTTGTCAAGGAATAATATAACTTGGGTTTTGGTTTTATTTGCTTGTAATTCAATTTTTTGGGGTATATACATATATCTTTTGGTTATGATAATTGATTTGGGTTACAATTTTGGTGTAGTTTATTTTATTGATTTCCATATTAGTTCTTGTGATTATTTAATTTAGTTATGATTGCATATATATTTTCATAATTCAATTTCCTATGTCATGCTTTAATTTAGTTGGTATTGCAACTTATGTAGTTAATTTCTTTATATTGTGCTTTTATGATATGCGGTTGAGATTTTAATTGTATTTTTAGTATTCTTATAAGAAAATGAAATTTTAGTATTGGTTTTCTTTGTATGAGGCTATGATGAATTGGTGATTGTAATAGGCAAAATATCCCATTTACATTTTGAGATTCCTCTTTCCTTCCATACGAAGAATCGCTGAGAGGTGATAATTTGACATTTGGAGACTTCTCGTGTATTTTAAATAATAGGAAAAATTTCATAAAACTACCTTTTATAATCAATTCAAAAAACTATCTTTTAAAAATTTTCTTTCAAAAAACTACCTTATATAAAAAATTTCTTTCAATATACTACCATTTTACCGTAAATGGGGTTTAATCACTAATAATTGAGTCACCATAAATTGCTTTTATTTCTTCCTGTCTCGTTTCTCTCTTATTTTCTCGCTACCCCACCGGTAGCAACACCTACGGCGATTGTCATTTATTGTTTAGTATTAAATAAAACATAAAGTCATAAAGTGGTAGTATATTGAAAGGAATTTGTTATATAAGGTAGTTTTTTGAAAGAAAATTCTTAAAAGGTAGTTTTTTTAAAACAGTTGGTTATAAAAGGTAGTTTTTTTGAAAATTTTCCAAAAAATATAGATGTTGTCGTGCTAACCTCGGGCCACTAGCCAGTAAATTTATATTTTTGAAATATGAATCACGAGCTTCATTTTTTATAGTTTAAAATAATTTGTGTACATGTGTAAAATATTCCAAGATAAGGATAAATAATTAAAGCTTAATTAACAAAAATTGCACATAAACGTAAACATCAAGTAGTCAAAATTATAAATTTTCTTCTTTGTCTCTGTACATGTATATACCAATGGCATTTCTATAACAAATATATTCCATCTTCTTTCTTGTAGTTTAAACTTGGGGAATTACAAAGAATTAAACCTAGATGATCAAAAAAGAAAAACAACAAGACAAAATATAGATTAAATGACATAATTATGTCAAAATACATCACATAAATTAACGTCCGACACTTTATCCCTTGTTTCCCTTTCTCTCCTAAACCCTAGCCTCCATTAGTGAATTTCAAAGGGGCTTCCATCGATTTTATAGGTGGATAGCCCCACCTTAATTTTAATTTTCATTGTTGTTTAGCTTTGTTTATGTTCGTTCTTGTTTGAATAATACTTCCTCCTTTAAAGAGATGATCGTTTCTCCCTTGAAAGAAAGGGTTTATTCTCTTCTCCTTGGGAGAGACTTTAGTTTACTCCTTTGTTTCTAGATGAATTATCGTAATTTTGGATCATTGATGAAGAATTATGCGGTGTCGAAACAAATTTCAGATCTACAATTACAATCAATGGTATCAGATTTAATTATATTTCAAAACTACAACATATTGAAAGACCCCCTCGTTGAATGTTGTATCAAACTGCGATGTGGAAGAGGGTATGCGGAATTGTAAAATCTACTACACAACGATCGTCGTTTTGCAAATTCTGAATTTTATTTGTCCAAAATTGTTATGTATTTGTTATTCATGATCTCTATTGTAGATGTCGTATGACTCTTTTATTAATGAATTGATTTTACTTAAAAAAAAAAATGACATTATGTCAAAATGCATTAAGATTATTTCCATTGGTACGGTCTATAACTAACGAGTAGTCTAAGGCTCTAAGCAATTCCCCAAGTTAATATGTGACGCATCATGCCAGTAAGATAAAGTAATTGTGACAAATTATAATTTTTAAAAAAGTCTATGATTTTTTTTAAAATGGGAAAAAATTAAGATGGCATCCTTATACCTGAAAAATGACTCGACAACGTAAATATGACACTCTTATACTTAAAAAATGACTGACATGAATAATCACAGACATGGATTGTCGTAAAATGTCATTATTATATTTAAGAAATGACAATAATGGCATAATTATGACACTAAGAATAACGACATTGTTAGGTTAAAAAAATACAATATAATACTACTTGTTAAAATGAAATCTATTTAAAATGACACTCATATACTTAAACAATGCCATTGAAATCTTTCTTAGTTGCTCTAACTTGGGCTTGAGCCGCTTATCACTTAGTGTTGTGAGCCAAGGTTTGTAGAATAGTTTAGCCAATGTGGACATAGTGTGGTGGTCAATAGGAGATGTGCTTCTTTGTAAAGGTTCAATAAAAAGTTACAACTCTTTAAGTGGCGTTTTATCCCTCTACTACTTTCGTGTACAAAAAAAAAAAACTTGGATTCTTCTCAAATCTATTTGCATGGAAGTTTGACTTGTTAAAAAATATGTCATTTTAAAAAAAAATGATACCAAGACTTGTTCTATATATGATAAAGGGGTTAAAGTGAGAAACTTTAAGTTATCTATAAAAAAATAGCACCAGTGTCATGTGAAAGACAATAACGATCATATATATGATAAATACATCTAAAACAAAGAGGCCCTAGTAAAAAGGAATCACACGGTAAACATGGGTGACAATAGTAATTGTGGTACTATATTGATATCATAATAAAGGAGTACAAATGAAAAGATTATCGTGATGCACTAAAAGCAGTTATAATAGTTCAATGAAGTGATAACGTATGAGATTGGCGAATGATATCCTACTTTCCAAATGAAAGTCATATGTTATAGACTTTGTGTATTTTTATTGTTACTTTTAAAGGGATGTCACATGGAGAATAGTATATTCTTGAGAGGTGAGTGTCATATAAGTATGTAACTAGCCTAACAACGCCTTTAATTATAGATGCATGGATTAAGGGTATATTTATTCGTTCTTCCATACAGCTATAGTACTAGTGCCCTATATAAGTTGTTCTCACCAATCTCGATTTTCCTTAGTATGATCAAATTTTGAGAAGTTTTGTCAACCATCGATAAAGAAATCTTATCCGACAACTTCCCAACTTGCACCACTTCTAAAACAACAATTCCCTCCCTTTTTTGTAACTAATAAATTAGAGCGCCTCGACGTGATATTGTCTGACACATCACCTATGAAGATCCTTGGACACACAGAGACTTGTACCCTCCACCTAAGACATTCTAAATATTATTGCAAGGTGTAGACTCCTAAAATGATTTCCGTCTTTATCCTTGCAAGCGCCCCCGTGACGAGGACTATGCATGTTTACTCTATAGTATTAATTTCAAGTGTTGGTATTCAATTCAACGGGCTTATATAGTCCATGACCTTTGAGATATTTCATATACTTCAATTTAAAAGGCTTATGATCTTTTTACAACATAATAAGCCCAATCATTATCTATAATATCAAAAAAAGAAAAAGGTAATAAAATTCCTGATTTTAAGAAGTTATTATGATATCCCAAAACCAAAAAAAAAAATATCTTGAAATCTAATGCAAAATCAGAAATTGTTAAAGACATTTAAGTAAAAAAGGCAATAAGTGATTTTGAAACCTTTATTTTTGATACGCATCATCCATACATTATGGTTGCTGCTAAAAAAATACAGGCGGCAATGCCTTTCTCTGGCATGCCACGTGGTGCTAACAATTATTTATGGTTGTCTGTGTTTCACATAAATTTTGCTTAGCAATATGCGGGGTCATTTCAAGCCCGATACTGATCCAAACGAAAATGTAGAGCACATATGTCGCTTCCAGAGCATTTTTTCCCTCTTCTTTTACAAATACTTATTCAATTACTAATAATTATTATCAGAGTTATCACCGGTGATCATCATTAATTGTCATCAATCTTGCTCTCAGAATACTTCCGCACAACCTTCAAACTCATCAGTTCAATTCAAACACATTTCACCTTCAATCCTTCAACTACCATTCTCTTGACATAATAGATATTTTAGGCGTGAAAATAAATCAATACGTACATACAATCTAATTGTCTATTTCCAATCCCAAATCTCATATCTTTATAATTTTTCCGACTATCCTAATCGTTGTTGATTCAGTAATTTAATGATATAGTTCCGTAATTCAATTTCTGCGTATTTTTACATATTTGACATTTTATTATATAATCTTTCATCACCATATCCATCACTCATCCACACTCACAATAATCAATGACTAATAAGACAACATGGACAACAACTTTAGGTTTTTGTTGATCATCCACAAAAATGAAAAATCAGTCCAAACAAAGACTAATTTAAGTTGATTAATTGTTGAAACTCTAATTTGAAGAACAAAGTATAAGGTATAAGTATACATGTAAACCCTAAATCCTAGAAATTTTATACCGTTGAACTGACTCAACTCTCACTAGTTAACTCACCCTCGTCTCACCCTCACAATCTCTCTTCTACCCGCCGACCAGCAGCCGCCAATCAGCATCTCCGCGCACGCGGCACATAGCCGCCGCACACAAAAAGGTAGCCCTACCTTATTTCTTATGTGTTTATTTCGTATAAAACTAAAAATCGAGTCTTATAAATTGGGTGTATTTTTTATTTTAATTCTATCTCATTTTAAGTGTATTGTTTTTGAACATGGGTGTTATTGGTTTGCGCTAATTGTTAACAACGTAGTTAGTTGTAATGATTGCATTGTTTTTGAGGTGATGTTGTTTTGTGAGATTGTTTTGGTTGCATAATTGCGTTATGTTTGGTTGGAGAAATCAATAGGCAGTGTTTTATTAATGAAGGTGGGTGGATGAGAAAGTTTGAGTAATTGAATTGGATGTAAATTGAGTTCTAGATTCGTATTGGCGAACCCTAAATATTTTAAAGAGTTATCTATGAATTGGTGCGACGACATTTGGGGCAATCAGTGTGTTGATATTTGCTTAATTCCTCTTTATATAGAGGGCTTTACCTCTTTGGGTAAGTGAAGTTCAGCCTTTATTATCACAATGAATTTCGGATTATCTCGGACGACCGAATGTGATTTGTAATTGGTAATTAACAGATTGATAAGTTGGTTGTATAATTGGATTTGAGATTTGAACTATGGTATTGAACTTTGTATATCACTATTATGTGATTGGTCTGAATTTGTTTTTGCACCTTCAGTTCCACATTTTGGGACCTGCTATTGATCACACATACAAATATTTTATGTCTGGAAAATGGTACTACTTTTTAGAAATTAGTTGTGATTAATGTTTGGATCTTTTATATGGCAGTTGGCACTACTGAAATTTAGTTTTAGGAGTGGATAGAGCTAGCACAACCTTTATAAAGAGTCTTTATGTGAAATTGCGTCATATCCTTTATTAATAGCTTGCGTGCCACCTGAATTTTTGAGCTACAGAATCATGGCAATATGATGATTTTCTTTCAAATTGCATTACTTTATAAGTCTGGAAGGAAGCAGGAACGAATTGCCTTCATAGTGAGTGAAGAAAAGCCACAATTGTTCTATCAAATGGTGACTTAATCTGATGAACATATGTGATCAAATTTTTACTAAAACCTCAAATAAAGTTGTTTTTGGCAGAAATGTACTTCTCCTCCCCTGTTTAAGCTATAACTGGACAAGATCGAATGATACCGAATTTTTATATTATTTCATGGACAAATGCCATTGCAGGGGATGATTTATAATAGCAAAATAAAATTGAAGCAGCGTCTTATTTAATGCTTTGATTTTCTCTGTTTGTCAGAATTGCTCTCCTGTCAATTGGTAACATATGGCAGGCAAGTCAAATAAAGCGAGGAACCGGAAGGGATCACATACTCCTGCAAACTCTTCCCAGGTGCCTCTGTCATCAGATGCTTCTGCAAATGATATCCCAAATGCTTCTGCAAATGATAGCCCAAATGCCATTGACCCCGCAAAATCTGAAGCTAATGGGATTGATACAAGTGGAGAGTTAACTAGCACTGCATCTGAGATCAATGTGGCAGAGCCCTCAAACTCAATAAACCCACCCAGGCAAGGTAATGATGCATTAGCTGGATATACATTATGTTTTGGAGTGACAATTTAACTTGAAAAATATTTTCCGCTTTTTAAAATAGTAAAAGGAACCAAATAAAAAGATAATCTGAGGGACATATTCCACAATAATAAACTCCCATGTGTTGCACATGCACTAGCAACAAAAATAAAGGAGTGGAAGGGACATATTTCATAATAGAAGGAAAAGGTACACTCATGAGTTTTAGGTGATGGTGTTGATTATTATTGTGGACATGGTTGCTCAGCTGATTGTGTTGTAGCTAAAACTTAAAAGTGATTTTCAATGTATGAATTGGGTTCATATTGCGCCATTTTTTCTTTCTGGATAATCTTGATATATTGTCCTATTGAGTGACTTCATGTAAGCTTCTCATGATAATGTATCTTCTACCTATTACCTTTTGCTCTCCTTTGATTTTTTCTGTGGTCCAGGTGAACTTCATCTCTATCCTGTTTCTGTCAAGACCCTTGGTGGTGAGAAGCTGGAGTTGCAAGTGAGTTATGCTCTCATACTTTTGGAGAAAAAATATATGAAGTGCCTGTGTATTATCTTCTCTGGTTATGCATCTTTTACCTGTTTGTTCATTCCTTCTCTTAGTTTTTTGATCCTTATAAATCATTTTCATCCCAATTTCTGGTTGGTGAAGCCTTGTAGTAATGTAGTCTGAAAGGGCGACGCTTATGAAAAATGTGATTGCAGCTGAACCCCGGAGATTCTGTGATGGATGTGCGGCAGTTTCTTCTTGATGCACCTGAAACATGTTTTTTTACATGTTATGATTTGTTATTGCATGCAAAAGATAGTGCAGTTCATCATCTAGAGGATTACAATGAAATTTCTGAAGTTACAGACATCACTGCGGGTGATTGCTCCTTGGAAATGGTTTCAGGTAATTTCTTTTATTTATCGTATTAAGACATGCAAGATGTTTTGACAAGCAATGGTTTTTTTTTCTTGGGGCAAGAGTGTATATCAGGCCAGAATCTTAGTGTTGTACTTGGCATACATGTATTGTTCATAGAAATACTACTTTGATTTCCGAGGACGACATTGCTTTGGTCACTTTGATTATCTTTGTCATCATTATCTATTTATGTGTTTTTCAAATTTTTGGGCGAAACTGATGCGTGATCTTAACCAATTGTTTATTCCTAGAGTTACATGAATCAAGCAAGATCCCTCCTGTCTAAAATTTTCCTCATGTATACTATTCAAAATATGGTCAAAGTTTAGAATCTTTAACCACAAGATTCTCAATGTAAAGAACACATAAAGGAGATAGAGATAAATGTTATTTTAATAAATATAACAATATGCAAATAAGTTTCAACCGTCGTCATCAAACAATTGTTCTCTACTATATTGGCCGATTCTTAAATAATTGTCCTTTATACTATATTGGCCAGTCCTTAAATAATTGTTCTTTAACCTTAAATGACCCATACCACTCACTCAACTCATGTGGTGTAGGCCCCTCCATTAACAATCTTTCTTCATACTCATGAGATGTGGGGGCCTCCACTATCTCTGTTACCCCAATCAATTTCTTGTTCTTACTTCAACTCTATCTACCCAAATAATTTATACTTCATTAGTGTGTTACTAATAACTCTTACACTTAGTTTGGTTAGCAACATACGAGGGAAGGGGGGAGGGGAAGAGGAAGGGGAAAGGAAAAAAGAGAGGAGGAAGATGGAGCTCCATTTTCCCTCTAAAACTCTTGAATTTTGGGAAGGAGGATATTTATTGAAGGGGAGGAAAAATGGATCCTTCTCTCTCCCTTGCCCTTCCTCCCCCATCCCGTTATCTAAACAAGGGAATTTGTCTCCTTCTCTTTCCTTTTCTTCCCGTTCTCTCCATTCCTCTTATTCAAACAAAGTGTTAATATGCGTGTGTAAACTGAACAAGACAATTAATTGAGCAGCGGAGGAAAATATAATAAGATGCACATTTTTCGAATAAAGTTCATAGGATAAAGTATGTCTCACTCAAATAATATTAGCAATGACGAACTCGATGTGTGGGGACAAAAATTTATTAGCAATATTGTAGATAAGTAATTTGTACACCTTTAATAAATGTAACCTTTTTTTAGAAGATGTGTCAATTATACGTATCAAGTTAAAAATATACTTCCTTCGCTCCACAAAGAATGCAACACTTGAGTTTCACGGTCTTCAATACACTATTTTGAGTTTTGACCATTAATATCTTTAATAATGTATTAATAAAAGTGCTAAAAGGATTATTTTATGAAACTACACATTGAGACAAAAGTAACAAGATCTCACATGACTATGGTATAATATATGTGTTGGGAATTTATAATAATGTAAGTGTTGCATTCATTTTGGAGGGAAGGACTTAACTACTAATTGCTCTCAAAATATTTAAAATTGCAAAAGGCTATAAGAATGCTCTATAATAAAATTGTTCTACCAATTATATATTTATATAATAATACTTTATTTTAGTAATAAGACAATGGCAAAGTACGAGAAGAAAATATTAATCACAAAAATCATGAAATAAAACATAACACTTTTGGCAATTATCAAAATGAGGTACTTTTTCAAATGTTTTTCTAGTAATCTATCATTGAAGAAGGAAAGGACGTACTGCTTGCATTCCGCAAAATATCAACTTTGGGCTTTTTAAACTTTCCATTCTTTGTCATGGCTCCATTACGAACCAGAAAAATAATGTGTCAACAATTTGGCTCAATGGAAAGAGAGAAATAGATATGAAAAAAAGCTAGGTTAGTATGCTTTCTTTTAGCAGCAACAAGGATAAAAGGAAAAGTAAGGCAAAAGTGAAATGTGGTACTCAGAACTAAAAACATATAAGAAGGAAAAACTTGGTATATCTAAAAAGAATATGCGGTAAGCTATCTTTTTTTCCATCAAAGCATAAAAACTATTTTACATATAGCGTAGATTTATTCATCTTAGCCTAAAAATGATTTTTCATCACCTAAGGGCTAAGAGTTTATGATATTTGGTGCTTTAGTGTAGTCAGTAATGTTGAAGGTTTCTTTGTGTTTGGATTGTTTTTTGAAAATTCTTGTTGCAGCTTTCTATGATGATAGATCTGTGAGGGCCCATGTGCACCGCACAAGGGAATTGCTTTCCCTTTCAACCCTTCATGCATCACTTTCAACATCTCTTGCTCTACAGCATGAGACATCACATAGCTCTTCTGAGAGTGCCCAAGGTTTGAATTTTTAATCTATACTTATGTCTTTCTTTTCCTTACTCTACTGGATTCCTTATCAGCATCATCTTTACTTTTAATATAGCCTTCTCAGACAATTTGCATCATTTCTCTCTATGCCTGCAGATTCAATTAAAGCAGAAGTTCCAGAATTAGATGGTTTTGGTTTTATGGAAGATGTTACTGGCTCTCTTAATAAATTGTCCTCTTCCTCCTCAAAGGAGATCAAGTGTGTTGAAAGCATAGTGTTCTCATCATTCAACCCTCCTCCGAGTCATAGAAGGTGAAGCTATAATTTTTCTGGCACGTTTTTGTGTCTTCTCTTTTCTTTTCCCCCTCCTTTCCATCTCCACTAGGCCACTATACCTTAAATAGGATATCTCAAGTGGCAACCCTTGCTATCTTTATTTTGCTTTCCGCATCTAACTTTGATGATATCAGGCTTGTTGGAGACTTACTTTATTTGGATGTGACAACTCTGGAGGGTGGCAAGTTTTGCATCACGGGAACGACTAGAATGTTTTATGTTAATTCAAGTACTGGAAACAGCTTAGATCCCAGACCATCCAAAGGTGCTGTTGAGGCAACTACTCTTATTGGACTCTTGCAAAGAATTAGCTCAAAGTTCAAGAAAGGTAAAACTCCTATCAACTGTTAAGTTGTGGTTTAGACAGTCTATCACTGGTGCAATCCCGATTTGGCATTCCTCCTCTTTCTTATATGCTATCTTTTTGGATATTGTGAAGCGTTTCGGGAAATTTTGGATCAGAAGGCTGCTGCACATCCATTTGAAAATGTTCAATCTTTGTTACCTCCAAATTCATGGCTTGGTCCATATCCTCTACCTGGTAATTAACTCCTTGCATACTTGCTATTGTTTCCTCAGAATTCTTCCATTAATTCTCTATCATGTTATATATACTTATAGTAGTTTGTGTATGGATTGACAACTTTCATTCATATGACTGAAGTGCGGCTTTCGTTATTGTTTCTACTATGCTGATAAACTGCTGAAACTTCTTTTCTTGACGGATATGTGCTAGCATGTGAGGTGGTCATTGTTGTTGTTGTTGTTGCTGCTGCTGCTTATGTTTTTTTCAAACATGAAATGCTGTTATTTTTTTGTTTTGTGCAATATAATACATATGATGATGTAATTAGTATATATTGCTATATAATAAAATATCTAACTGTTCATAATCCCTACAATTCATTTTATACTTTCAATGGAGAATACCGACCTCATTATACAATTGAAGTGCAAGATTGACTTGAGAAGTGTGTAAAATACTCTTTTGCTCTAGATTGTGGAGGGTGAGAGTTTAGAACCAATGGCCAAGGAGATATCACAAAATTTTGATGGTGGTTTGACGAAGAGAATTTGTACTTGTAATAAAAACATAAAAAAATGAATATCTTATCCGTTAGGAGTATTATATCCACTTGTTGATACTATAGAGGATTGGAGTACAATATCTTTTATTTACGGAATTTGGTGATAATCGTAAAATTAGGGGGACAAGAGGTTATAGTTATGATTGATCCTTAGCTATGCACAATTTCATCTCCTTGGACATAGGGGTGTAAGTGGATTGGACTGGATTGGACTTTGCCAAATCCAAATCCAGTCCAATGTTTTTTGGACTCAAGAAATTGAGTCCAAATCCGATCCGAACTTTTTTCTTAGTCCAGTCCGGTCCAAAACTTTTTTCTTTGAGTCCAAATCCAGTCCAGTCCAGTCCGATTATTATATAATATATTTTTTTCCTTATTTAGGTTTACAATGTTTTCTCATGATTGAATCGTTAAAATTTGAAAAATTGGACTCATTACATCCATTCCACAAAGTAAGTTATGTACATTTTTAAAGTCTTACAAAATGAAATATGCAAAATACAAAAGGCGCCAAAAGGGTTAAAGTTTTCATTTATTCACTTTGGATTTTTGGAGGGTAAGTGCAAATTTTGGCGCCACGTAAAAGAATTTAGAGCGAGAATGTTAAAAATTCCAAAATTTCAACAAAAATTAAGAATTTTTTACAATATACATTATATGTATATGTATATATATTATATGTTAAAATATTTTTTGGACTGGATTGGACTTATTGGACTCCAAAGGGGTGAGTCCAAATCCGATCCGAAAATATTTGGACTCGAAAATTTGAGTCCGAGTCCAGTCCAAACATTTTCCAGTCCAGTCCGACAAGTTTGGACTTGGATTGGATTGGTGGGTTTGGAGTTTGGTTGGGCATGGGAGAAAGTGCATTACCGTGGGAATGTGAAAGGATTGGAGCTTTCAAGGAACTGATTTATGTGATTGAATCCTATCCGATTGAGATGTGATACTTGGAAAGCAATGATTAAAGTGTCCGATAATCACCAACTATAAAGTTCGAGACAGGATGAAATCCCTTGACGCTTTGTGCTTCAAGGGGGCCCTCCTTTGGGATGCACCACAATATTCCTTATGGCTATTATGAGAACCTCACAAGAGGAAGGTGGTGGAAATGTTGTTGAACAAAAGGATAAAAGACACAATTTGGGTGAGCTTGAGGCTGTAACTCCCTTGGACTTGGAACAAATCCTTACAAATTCAATGTGTTCAACATGATCTGAAGGTGTGCAGCTAGGAAGATCACTGTGCTTAACAAAGGTAGTGATCTAATTAAGTTACACTTGCATTTGAGAAGGACAGAAATTGAGCGTTTAATCCGTGAGGTGTTAGTAGCTGGTGTGGTTGAGCCTACAACTAGCCCTTCTCCGTGTTGTTGGTTAAGAAGAAAGACGACTCTTAGTAGGTTTTGTGTGGATTAAAGATCTCTCAACAAGGATAAATACCTGATACCAATTATTGATGTGTTACTCGTTACTTTTAGGGCATCACTCTAATGTGTTTAGTGTAATTCAAATTTCAGTATCATCAGACGATGAAGATGTGCCTAAAATCGCCTTGTGTACTCACCAAGGCCACTGTGAGATTCTTATCCTACCTTTTGCGTTGACAAATGTCTAACATTATTGATGTGTTATTTGTTACTTCTAGGGCATGGCTCTAATGTGTTTAGTGTAATTCAAATTTCAGTATCATCATACTAGACTACGAGATGAAGATGTGCCTAAAATCGCACTAGACTACGAGATGAAGATGTGCCTAAAATCGCCTAGTGTACTCACCAAGGCCATTATGAGATTCTTATCATACCTTCTGCGTTGACAAATGTCTAAAATTATTGATGTGTTACTTGTTACTTCTAGGGCATGGCTCTAATGTGTTTAGTGTAATTCAAGTTTCAGTATCATCAGACTCAACTGCGAGATGAAGATGTGCCTGAAATTGCCTTGGGTATTCACCAAGGCCACTATGAGACTCTTATCCTAGCTTTTGCGTTGACAAATGTCTAAAATTCCACCTATATTTACGTGAGTTTGTGCTAGTCTCTTTTAACGTCATTTTGATACAATGTTTGTGAGTAAGACTGTAAGAGCATTATAGGCATCTGTCTTGGTAGCCCATAGGCTTTATGTAGATTCTAAGAGTTGTTCATTTTGGCTTGAGAAAGTAGCGTACTTAGGCCATGTGAGTTTGTGCAGGAAGCACTCTCCAAAGGCACATTCATTAAATAGGCCATATGTGAGATTGAGGAAAAGGGAAAGACAAATGTGGTCTTACTTTAGATATTATTCAACGAAAAAGTCCTTATGCCTAAAACTTTAGCGTTGTTGCTGTGCATTCTCTAGAGTATCATGATTCACGAATTGGGGTCATCTAAGAGAGCTTAAAATTTATTATATG
Source organism: Beta corolliflora (assembly GCA_947648045.1). Classification (NCBI taxonomy): domain Eukaryota; kingdom Viridiplantae; phylum Streptophyta; class Magnoliopsida; order Caryophyllales; family Amaranthaceae; genus Beta; species Beta corolliflora. The sequence goes on along the minus strand of CANSZD010003048.1, from coordinate 192,307 downwards.
TTTTTTTATAGGGAGGCATAAGGATGTGGCCTGACATGCTCAAAATTGTGTGACTTGCGAACAACACCTGGCCTCCTCTTGTAGTTTAGGTCGACTAATGCAACCTTTATCATTGCCATAGCTTGAATCTGATGAGATTACAATGGACTTCATGAAAGGGGTTGCTTGAGTCATAAGAAAAAGGTACCATCTTGGCTGTGGTGGATCACCTATTCAAGTGTGCACACTCCTTCATTGCTTTCATCGTAGCCTTCAACTCTGTTATAAAATTGGTGAATTTACACGATTTCCAATGCATCATCTTCGATAGTGTAAAGTCTTTATGGGTCTCTTTCAGAACGAACTATTTTGTCTACAGGGCAAGAGTCTTATCTTTGCTGTTTTTTTAATGGTAAGCTTTGTTATTGGGCATGTGATCAAGACCCTCATGTAGTCATGTGTCCACCAAAACCACCCCAAGCAAAGATATGTATGGGTGTATGTCGCCACATTTGGTTTGTGTGGGAAAGTTGCACATAGATGTGCATTCACTAGAAGAACAATTGCAAGGTTGAGATGTTATGTTGGATAGGTTGCCTTTTGATCTCCTTTGAGCCCCAAGGCATGAAGACCATGGTATAGAAGAGCGAAGGGATGAGCAGTTTCAGGTGGGAGTTAGTGTTGTTCCTTAAATTCGGACCTGATAGGCAAAATTTGTTTATCTCGCAAATTCTATGGGCCATATTGTATTGTGCAAAGGCTTTAACTCCTCGAAGGCGGTATGAGGCGCGCTCTATGTATATGTCACTGCCCTTGTCTAGTCGGCGTTTTCTGAAACTAAGATTACAATTTCATCATAAAACTAATTGGCAATAATCTGTAACTCTTTAAGCTTATAAAGTGGTTTACTTTATGGGATCTCAACATTATTTGACATGGTGAGATAGTTTCCCAAGATATCCAAATGCCCATAGATAGTATTTTGGAGCTTGGAGAATTTTGTGTTCCTCTTCCCCTATTTGAATGTTTTTTTTTTCCACATACTCTTGTGCTATTTATATATTTTCTCCTTTTTGTTGTTCTGCAGAGCACAAACGTGATGCAGCTAGGGCTGAAAATGCAGTAACACTGACATATGGAAGTGAGCTAATTGGCATGCAAAGGGATTGGAATGAGGAATTGCAGTCTTGTCGCGAGTTTCCGCATTCAACTCCCCAAGAAAGGTGAACAAGCTTATGATTGTTGCTATTTTGCACAGGGAAATTTTTCTTCAGCTACAATGTTTTGTGTTAGCCTGCGTTGACATTGATTCATTTTGTGGGTTATTAATCATTGTTGAAAATAATTTCAGGATACTACGTGACAGAGCTTTATATAAAGTGACTTCTGACTTTGTTGATGCGGCTACAGATGGTGCCATTGGAGTCATTAACAGATGTATACCTCCAATCAATCCGACTGATCCTGAATGCTTTCATATGTGAGTTTAATCATTGGATAATATAGAGTTAGGAAGTGGAGGTTTCTTCCTATCTTGCTAGTTATGCTGGTTTTTGGATATCTTCATGTGAACAGTTTTAGTTGTATGTGATTATCAATGACTGCTCTAGTGCAGACAAGAAGGGCAGGTATTACAACAATTATTACAGTGCCTCGCTTTAGAAGTTTGTTTTTTCTGGTTTGCTTATGTGGCTGTACATGATTTGTTAATAAAATTGTATCATTGCTTGGGTTTATTTGGGTTATATGCCATTGCTTCTTGTTGCTGGAAACATATTTCTTTCCCATTAGAGGGGCTACAGGTGTTAGCTGTTCTTTATGAGCAATTGTTCATCATAGAGGCCCTTAAAACTTATCAAATAAAAGATATGATATCAGACAAATATGCTGCATGCTATCTGTGTGCAGTGAGCTATTGCTTTTTGTCATTTCTGAAGTGTTAAACATGACAAGGGAGAAGGAATATTAAAGAAATGTTTGTAATCGGTGTCACATTTTATTTGGTTAAAGAAGCCATTGAATTGTCTTGCGATAAGTGGATAAACTGGATTCATGTTACTTTAGCACGTCACTCCCAATGCTAAGAATTTCTGCAAGATTATATTTTGAAACGCTGATGTGTCTGTCTGTTTTGTGTTCTGGTTTTTCTTGAAAAATTTACAAAAGGTTTATCCACTTTGTTTTGTAAAGTTTCTGTTCAACCATGGCTTTGCTGATTCCTTAATTCTTGTTTTTGCATTCGAAAAACTTGGACAAATATATTGAGACATCAAATAATTAGAAGAAGAATGGAAAGGGGCAATCTGGGACTGGCAAAGTTAGTCACTGCTGTAAAGAATGTTATTGCGATGGAGCTGGTTCTATAATATTATAAAAAGATTTGAGCTAATGGCTTTGAACGCAATAAAAATTTCTTTGAATTAAATGTTTTTTGGCATTGGGGAAACATAACATGATAGGAATGTCGTATTATCTGATTCCAATTATGAAAATGTAAATATCACACATAGATAAGCTTTATCAAGTCTTTGTGGAGTAGGATGATTATACCCATACCTTGTTCCTTGACGCTCTACTTTCCTATGTCTCAAATCAGGTGGTTGTGTACTTGTGTCCATCTCTAAGTTTGCGAATACTGAACATGTATATGAAATTTATGTGGTTTCTGCAGATTTTGGACCAATTGAGGCTCTAGATACAATTTTTGGCTTATGTCACAGTTTCTGAACTGCTAGAAAATTACTTTACATTCTATTAACTATTGCCCTAGGCATCAAAGACACTTAGGTCTGTTGCTTGTTTGATTTGGGTTTATTTGGTATTAAGTATCAGTTGTTTACTTAAGTATCAGTAGTACATTAGTACTACATTAATGGATAGGGATTCTTTGATGCTCTGGAGTGTTGCTGATTATATATTCTAAATATTTTGACTCAACGGGGGTGATAATGCGTATAGGCCGACCTCCGTTGATGCCACTTAAAAGAGAAATCATGCTGGGTGGTCTTTTTGTTGTACTCCATACATGTGTTTTTTAGTTTTTGTTTATCAAAGTATTTATTAATCACATATTGGTTTGAATAATGTCATCATGTTTTACTTTGTACCAGGTACGTGCACAACAATATATTTTTCAGTTTTGCTGTTGACGCGGACCTTGAGCAGCTGCCGCGGAAACATATTCAAAATATGAATAAGCCTAATGTTTTGGACATCCGACAAGATTCCAATGAGAAACCTTTGGGAAAAACTTCTGATCGAGCAGGTGATATATGCAACGGGGTTGAAGCAAATGCCTTGAAGAAAGAGGATACAAATGGTGCTTTGGATGTTGTCACTGATGTATCTGCTGAAATTCAATTGGCTGACAGTGAACAAGCTACATATGCTTCTGCAAATAATGATTTAAAAGGCACCAAGGCATACCAGGAAGCTGATGTTCAGGGGCTGTATAACCTGGCTATGGCTATAATTGACTACAGGGGTCATAGAGTGGTTGCACAGGTGCTGTGAGACTCACCCATCTGTTTTGAGTTTCCTATAGGTTAAAAGATGTGCGCTAGTTTTTTAAAATAAAGAACAGTATCACTTCTACTTTTTCCTGTGATTTCGATGTGTTTGCCAATTGAGTTGCTGCATCTCATTTAGCCTCTTATCCCATTTTTGCTGGCTTTTCATTTTGTTTTGTTGTAAACAGGATATATCACTTTTCATTTACTTTTATGCACATTTCTGCAGAGTGTTTTACCTGGCATCCTTCAAGGAGATAAATCAGACTCCCTTTTGTATGGTTCTGTAGACAATGGCAAAAAGATATGCTGGAATGAGATATTTCATCGCAAGGTGAGGAAGCATCTGAGCTGACTAACTTATATAGATCTAATTTTATTTATTTTCGTGGTATGTTCTCTCTAGTATCTGCAGTATCACGATCTGTATTTCATGTGTGAAATATATTATTATCTAGGATGTCTGTGTATCTTTGCCAGTAATTAGCCATTGTGAACCTCTGCAGGTTCTTGAGGCTGCAAAATGTCTCCACTTGAAGGAGCATACTGTCCTTGATGAGTCTGGCAATGAGTTCAAACTAGCTGCACCTGTGGAATGCAAGGGTATTGTTGGCAGTGATGACAGGTGATGGTTGTAGTATATGAAAATCCTCTCTTTTTGTTATGTTATACTCTTGGTTTCTACTATTGCTGCCCTTTCCTTTTGGACCCAATTCTTTGTCCTTTTCAAAGGGTGTATACTTAGGTTCAGACTTCAGAGTGTGCAGATGAATTGATGAAACACATATTATAACACACCTGTCTTCCTCTTCCTTTCATTTGGATCTCTTCTCTGCAATGGCTTAGAAATGTGATCTCATTTTGTATCAAGGGTGAAATAAAGTGAAAATTGTTACTTGGAGACTGAACAGAAAACTTGAAAAGATGTAATTACAATTTCTAAATGAACTGATATCTTGACAAAGATGAAGAAATGGAAATGGTGATTTGATTGAATGGACTGAATATTACAGAAAATTAAAGGATAAATCAAGCATTTAAGTGGTTGAACACTTCAAGAGCTTGCAAAAACTAAAGAACTCTCAATAACTATCATGTGCTAAAATACTTTATGTTCTATTTGGATATCTGGTATTTTAAAAAATTATGCGGAGAATTCATGATGCACAAAGGGATTTACTGATTTTGCTCTTCTGTTATGCTTATACTTCTCTGTTAATTTTGATGACATTTATGCGGTTGTTTTCTATGTAATGTTGGGTGATTCTTTGCTTTCTGCCCATGTAATGATATTCTTGTCACTGTTACATTTCGTTTCTCATTATTGTTTTTCCGATGTTAGGCATTACCTCCTGGATTTGATGAGGGTCACTCCTCGTGATGCTAATTATACTGGAGCAGGGTCTCGCTTTTGTATATTGAGGCCTGAACTTATACGAGCTTTCTGTCAAGTGAGTTATAACGTATCTTTCATCTCTAGATTGCAGTGGCTGGTGTGTTCCACCTTATCTGATTTATCTTTTTTGTTACTAAAAGGCTGAAGCTGCAAAGAGACCTACTAATAAATCAAAGATTGAGGAAAATGATAGTTTGGCTTCTGAAACATCACATAGTTCGAACACGGACATGCAATCTGTTAGTGACTCAAATACTGCTGTGGCTTTGCACAGCCAAGTAAGTGCACCCTCCATGGTTAATCATCTCTAAAATTTTGATGGTCTCTTCTGCCCGGCTAAATCTTCTGAGTTTTGTGACTATTTATATTTAATTATTTTTGACATAGCATAATTACTGAAGGCTTGTTCTGTTGAGTTTTCTGTTTCCACTTTTCAGTTTTTTTGAAAACTAAAAACAAAAATATGGAAACCAAATAGTTTCCAGTTATCTGTTGTTAGTTTTTAAAATTGACATATTTAGTATAAGTATGACTAATTTGTAGTTCACTATACCCCTTATATATGACTTTTACATTTATAAAACTAAAAATTGGAAACTCACAGTGATCCCGAACGGGCCCTGAATTAATGTGCTTGACATCCTGATTGTTTATTGCTTTTCTATGTCATCTTATCAGTGTAAACCTAAGTACTTTTAAAATGCAATGCCTTTCTTTATTTTATTTACTTTTTCACCTGTGGCTCAATGGCTACAAATCTAAATAATAGTGCATATCATGTCTTTAATCTGGGTTGTGAGTTTTGAGATTCTGACAGAACTAATATGCGACTCCAATGTTGCACAGTACACACTTCGATGAGATGTGGTACAGGAACAGATTCATGGTATTCCAGATTTGGTGAATAGGGTACACTGGATACTTTATAGATATACAAAAGCACGTAGAAAATTGGAGAACAAGATTATGATCAACATTTTTAAAGTAAAAAGCTTAATTTACACTTGCAACTGAATTGTAAAATTGTTTTTTTTATTGTACTTGGAATAGAGAAAAGAGGAGTGATGTATTGATGTGTGATTTTGAAAGGTATAGGTATAGGGTGATTGAGTTATGTATAGGACTCATAGGAGTGCAGTGAAAAAAACAAAGAAAAAACAAGGTTTTGGCAATTGGTAAGTCACTAAGTCACATGGGGATGAGTAGTTGACGTTCCTTCTCATCTACCAATCAAACAAAAAAAAACTAATTAGAAAATTGTTGATTGCTTAGCTTCTTGGTTTCTCCACAGTTGCCCTGTCTTCCCTTTGTCCAGGGTATGGTTGTCAGGACAATAATAGATCCGGTGGGTCTGTTCACCGTAGCTACAAGAATCCCTCGCTTAAGTAGTTCCTTTTCAGTCCATGTGGTAACTGTAGAATTAGAATTTTCCATTTCAACCTAAGTATGAGATTAACTATATATTTGTGCAATGGATTGAATTTATTGGGCCACAGAAGTCGATTTTAGTGTCCTTAGGTTTAACAATCGGACATAGGTCATCAGCAATGTGGGTCTCTACTGATTGCCGTTCGTGGGTTCAACCTGTGATTTGGTAACGCTGTGGCATATCCCCTTGTATAGTTTGGATTGAAAACTGGTTTCTACTTATTGCTTATCTTACGCATAATTTGATGCCATTTCTCTTGAGCTCGTCAGAATGTTTTCATGCATTTGAAGGAGTTTTAACAGACTTTCTTTTGTCAGGGGTGGGAAATTGGGAATGGGCATAATCTAAATTCACGAGTGTGGCTATGATATATGATGAGGGTAATAGAATCACTTTTGTGGGCAATGTAGATATTTTGCGGCTGTCCAACCTAGTTACAATCGCAGTAATCTCAAAAGTAGTGGTTATGGTATTTCTCTCCTGAGCCAAATACTTTAAACGGTTATTTCACCATATACCACTGACAAATTTTTTTTTTGCACCGTATACCCTTTCAAGTTTCCAAATTCACCATATACCCTCTACTTTTCAAAAAATACATCAACTTGCCCTTAATGACTAACAGCGTTAACGCCCGTTAATCATTAACCCCCTAATTCCCCCTTAACCCTAATTAACTAACCTAAACCCTAACCTCCTCTAACCTAATTAACCCTAAACCCGACCCTAACCCCCTTTAACCCTAATCAACCCTAAACCCTACCCTAGTCCCCCTTTAACCCTAATCAACCCTAAATCTGCCCTAAACCCTAACCACCCCCCCCCACCACACCCCCACCACACCCGCAGCCCCCCCTCCTGTCGGCCTCACCCCGCAGCCCTAGCAGCCCCATCCCCCGCAGCCCCTCCTCCTCCCCCCCCCCTTGCCCCTCAGGTCCATGACCCCCCTCCCCCCCCCATCCCCCGCAACTGTCCGTCGCACCAACCCCCCCCCCCTTCTCCTTCTCTCGAGATCCTAGCAAGTGATGAAAAAACACTCCCGGTAGCAGCGATTTAATGTCGGCGATTTCGACGCAACCCATATTTTTCTCTCGAGATCCTAGCGGTTGACGACTTTAATGTCGGCGACCCGGATTTTTCGATTTTTTTTGTTCGTTCGGGGGTGCGATTCAGCAGGGGAAGGGGGTTGGTGCGACAGACGGTTGCGGGGGAAGGGGCTGCGTGGCCTCGGGGGTGGTGGGGGGGGGGGTGGAGGGGGGTTGCGTGGGGAGTGGGGGGGGACTTGCGAGGGGGTGGGGGGAGGGGGAGGTGGAGGGGGGTGGGGAGTGGGGGAGGGGGCTTCGAGGGTGGTGGGGAGGAGGAGGAGGGTCGGCGGGGGAGGAGGGGGGTCGGCGGGGGAAGGGGAGGGGGGTCAGGGGGAGAAGGGGAGGGTGGTGGTGGTGAGGGGGTGATGGAGCAGTGGGGGTAAGGGGGTGGGGGGGGGGTGGTTAGGGTTAGGGCCCAAGTTAGTATATTAGATTAGGGTTAGGGTTAGGATTAGGGTTTGATTTTGGTTAGTTAATTAGGGTTAGGGGAGGATTAGGGCCTAATGACTAACAGAAGTTTAACACCGTCAGTCAAAAGGGTAAGTGGATGTATTTTTTGAAAAGTGGAGGGTATATGGTGAATTTGGAAAGTTGAAAGGGTATATGGTGCAAAAAAAAGTTGTCAGGGGTATATGGTGAAATAACCGTACTTTAAAATAAGGTTATTCAGAGTCTTTAGAGTGTTTTTAGTTCAATGAAGTTTATATCCTGGAATTAGTTCCATTGTGGAGATACATTTTGTGCTGTTTGGGTAACAAGGTTGTTTTGAGAATCATTTGGGCTTCTTTTTAAACAAGTACTAATGAATTAAATTAGAAAACACCAAGGGGATGCCATTTCAACTACATAGAGGGTCTCTACAGGTCTTTATACTCTTCAACTAGATAGAAGATTTATATTCTCCCACCATTTCTTTCCGTAACTCGTTAGAAAATGAGTTGTACATTGGCCTCCGAAATTATCCCATATATTTATGTCTTTGTTTCCAGAATGCTCATTGGATTTCAAGTTTGACTCTCAGCAAGGCTTTGTCTGATTGTGAAAATTTTCGTCCTGCTGAATTTTGTTGCGTATTATTTATCTGAACTACATGTGCTTATGAATTAATTACGATTTTCTTCTGTAGGATATTACTGAAGAAACAACAACAGACGCTGTTGAAGAGGTTCTGTGTTCTGCTACTGAATTGGAAACATGTGAACAGATATCCTTCAACCCAAATGTATTTACAGAGTTTAAGTTGGCTGGATCACCCCAAGTGTGTGCTACTGCTTCTTGATTTGGGACAATTTTGTACTTTAGACTTTTGCTTAAATGGGGTACACAAGTGATGATTGAGTTTGGATTTCCAGGAGATAGCATCGGATGAAGATAATGTGCAGAAAGCAAGCTCTTATCTCACGGATATTGTGCTGCCAAAGTTCATACGGGATCTTTGCACACTTGAGGTGTCACCTATGGATGGTCAAACATTAACTGAAGCACTTCATGCCCATGGAATCAATGTTCGGTATATTGGAAAAGTAAGCATGTTCGTCCATGGTATTTACCTTTGTCCATAAGCACTAGGACTGTATCAAATTTATTTGTGATATTAGTAAGAGGCTACTAGCTTTTGCCGATCAGGTGATGAATATGCTTCCTTCTCTTATTTGAATGATCGTTCAGGTGGCTGAAGGAACCAGACATATGCCGCATCTTTGGGATCTTTGCACTAATGAGATTGCAGTAAGGGCTGCAAAACACTTGCTCAAGGTAATTTCGGTACTTATTATTGTGGACGAAGACACATGATTTGTTTCTTTTGTGATATACGTAAACGGTGAAATGGTTATGAGACTTGACCAGTTTATCGCTATAATCTTTAACCTTAGATAAGATAAGACAAGATAGGATGAGTTAAGGGTGCACTTGATGAAGGAGTTTTATTGCCTTTTAATGCAGCTTGACTTTGTTTACCTTTTTTTTTTTTTTTTGAGGGGGCTTGACTTTGTTTACTTGATTCATCTTATGTGTTACATTGAAAGCAGGTTGAAGTAAGGAACTCATTATTTGATATAGTTATAGGTCTTTCTCTTAGTCTTTGCGTTCTGAATGCAAATATTTTTGGTTCTGTTTTTTGTTCTTAACATTTAAACCCAAACCTATAACTTTTATCTGGTGTGTTAGTGCTAGCTGGGTATTTAGAGGTAAGAAAGGTTATGATTGAAAGTGATTGATTTGGAGATCGCAAATTGATGTGTGCAAGGCACACACAAGTAGTAGCTACTAATCTGAGAGTTTAGAGTGCATCACTCTCGTTGACCATGCTAAGTTTACAAGAAATTATCTGACCACGGGCAAAAATCTTGCTGTTTGGCATGGAGATGGCTCATTGGGACTAAGTTCCAGTTTGCTATCTGAAAACAATTATTCTTATTTTTTATCAGTATGCGCTCGTACTCTCAGTTTATCACCATGTTACTGAGACTATGCTTGATGCTAAGTCAACAACCAACCTTTAGGTATTGAGTTTAGCTGTGGCCTGAGATTTGAGCTTAAATATTCTAAAATCTGTTGTTTACTTTCGTACTTTTGCACTCGTATTGTGAACAGACTCATTTTCCACGCTTTTGCAACCAAATTGGTCTTTATCTACTTCTTCTATGCCACAACAACTTTTTTTTTTTTTGTCTCACTCAGTTCATTCAAAGATAAATTAATGAGATTTAGACAACAATCAACAGATTTGACCGCCTTTCGACTCAAGCAATGAATTGCAAAGTTAATATTTCTTTTTCACCAATTGCATCTACTAGTGTCTCTTCATTTCTGCAACTTAACCAAGAAACATGTTCTTTCATTTTTCTAAATAGTGTCAGCGGGGAGCCGAGACTTTGATTTCTTTCGAGTAGCGAATATTCTTGAATGAAGAGTATCCTCTAATATCAATGTATCATGCTGCTAAATCGACTCGTCATCTTAAAGTGGATAAACCTCTTATGAGTTGTCCAAAGCTATGCAGATAGAGAGGCTATTGTTCTCCCTAGATGAAATCATGTTAAGAATTGGGGACTGCATTCTTCATATAGAAGTAAGGTTGACTAATCTGGTAATTTAAGCATGTCATAGCCTCATAGGACCCTGTTGCTGTCTTGAGTCATCCCAACACTTCTACACAAAACAAGTGAGATATGCTTTTACATATTAAAGATGCTAACCAGCAACATGGTAAAATAGATGTTTGTGGCTGCGCAATGAAAACTAGAGAAAAATAGGTTGTTCTCTTCAAAGTCCAAAGTGCTTCTTTATATATAATGAGACAGGTAATTTACCCTTTATTACCTTTGTAGATATTTTTGGCATAATATAAATTGAGCTCTTATGTGTATATTAGGATTAGTCTAGTTTGGATATGGCGGACTATTGCTATGTGATCGATGTTATAGGTCTTAATGGTTGCGGCATATAGTCTGCTTGTTACTCATTGTTGGGTTTTGATGTTACCATCAGGCAACTAAATTTGGCTGTTTTATTGGGCACAGATGGTGAAGAATGAAGATTCATTTTCAGATTTTTGCATGCCAGAATATTGCTTGACCAACAGTTTGTTTGAACTATATACCTGAGCTTTTGATTTGTCATGTTGCAGGATATTGTGAGAGATACAGATGACCATGAACTTGGACCGTCAGTCACACATTTTTTCAATTGTTTCTTTGGCAATTCTCAAGTTGTTTCAGAAAAGAGCAGTGGTAGCAATTTTCTACGTCGATCTCAAAAAAAGGTATCGATCTTTGGGAAAATAGAATTCCCACCTCCTAAAGAAAAAAAAGAGGATAATGGTGGAATGCTATTAGTTATTTTCTTTCATTTCATCCTGAAATCGAGAAGATGAAATTTCAAGTATCTCTGTAAGTACTCCCTCTGTCCGAACACTTGTTGGGAGACATAGCTTAAGTTGATAAGTTGTAGTGTGGTTATCAAAAGTTGTTTTACTAAGAAGTAGATGTGATAGGAGTTGGTGGGATATTTTTTCATTGAAGGATAGTTTTTGATGGATAAACTTTAGCTATTCATCCAGTCAGCCACTTTGAGCAGCCAATGTTTCATCATTGTGTTGATGTCAATTCATCATTGTGTTGACGTCAATTTTGAGTTTTGTTTCTATTTTTGAACTCTGTACGTTCTGCAGGAGCAGAGTTCACATCAAAAGTCTGTTAAGGGGAAATACAGGTCAAAAAACGAATCATCTCTGAAAAAGAGTTCACCATTGTACATGGGCATGAGTGCTGATGGATTATGGTCTGACATTTTGGAATTTGCGAAAATCAAATATCAGGTATGCAAGTGGAGTATCTTTGACTATTTTGTACTTCTTTTTGTACTACCTCTGTTTCCAAATAAGTGCATTACTCATTTTTTACAATCATGCACACTTTTGATCATTTTTATCTTTGATTATATATTACTAAAAATTATAATAATGTTGATATTTTAAAACTACACATTGAAATTAAATATAACAAAATGCCACCTGAAAATATATCTTGATATTGATCTTGATGGATGGAAGGTTTTTAGTGGCAAAATTGATGATAGATTTCAAAATGTAACGACGTTGAACTTTAGGTTCTAAAACACAAAACCTTAACACTTAAATTCAATTTATAAACATCCTCCTAAATTTACTGCCCGAGGTATTTTAGAAAATCACTTGATTCCTACTTTCACTAGGAGAAGGAAACAAACCATTATTAGGAAACTAAACAACTAACTTAATAAATAAAAAGACCCTACATTTTAATAAATGAATTGAAATAGCCCACTATTTAAAAATGACTACTTAGCAAGCACACGACCCCATAACAAAATAAAATAACATAAACAAAACAACTCGCAACACGTAAAACCCACGCCTTAGGAGCCATGGCAATAACGTGTGGTTCCTGGAAAGCAAGATGAATAATAAGTAAGCCGACATTGTTGAGCTCTTATCCCATCCACATCATTCTCCCCTTCTCGAGAAGATTCACCCTCCAATCCAATAAGATTTTGACAGTAAAATATCTCTTCTTCTGCTTCTTCCTTTGTTCCATGAATCAGTATTTTCTAATTCCCAACTTCTTATTCGAACAAGGTACTATATAGCATATACCCCCCCATGTTAGATAACATATTGACAGTCTCAAATAAGATAGTATGTGGTCAAAGTTGATCATGAAAAAGCAATTGTTGCACTTATTTGGAAATGGAGGAAGTATATATCGAAATTCTTGGCACAATGTTGTGTCTTTTCTTCTTACACTGTATAAGGTTTCATTTGTGTAGTTTGATCTGCCAGATGATGCGAGAATAAGGGTGAAAAAAGTTTCAGTTATTCGCAATCTCTGTCAAAAGGTAAATATACTTGTAAGGAAGAATATTTTGCGTCATCTTTCATTAAATTCATTAGCTTTCTACTGTTTAAAGGTTGTAGCCGTTGTTAGTTTAGACTTACCCAGAATCTTTTCTAGTGGAAGTGTACTGGATGCACGTAGTTGTGATCCATCTTTCTGGAAAATTCTTGTAAGTAATAGCGGCGGCATCTGAGGAATGAGTTTATTATATTTCTAGTTAGCTGGTGCTCAGCTAAGCAGGACCCTTCATTATTCCCCTGGACTTCTGAGGAATGAGTTTATTATATTTCTAGTTAGCTTTCTTGAATATGCTTTATTTGTCAAAATTTTTAGTTTTGTTGCTAACATGAGCCTGTCAAAACTCGCGGTGCTGTTGCGGAGGTGTTCTACGTATTCTTGAGTCTGTGAAATTGAGACTTGGTCGTGAACCTGACCTGATGTCTGATAAGGAAATGTGCAGGATAGAAGATTTTTCATATAGTATGTAACATGTAACACGGCTTGGATTGTAATTGAAATGGACAAAGCTCTTTAAACCATATCAGTAATCCTGGTCAGTGTTCAATTATTCATCTTGTCTTTAAGCTACTCCTACTATTGGCGTAGGATCAGTTGAGCAAGTCCGGGTCCTTGACTGTTGACATGTACTGCTATATATAATAGTATTCTGGATGTATGTGGTCTGGAATCTTCCTCTTATTCTTGCTTTCTTGAGGAAAGATCAAAGAAGTTTGTTTTTAGATCCTATGAGTGATTAAAAAGAATAAGGTCTACAGGTGCAGAAAAGAGGGCGTGCTATGATTGGGCTGTATGTAATTGAATCGCCATATTGGGAAAATTGGTGTTATATTGGATTCTAAGCAGAAAGCACAGTATTTCATCCCAATTTTCCATTTTGTGGGCTGGCAATATCTTCTGAACAGCTCAGACTTCCTTTTATTGTCTTGTTTAGGTCTCTTTGCTAGGAAAGTGAATTGCGATGTGCTTCTGCTTATGTGTTTGTTCGAGTCAAGTATCACTTTTAGCTGTATGGTTAATGCAGATTAAGATCGTAAAAGCCGTGAGCAAAACTGCTTACCCAGAGACCAGAAAACTCTTATGAAGGCCTCTTGATCTTGTCCCTCCTTTGCTCCTGCGTTGAGAGCCACTTGATAAGTATATCTTTCTCACCCTTTTGCTCTTAGAGCATGTTGGGTTGCTCAAATTCGAGGACCTTAAATGGATTAAGTAATGGATTCTGTTATTATTTTTTTGTTTGACATCTGAGGTAATCCTTTCTGTTTCTTAGTGGTAATTTTGAAACCTTCCCCAGCGGTAAGCCGGTAACAAAATCCATGACCTACCTCTAACATTACCACCAATAGCACTACACCATGGTTTAGTGACCCATCTTTCTCTGTCGTCTTCAATCTCCCACTACACACTTTATCTCCCCTACGCAAGCAGTATACAAATTGATATTTTTTTTTATTATATATATATTGTGTTTTTCCAGTTTTGGAGAATGCTATAATTTAAAATTAACTGTGCAAGTTCTAACGGAATCAGGGAAGATTTTCTTGTTAAAAATAAACCAGGTTCAAAATTAAAGTTTCTAAAGAAAAATTGCTAATGTCAAGTTAAACTTTCCATTTCTAGGTCATGTTATTTGTTCTCATCTAATTTGAATTTGGTGTTTGGGGAGTTCATTATGGGTTTCCATTTCATGTCGGGAAGCTTCAGATCTATCTTTCATCATATTTTTTTTAATTTTTTTTTCTTCATTTGTAATTTTTTTAGTACTATAAATTCACTTTTTAGCTTTCAAAAAGTATTTAACAATGTTGTAAATGTAACTATACAAATGGTTTCATATTGTAGTTGAACCAGGCAGGAGAAAATGGAATTTGACCAAAATGATTCCATTCCATAGTTAAACTAAACAACCTATAACAGTAATAGTTAACATTACCCTTACCCCCGCTCATATGATTCCATTCCATTCCGTTTCCTCTTAGTTGAACCAAACGCACTCTTAGTGAACCTTTTGATACTTCATTTAGACTCTTGTTGCTTAATATTTTTGCAATTTGTTTCTCCTGAATTCTATCTTTGCTTCTTTCTCGTAGTTAAGTACATGGTTGGCAATAGCCATGACTGAAAAGTTATATGCTCTTTCAGCTAGTCTCTCCTGTTATTGTAAGCAGTGCCTTCTTTACTTAATTGTTCGAAAATACGGTTTTGGTCACGGTTGTTTCTGTTTTATGGAAATAGAACGGATACATTCAACATGGATCGCATCACGGTTTATCATACTGTCATTTGCACTATATATTATAATTCAACTTACATAGTATTTGTTTTTTCCACTTAAAACCACCGTAGATCTCGTGATTGTTGATTACTTGCCTCTTCTTGTCTCTATCTATATCTTTTTATATTGATCTATGTCAATATTGGAGGGAGGTGTAAGGAGTAGTGGGAATATATGGGAATAACAAAATCTGAAAAGCAGCGTCTTGATACGAGAAATAGGAGAAATGCGGCTGAAAGTGCCTTGTCATGGTTGGTTCGGCCGAAATTTCGGCTTATCTAAATCCACCGGTTGGAAATGGTCAAATTCGGTTCGCCAAAGTTGAAATATGTTCCAATATGGGTGACCGAATTCATTCGGCCGTATTTTCGAACCATGTTACTTACAGTGAACCAGAAGAGCTAAACCTGCAATACTGGCATTGTATCTTTATCGTAAAGGTGAAAACTAAGAAGACAAGCGGTGTTTTCTGTGGACTTTTAATGTCAGCGTTTACTACATAATTTTGGGTTGTTCAAATCACCAAGGGGCAACGACTTAGGTTGATGTTTCTACCTTATAGCCTGTGTATCCTTAGTGGCAGCCTCCTTATCTTGATCATCTAGTGCCTTCTATGTAACCTGATGGTATTTCAGTACACGGAACTTTGTTGATTTAATTTATCAAATGTATGCTAATTTTGGATAGAACAACGTTGGGGATAAGGCTAAGATTGGCTTTAGATGCAATCTTTTCCTATAATTTTTAATTTAGAAAAGATAGATGATCTGGAATCTGTGAAATTGTGAGATCTGCTTGAGTTACGAAGACTCTTGCATTTGCTTACAGTATCTTCTACAGATAACATACAACTTTTCACTATGTGCTAATTTATCTTTTGATTTCATCTCATTTAAATAAAAAAGCCAAGAAGTTTAAGTATTTTGCTTGGACAACCCCTAAGATGTGCTTAGAGCATGTACAATGGTAATGGCTCTCCAATGAATTCTTCACTATTCTCTCTCTTCAAGCTACTCTGAAAAACTATATCTAAAAAACATCCAACAACAACAAAACTCTTTAAAGAGTTCTCCATTCATTTTTCATTATGTAATGGTCCCTATGTCAATTAATGAAACTCATTCCTTTGTGCCATGTGTCACCAATTGATTGGTTGGGGCAATGGAGAGTCATTTTCCATTTCTCCCAAATGGTATCTCCTCAAAGAGACACTTTTAAAACTGTCTCCATGGAGACACTCAAGACACACCCAAGATCCCTTTGTTGGGTAAAAGTAGCTCTCAGTTTTCTCTCTCCTTGGAGAGCTAGTTGGAGAGCCCTCCCAAGAACCCCATTGTTCATGCTTTTAGAGTATGGCAGCACAAGGTCAGTGACCCAATAAATTGATTTATGCTGTAGTGTGCTTATTTGATTTTGCATAGAGAGACGCTGAGGCATGAGGAAATTCTATGCACAGGCTTATGGAATACCCATTATCGTGTGGTCTAACTAACCGGAGTTGCCAGGCTTACATTGGACCCCCTCTCGGACTTCTACGGTTTTTAGTATGTCAGGTTAAAGAGGCAAAGAGAAAAGAGAATTCTGCAAGTTCCCCTTTTACTATTATGTTGATTCGGTACTTGTGGTTAGGATAATGTTTCTTGGTACGCACTTCAACGCATGCTGTTGAGGGTTGCCTGATTAAGTTTGACGTGTTCTTCTCCTCATGTGGTTATTTTGAAATACTTGTTCATCCTTTACCTATATGCTGCTTTTTACTCCCAATTTCTTGGTGCCGTCTTTGGTCTCTCCCTTGCAGTTTATTCCCCAATACATCTAGATAGTCTTGTATCAGGCAACAAGCAAATAGTGCCTGTACTTGGTGCTAACTTCCTTGGATGGCTTTCAAGCACTAGGTTTGTGGCAGGGATTGTGCTATGAAATAAAGGTGAAATCACGTTAATTAGGCACCTAAACTTAGTTGTATTGAATGATCAGATTAATCAATCAATTACAGCCCTTATTTTTTGAGAGGATAAGGTCTCTTTTAACTCACTCTATATTGCTGGATGATTTTTTTCTGTGCTACTCTTCCTTTGTGACTAACTCAACCCTCCTTTACCTAATTACCTTTACTGACAATTTTACTAACTGCCATCTATTTCATTTTTTTTTTGCCACTGACATCACAATTAAATAGCTTCTTGAACATATTTCTAGCTTTTTCTGGATTCTGGTGCTTCTTTCTGGCATTGGTGAATAACAGGGGAGGGGATGGGTGAGTCTTAGCAGATTGGGAGTGGCCTTTTTCCCTAATTGCATTATGGCTTTATTTTTTCTACTGCATGATGGCTTTGTTGGTTTCTTCTTTTTATATCTTAGTTTGGTTCTTGAGGCAGGTTGGGATAAGTCTTGCAGCTCGTAAATATGATCTTACTGATGCAAGACCGTTTCAAACATCAGACATCATGAATCTCCAGCCTGTTGTGAAGCATTCGATTCCAGTATGTTCAGAAGCCAGGGATCTTGTTGAGACTGGGAAGGTCCAGTTGGCCGAAGTACGTCTGATCTCCTCCCTCTTTTATCACTCTTTTGCCTATAATGGATATGATGCTTGCACTTGTGATGATGATATTTAGTTATCCTTTAAGAGATAGGATGATGGAAATTTCACCTTACAAGGTTATCAGAAGAGAGTTTTTTTTTATATTTTCGGGGGGGGGAGGGGAGGAGGTTCAGCATTGAGGTTTTCTAAGAAAAAGTAGGAGAAATGAGAGAAATTCAAATTAAAGGTCGCAAGGAAATTCGGGTGGAACAACATGAGCATTGAATTTACTATTACAAATTTACAATTACAGGTCTAGACAAAGGACTTTTTTATATAGATGTACTCTATAAACAAACTAGATTATGCAATGATAAAACTAAGAAAGAATATTTGCAAAGAACTCAGGATCCTATCGTGGTATAAAAAAAATGTTTTCACCCGAAACTACAGTAAAAGAAATTCCAAATATTAGTATATAATATAATTAATACATATAGCACAGGCTCTATCTTTTTTGACTGAGAAGTAGTGGGATTTTATTGTGTTGGGGATAAATATTAGAGGGGGGAGGGGTAAGCCAACGTGGGCGACAAACATGTGAGTTTTGAGTCAAAGTGTCAAACAGTTGGGAATAGAGAGGAAGGCGATATGTCGTGTCAACCAAAAGCAGGGATAATATAAGAAGGGTTATCCTATAGTTTTTTGGCTGAAATCAAAGGTGGGTGGAGAATTGAGGGTTTTTGAAAGGGGAAAGTTGAAGAAAGGAGAGAAATTTGAAGGAAGGAGGTTTTTTTTAGAGGACCTATAGCATAGGCTCTATGTCCGAAAGAGGCTGAGAAGTAGTGGGATATTTTTGTGTTGGGACAAATATCGGATGGTGGTATAAGCAAGCTTAGGCGACGAGCAAGTGGGATTTGAGTCAAAGTGAACAGTTGGTAATAGAGAAAAGGCCATATGTTTGTCAACCAAAAGCAAGGGTGGTAAAGGAAGCATAATCTTGTGGATATACTGCCTGTCTGGTAAGAGGCCATAAGTGGTGGGAATGGTAATGCATTATAGTGTAAATTTGCACTAGAAATCCAATGTCATTACCAATGGTAATGCTACTCCATCCCAAGATTACATTTTCTTCCTAAAATCTCATTACTATCCATTACCACTTGGGAAGGTGGTATTGGGTGGTAATAAAAATTTATAAAGGGAAACCCATGTTTTGTGATAAAGTTTCATTCTCATGGTCATTGACATGAGAACATTTTTACAAATTTACACTAAATTTCATTACCATTACCACTATTTATGACCACTAACCAAACGGGCCGATAGGGTATATTGATTGAAAACAAAGGGGGTTGGGGTCTTGGGGAGCTTGGGAGGTCCGTGCCCAAGAATGATGCTGCAATGAGTAACAGTGTTGGTTCCCTCTCTAGATGAAGTCCTTTAGGCATCATGTTATCAAAAGCAATTATGGGTTTTATCTGAATGTGGGATGGTCAACATGCAACTAGATTTGGTTGTCCATTTGTCTCGGACGTTTTTAGGTCTGCTGATGATGTTCACAACTCATGGTGTATGGAAAGAGGAGAGGGGGGGAGGGGGGAGGTCTGCAGCACATTTATGCTGCTCTTTTATTCCAGTTTTCTGTACTTCTTATGGGGGGTGCGTATCTTTGGTGGAGAGTTGCAGAAGTTTATTTGGTGCTTTCCATACTTTCTGCAGGGAATGCTTGGGGAGGCATATACAGCGTTTTCAGAGGCATTTTCTATACTGCAGCAGGTTTGAACTTCATTTTTCTGCATGTACTATTGTATCTGAGAATGCCTTGCTTTCTATTTTTCTTTATGGTTCAGGTAAAAATGTAACTTAGCTTGTTTTGCTTTTGTGTTTGTAGGTGACTGGTCCAATGCATAGAGAGGTGGCTAACTGCTGTAGGTATATTATCATCTCATTATTTGCAACTCTTTGTTTCTCTTTTTTTTTTTTCCTGGTTATACACGGACATCATTTTCCTTATGACCCTTTTGGTAAGCGGTCATAAATAGTGATAATGGTAATGCATTTCAGTGCAAATTTGTATTGGAAATCTCATGTCCATACCATGGTTATGCTACTTCACCCCTGAAACCTTTCTTTTCTTTCATAAAATTTTCATTACCATCCATTACCACTCGTGGGCTAGACAATAGTAAATATTATAAAATCTTGATTTTGAAAATATAAATTGAGACAAATCCAATAACTGCCTTATATGGTAATTTTTTTAGTTAAAAAAAATATGGTCTGTGTTGTACATGAGCAAAAAAGGAATTGATGACAAAAAATATCTGGGTGGCAAAAACTTAATTGTATTTTCTTGAACAAAAATATAGGAGAATAATAACTAGTTAGTTAGTGTTTTCCACTATTTCCTGTCGAAACTAGTGGAAAATAAATATTTCGGGGAATTATGTGCTCCTCATATAGTATTTTTTTTCTAGGATGTCTCAAGCAAAACTTTATGCTTCTTCTATTTAAAATGAAGTTTTTATTCTATCTCCATAACATCAATTTTTTCTGCTCTCCATCTCAACATTCCTCTTTTCTCTCTATCCGCCACCAAATTTTCTTGTCCATCATAAAACCATCCTTGCCTTTGATTCTTATATCTTCATTTTTTACTCGTCAAACTAATAATGAGGCATCTGTAGTGATGGCTGATTGCTCCCCTCTCTGAAGTTAATTTTGAAATATTGTGTGATGATTTTGTTGTATGCTGACTATAGAAAGAAGAGCTCCAACCCCCTCCCCCCTTCAGATTGCTCTTTTTACTAATGCTTCTCAAGTTGTCACAAGGTATTTTTTTCTGCTATTAAAGAGTAGTACTGATTTCCGTAAATAAGGACGGAGCTGCTGGGAAAAGATAGACGTTATTTCTAGTTGTCACAGGAGTATTGTGATTCAATGTACATCAATTTTTGTTCTGCTAGGTACCTTGCCATGGTGCTTTATCATGCTGGGGACATGGCTGGAGCAATAATGCAGCAGCACAAAGAACTAATCATAAATGAACGTTGCCTTGGTTTGGACCACCCTGATACTGCTCACAGGTATGCATTCTGCAGAATGTTGTTCTAATCTGCAGGTAGTTATATTCTAGACAGTTTGCTTTGTTGCTCTCTGGATATGTAACTATCACTCCCATCTTGCATGGTTTTGCAGTTATGGGAACATGGCTCTTTTCTATCATGGACTTAACCAAACGGAGCTTGCATTACGTCATATGTCAAGGGCATTGCTACTATTGAGCTTGTCCTCTGGACCCGATCATCCTGATGTTGCTGCAACCTTCATAAATGTTGCAATGATGTATCAAGATATTGGAAAGATGGATACAGCTCTTCGATACCTGCAAGAAGCTCTGAAGAAGAATGAGAGGCTGCTAGGGGAGGAGCATATTCAAACTGCTGTTTGTTATCATGCTCTTGCTATTGCTTTCAATTGTATGGGTGCCTATAAACTTTCTCACCAGGTACGCTTGGTCGCTTGCTGTGAAAAGAACACCTGAAACGTGTGTATGGTATTGTTATGCACCTGAATTTCTTTCATAAACCACCATTGTGTTGACAAGTGGAGTCCATGTTGTGGCAGCATGAAAAAAGAACTTACGATATACTTGTCAAACAACTTGGGGAAGAGGATTCAAGGACACGCGACTCACAAAACTGGATGAAGACATTCAAGATGCGTGAGCTTCAGGTAAGTATTATATGTGAAAACGGCCTTTAGACTCACATTCTTGAGCCTGTATTAGGATTATCATGTTTTTCGTTTCAACGACTTCATTATTTTTTGACAGATAAATGCACAGAAACAAAAGGGGCAAACGCTTGATGCCGCTGCTGCTCGAAAAGCAGTTGATATTTTGAAGGTATAGTGAGTTATTTGGAATGATGCTGTCTCCTTTGTAATTTGTATCATATTCTTTGGCCTTCAACTGCTTGGAAATGAGACATCTTATGAACTTTGTTAAGTTTTGATTTCTTACTCACTTATTATCTAGTCTTTGTGTTGTAAATGACTGTCTGCCTACTTTGTTATGATATGACTTTGTTCGGTGCCTTTTTTTCAATTTGGTACAGGGATTGCAAGCTGCTGCTGCAGCTGGAGGATCTAGGAGTTCGGCTGCTTCCGTGAACAAATCTTTAAATGCAGCTATAATCGGGGAAAGCGCTCGGGGTAGAGGAGGTGATGACAGAAGAGCTCGTGCCACAGCTTCAGTTAGGAAGAAAGCTGATGCTAGGAGACAGTTGACACATTCCATGCTAGGAGACAATCAACTCCTGAACCTTAGAAGTTCAGGGATGGTTCCTAAGTCGAATGATGATGGCGAAGTGGACATACAAAAAAGTGAAATTCCACCTGCAGTTGGGCCTGAAGATCCAATAGAGGAGAATGTTAAAGGACTGCCAAATCCGGCCCCTGTTGGTCTAGGTAAAGGTTTAGCTTCATTGGATTCCAAAAAACAGAAGGCAAAACCAACGTCAAGTTAAGTTAGAACGTGGATTGTTCTAATCTTAAGAGTACTGAACTTCCTGCCTTGCGAAACGTGAAGATGTCTATTTGTTCAGACTTCTTGTCCAAGATTCCTTTTTGTCATGATCCTGTCGATTAGGATCGTATTCTTTGGAAAATAGTTGCTGCTAGGATTATGGCGATTTTGATGTAGTTTAGTTTAGGTTTTGTGCTTCTGAAATAAATTGTACTTGTTGAAGGGATGCTTCATTTAAGTAGCCAAACTGTAGAATCATGAGTGTTGTTAGACAAGGGATCAGCCAACGCTTGTAAACTCTTAACGTTGAAAAAGTAATATGGATTGCTCATCCTTTAAGGGTATGATACTATGATGTACACAACTCGAGTGTAGTCATGTAAATCATCAATTTGCGTAGTTCGTAATGGGAATAAATATCACTGCACTTCTTGAAGAGTCGGACAGGTGATTATTTCTTATGAACTTGAATATACATGTATACTTCCGTCTAAAATGGTCATAATGCCAGCTTTTGCACAAAGGTTTAAGAGAACTAGCTTAGAGGTGATATTTTAGTGTACAAGTGAATTGGATATTCTTGCGACTTGCTCTGTTTTTTTTTTATTGAAGGGGAGCTCTTTTCTATGTTGCACGTCATTTTTAACGTAATGTTATTAAAGTAGCTATTTTTACATGAAATATTGTTTTGCAAAAACTGTACACTTTGTTTAGATAGCAATGAGAGGGAAAGGAGGGGGGGATAGCAGGGGGAGGGAGGAGGGGGGAAGCGGAGCTTGAATTTACGGTTTTACCTTAAAACGTGGTATTATTAACCATTTTTCTTTGTAAGTACAATTGATTTTGGGTTGTTTTCAATTTGAGGTCTTTAGTGTTTAGATAAACTTATATTCTCATTAACAAAAACTTATTTTTCGTTCATCTCTTAGTAAAAACAAGAAAGAAATAGGTTTTCAATGAGAAACAACGAAAAAAATAAATTTTTTTTGAAAGGAATATATTCCCTTCTAGTTTAAATAACCTTAATTAGCTTATAAACACTCTTTTACCAGTTGTCTATAACGAAAAATGATTAGTTTTGTCACATTATGAACTGTAACAAAAAACACAAGGTTATCATTGATAATTAAATTTAAGTTTGGTTACCGAAGTGGAAATTCAAAACTTAGGATTGGTACTATATATAAGAATTAGGAAAAATTGATAGGAACAATCCCAACTACGGGCGTTCCACCATTTTCAGTTCCAACTAAAGATTATTTTTGAGCGGTCCCAACTATGCATTATTTTTGCCAAATTTGGTCCCAGATGACCCATTACCTGTTTAACAGGTAAATTTTTTTTTTTTATTTCTTGAGTCACGTTATTCTTCCTTTTTCTCTCTCCTATCTCATTCCTTCCCTACCACCCCTTCCCCTCCCCCGCCACCCCCATCCCCACCACCCCCGAATCCCACCCCCTCCACCGCCAACGCCATAACTCGGAATGTTCTCGCCTCTCATTCTCCAGCCTCCATTCTCGCCACCCCCAAAAACCACCCTGACGCTCCTTGCTTAAAGTGAATAATCCTCCCATTTTTGTCGGATTTTATACATTCACTTTCAATTTTACATCTCCCGTAATTTCCAACTTTTGACATTGTTGTTTCACTTCTGCAAAAAAAGCTTCAATTTTTTATTTTTTGAACAAGAGAAATACCCACCTTCTGAATTAAACTGGGTTTTTTTTTGTTGTTGCTTATTGTTATATCATATATGGGTCAAAATCTTCAATCTTTTCCGCCACTGCAATCATAGTTTGTGAAAGAGAGTAAGAGAGAGAGAGAGAAGAGAGCAAGATTGAATTGAGTGATTGTGAAGATTTCAAGCTGTGCAAGATTCAGGGGAATCTTCGAAAACTTACATGGGATGTCTTCTCATAACATTAAAGGTTTAATATTGGCTTTATCATCCAATTTTTTCATCGGGACAAGCTTGATTGTTAAGAAAAAAAGGTTAAAGAAAGCTGGAGCTAGTGTTGTTTTTGAGGAGTCTCTGCCACCCCCAAAAGGTTAGTTGGTGTTTTAGGTGGCTTTTGGTGGTGCGCTGATGGTCGGAGTTTGGAGGGTTTATGGCGCCACTGCGGTGGTGCGTGGGTGGCCTACCCAAACGAGAGGAGAGACAGAGATAAAAGTGATGCGAAACGAGAGGGGGGGGAGGCAGGGGTGGTAGGTGACGTAGGAGGGAGGAAAGAGAAGGAGGAGGAAAAAATAAAAAAAATTAACTCGTTTTCTGTGCCGGAGATTGGGCGGGTTTTCGCCGGAGAATTGTCGGTGTCGACATTTTTTTAGAGGAAAGGGAAGGATGAATAAGGGGTGTGATTGTTGTGTTGTGAATAAAAGAAATTAAAAAAAAAGAAAAAACGCATTTTACCTACTGTAGCAGGTCAATGACCTGCTTTGGGGCCACCTTTGCAAAAAATGATGCATAGTTGGGACCGCTCAGAAATAATCCTTAGTTGGGACTGAAAATGGCGGAACGCCCATAGTTGGGACTGTTCCTATCAATTTTTCCTAAGAATTATGGTAAGTTGTAAAAGTTACAATATACAGAAGCGAGGCCCGGTTCATCTCGGAGATTATTCCCTAGTAGAAAGGTTGAGGGTGAGAGAGAAGAGGAAAGAGGTAAAGAAATGGAGTGCAGTGGAGTAAAGCTGAATTTGAAAGCCATAAATCACCTCCTCTGCAAGTGCACCTTATCATCGTCTACCTTTAACTTCAACTACTCCTCCACCTATTTCCGTTTTCAATCTCCTTCTTACTTATCTACTACAACTACATTAGCAGATGCAGGTCGTCATTGCAAGAAGAAGCTCTTCCTTCCTCCCTCTGCTCCTTCCTTCTCCTCACCTGCTTCTCGCTTCTCTCCTCTATCTAATAATGGTAATGTTAATGTCAATGTCAATGGAATAACCAAACCAATCTCCCATCACAATACCAGCGACCTGCTTCAAGTTGTCTTGGTGTCTCCTCAGGTACTCCTTTCTAAACCCTAATCTTATTGCGTTGTTCAATTTTGTATTCTGCTAGCCTTATATGCACGCGATGCTTGCCAAAGCAGTTAAATTAATTGCGTAATTACATCTAATAACCTCGAATGATTGTTAATGGTAGATAGTGCAACTGCCAAGGTGAAATTGCATTGCAGTTCTATCAGTGGAGGATACATTTTTTCTTTTTTCTTTTTTAAAAAAATGAAATAATTGTTGAAGTTCAGTTATGTGCTGTTGTGTTTTTCTGTTTTTTTTTTTTTAAAAAAATTAACTTTTCAATGAAGTAGTTAGTTTGTTGTTATTTCTTTGTTTTAATGTTTTTTTCTTGGTGTCCCCCCCTTCGCTTATAGAATAGAGATTTCACCAGCTCATGGCCCTACTTGTATTTTGATTTATGGAGCATTTGCTAATTTGAATTGCAAAAACTGATATCGGAATTGGATGGTTAAATTTTGTAGATTCCTGGAAATACTGGATGCATTGCCAGAACTTGTGCTGCATCAGGTGTTAAACTACACCTTGTCGAGGTGAAGTATTTGCTTTTCGCTACCAAATGATGTTGATTATTGCGTTACTCACTTCCTTTACCATCACCATTAACTCTTCTTTCGCTGCAGCCAATGGGATTTCAAATAGATGATACTAAACTAAAGCGGGCTGGATTGGATTACTGGCCGTATCCACACTGAACTTCCACAATACTTCTTATTTTGTCTGTATACTTGCATATGAAAAACTTGCTAACCTTTAAACCTGAGTAGGAAGATTATTAATTTTACACCTTAGCGATTGCATTCCTATTCACGAGGCAGAGAATTAGTTAGAGGAGAGTCAGGAATGCTTTTAATGGAGCAGAGTAGAGAGCGAGGTATCTAGAATATTGCATTCTCGTTTTAGTTTGTGTAGCTTACTTGGAGAATTGGGAGTGAGTTAAGCCACTCCATAACTTGATAACTATCTTCATTTTACGTTATATTCCAATAAGTCAATCAAGGTCGTTGTCTTATTCCTTTTAAGTATTGCTCTAAGATTCCAATAATTGAAATGGTATTACCATAGTACCATTTTAGGAAGATAATTGCAAACAAAAATCACATCTCTGTCACGATGAGTTAACAATGAGTTAACTCGGGTGAGCAGAAAGCGGCATCTGTCGAGATTCTACAACTCTTGTCAGTACAACATGTAAGCACATCTCTCGCTCATCACTAAACAATTACATATTAAGGAAGAAGTTGCTCCAGTTGCCTTGAGGACGGAGGTCAAAATGGCATCGAACCGGGAGGAGCTGCTCCATAACTCATGACGAGATTAGGACCACCCTACCCTTGTGTCGTGATAGCATGGGAAACCTAGGAGACTCTCATTATTGGTGTGGTGAGCCCATTCCATGTTCCATATCAAGAAGGCAAAGAGGGTGGTCGAGTCATACTTGGGTGGTTTAAGTCTTTCACTGGTGGTTACTATGACGACTTTTGAGATGGCTTTGCGGAAGCTAGTCTATTATGTAAAGCAATCGGAGGAATATTTGAACGAAATGGTGTCGGAGGTAGGGGGTTCGGGACGGTGTGGTAGGCACGTTAATGGATCAAAGTGAGGAAGAGTAGTCTTGTAGTCGTGAATGGAGGCATAGTAGGTAGGAGATCCTCTGGTGCTTGAGATAATCTTATTGACTCTTCTATTTTTCTCCGGCCTACTTAATGGAGATGAAGTAGGGCCACAGTTTGACTTTACCAATTCAAGGTAATCCGTAAACTATAAACTCTTCATCAAGCTAGAATGTTGATTATTTATGAGCATGTTTTTCCTCCTTTTTTTATTATTTCTTTTTATCATTAGTTATGTAAATTAGAAGAGTGGTAAAAGTTCTACTCTATTTTGCATGAGGTTGGAGAAGCAATGTATTGTATCATTGTATGAGCTTGGAGTTTTGTTGTAAGTTTAATTTGTAGCTTGGTGGTGGTGTTATGCCATGTAAAGTTAGAGACGAGGTATTCAAAGATCCTTAAATTATTTTGCGTTGTTTTGGAGAATTTTTCCAAGGAGATGTCATGTTAGAGTCACCTTGCCTCATTATACAACCCAATATTTGGAACATGATGCACTTCTCTATGTTTCGAACCCACTCCAGCCAATCCCTGATTCTAGGATTCTTTCGTTATACCATGATTACCAACCATGAGTTTCAACAAAAGGGGAAGTTTGCATTATGTTTAGTTGAAACTGGAGGGAGAATAAAGAGAGTAGATAAGGAAAGAGGGACAGAAGAATGATAAATGCATTAAAGCGCGAAGAGACAAGAGATATAGAGAGAGAAAAGCATCTAGGATATCAATTTGTCATTTTAGTTTGTTTAGCTTACTTTAGGAGTGAGTTAAGCGGTTAAGCCACTCAAAAGCTTGATAACTATCTTTAAAATCCGTAGTTAATCGATGAATATGATATGTTGCTTCCTTTAATTTTTGCTCTTGGATAGAAATTTATTACAAATACTTAATGAAGTTTCACTATTTTTATTATCTTTTCAATTATTAAATGTATTCAAACCCTTAACTCTAGCATAAGGTTTGTGGTGGTCAAAGTGCATCGATCCTGGGCTGAGTTTCAAGATTATTTCTCTCTTCAAGTAATGTTTGCAAATATATATTCCACTCTCTTTCCGTTTCTTCCTTCTCTTGTTCATAGTTCTACTTATCCTCTTGCGGGACGGAGAGAAGCGACTATTGGCTTTCACTAAGAGGGGTACATCAATACATTCGGTGAGTATAATATCGAACTGATGTGGTGCATAAGATTCAATTTTTGAACATTCTTCACTTTAAATGCTACTTTTATCTTGTTGTCTTTGTTAGGTTATTTTTCAACTTTGTTGGAGGGCAATATATGCTATCTTTATCTGAATATTGATCTCTTGTGAGAGCAATACTTCGAGCCGTTTGGTTCAAGTTGAAATAAGGAAAATGATCAAGAAAGAAAAATGTATGGAAAGAAATCAAAACCCCCTAAATTTTGCATTACTCCCTCCTCTTTCCAAAGATCTTCCTATTTACTAAAGCAACAAAAATCAAGGCAAAAAGGAAAGACAGTGTGAAGTGGACCCTTTTTGTTTATTTAAATAGGAAAGGGAATATGTTTATGAGACAGCGCAAAATTATATAGGTCCCACAATTGGGGTAAAACAATGTTAAAAGGGAACAAATCTTTACCAAAATAGGGAATTTAGTAAAAGCACGATGATCTATTGGAAACAAATTTAAATGGAAAGTAGGAAGGTCTTTAGAAAATGGAGGGAGTATGCAACAGAAAATCACAAACGATCACTCAATACTCTCTAAGACATCTTTCAACCGTTCTTCTTCCTTTTACCATATGAATTTGGGTTCCTAGAACTTCATTCCTCTCATTTTTTCTTTTTATCGTATTGGCATTGTGGGCTCTTCTCAAACTTTTTTTGTTAAGTATTAGGTTGCTCTAGAAGTTGAACTTCTTTCTTTTCTAGACGTCGATGAGGAGTAGAGGTCGACGTAGAGGTTTATTTGTATTTATTTTGTTTTATTAAGAACCATACGGTTTTACCATGGCCTTAAATACTTGGGTTTACGTGTTGGATTTGTTTGGTTTGTAGCTTCCATATTTTACATATTTAATTAGTAGGTTATTTTATTTTATTTATTAAATAATTGGTTATTTTTATTTACTTATTTAATTCTTTTCCTAGTTTGAGTAGGGAACAAGTAATTTGTCTTCTAGATATAGATAGGGCTGATTTTAAGGACGTTCATGACTTTGAGACATTTGTGTTTAGGTTATGTTATAAGTATCTCAGAGAATTCTTGTTAAGAGTTTGAACATGTTGCTAACTTGGTATTTTCCCACTAGATTTAATCTTAGAAGTCATTGCCTTTTGTAATGAACCGGAAATTTGGACAGTAAAATAAAGGAAGATGAAGATGATTTTGGTTGATAAAATGGAAATTACAAAAAATAAAGATAGTTGGTTTCCTTACATGTTCAAGTAAATGAATTGGCAATTTGGCATTATCTTGCCTGCATTAAGATTTAAAACTTGTCGTCAAAAAAGGCAATCAATCAGAATCAAGAAAAAAAAAATCGGTTCAATATTTTTTCTAGATGGATCCCTGTCCTTATCTCTATCAGGATAGATATGTCCCTATGAGCGACTATGCCGATCTTCATGTGTTTTGGCCACGTCCCTTTCCGCTCCGAAGAGGAAGGTTTGGATCTTTCAGTCTTATGTCGTGAGGGATGTGATCTATGTTAGGTCCATAAGATATTACAACTTTTAGAGCTTTATGATTGCCTCCGAATAATGAGTAAGGTAGTTCTATCCTTTTGATTCTTCTATTCCTTCTCTTCTTTGATAAGAATTAATGTCATGGAGCTCCTTTAGGATGGCGTATTAGTGGTTTCTTTTCAAAAGAGATTTTTTTTCAATCACAAGTATTAGAATGACTTGACACACTCCCAAGTTAACCACTAAAATGAACTCCGAAAGATTTTCTTCGTGCCTTTTCCTCTCACTGATCTCCTATATTTGTAGAGCCAACTCACTTGCTTTCTCTCCAAGCTAGACTACTTATATTTTAACAATATGAACCCTTTCTATACTCGATGCATAACACTACCGGCCGCCCAAATTCCAAGGTGGATGGTAATCTGCTAAATTCCCGGCCTCGAAAGTGTTTGCCAATTTCCTACTTCAGAATTCTTCTCAGAGAAGTCTTGGGTGATGGTTGGTATGACTTTTGTGGGCTCAGACTTGTGAAAAACAATCAGGAACTGGTCAATGTGGTCATGGAAGGATATTGGTTTGGGTCTTAGGTTGAATAATTGTGGTTTGTGTTGGTTGGGTAAGTGTGCAGGTTGGAGGAAAAGGAATAAAGGTTTGGTGGGAAAACTAAGATGGGGCTAGAAAATGTTGGCATGGGTGGAGTGGTGGGTTGAAGGGTAGATAATTGGGAAGATAATTGATATGTCTGGATGAAAATCGAAGATTTAATTGTTCATACCCTTTCTTGAGTGTCTAACTCGGTGTACGTAAGTGGAAAGGGGGTATGGAAGTAACATAAGTGAAAAGGTTTAAACCATGGCATTGTCCAACACATTTCTCTTATATGCCGCCTGCCCCAATTTCCACTTTTTTGAGGTAAAGATATGATCCTAGGTGGTATCTCTGGGAATGGGAATGCTACCAGCAGGCTCTCACAAAATCATTACTTAATTTTTTCACTTAAAAAAGAAGAAAAGCTTTGTAACGGAAAGCCACTCTTTTTCTGTGATTGAAGTATTAATTTATAGTACCAACTACCAAGGCCAAGCAAAATCATGTATTTCTATTTCAAACACTTCAAGCCCCTTACATGTTATGGTTGTTGATTTTTTTTGGCCTCGCAGAACTTTCTTGCTGCGACCTCTTGTAAGAAAGAAAAGGAAACCGCTTTTCATCTGAATTTGGAAATATACTATCCTTTTTTTCAATGTAATTCTTCATATTGCTAGGCTTCTTTAAACATTCTTCGTTTATAAGTTGTCTTTGATTTTTGCAGGAAATTTCATATAGGCCTGGTGATTGGCTTGTGTTTGGATCAGAAACTAGTGGGCTACCCCCTGATGCGCTCCTTGACTGCAGAAATGGAGCATATGGTGGTGGAACTATTAAAATTCCTATGGTGGATACCTATGTCAGATGTTTGAATCTTTCTGTTAGTGTAGGCATTGCTGTTTATGAAGCTGCGAGACAATTAAACTATGAGCAGCTCCAATGTTCGTCTGAAACCTATGTCAACAGTGAAAATCCAATTATTGCTGAAGATATTTTTGCGTAGCGACTGTCATATTCGTTTGTTTATCTTTTGACTCCACTATCTAATAGCTCTAGAACTGTTGAACTTCTTTTTAAGATGGAATGCGGAGCAAGCCTATTATAAAGTTGCGCTCGTCTCAGCTCGTCCCGGTGATTTCTGACAAGTCTTTCATCATTTCTCGAGAGAGTAGAGCAGTCAAAGAATGAACTAAATGATTGTTCGAGAATGACTATTCTTCACAATTGCTCGTTGAGATGCACTTCCAAATGCCACTTCTTCTCGTCTCACCCTTCTTCAGGGATGATCTAGTCACAGGTTTTCACTTCTCAGTGAGTGAAAGATTTGTCCCAATAGAATTCAGAGAAACCCATCCCAACGTTATAATCTTCCCCCTCTAGCAATGGTAACTCCAACTCGCAACAACAGGGGCTTGCCTTATGATTCTAGGAAGTCGGGGACGTCCTTTGTTATTTATTCTTCCTGTTCTTCGGGTCTCATGTGAACGACTCGATGCCTATTTTTCCTTAGGTAAGATGAATATCCATTGCACAAGTGGGGGGAATTGGGGATGTCACTTTGTAAGGGGCAAATTTCCTACCCTTGTCACAAAGGTGAAAGGAGGGCCTCCAACCAACTAGGCCAATCTTGATTCTTGTTAGAACAATTGAACTTGTAGTGTAATACATATATAAATGAGTACGTTCATCATACACTTAGATGGATCATGCACTATTTTTTGTTCATTTGGTAATTTGGGTTCCTTCATTTTGTGTATAATTGGAGGATTTTAACTGTGAAATGAGAAACAAAAATTGGGTGTACCATGTTCACGGTATATTGGAGTGTATGATAAAAGTTGTATATAAATATGATAAAGTACTTCAATATGTGCACAAAAAGAAAGAAGATGGTATTACCAACACCAGCTTTGTGAGGTAATAAAACAATTAAACAATCATAAGCGAGATCACGTCTTGCACGCGCGTACATGATCCAATAAAGTATCACAACGCTGCCAAAACAATTTATCGGACAACTATCAACAAGCAAAGAACCACCAATTACCTAAGAATTTGATAATCCAGCCAAAAAACTCGCTGAAGTATTGGGTGCATGTTTTTATCTTCAAATAAATAATGAATAATTAAAAAATTCAAAAATAAAGTACATTCATAATGGTTAAAAATACAAAAAATTAGAACTTGGATTTTACTCAATTACTTAAAAATTTAATAATCCTAACTAGAAAATTATTATTATTTTCAATGTCAATGATTAACATTTCTGTGTTAGAAAAGGTTTCAAATAAATCATAAAAAGGAAGAGTATATATAACAAAATAATATGAAGTAAGTATTACATCTACCAGTATTTATATTAAGGCTCCCTTTTTTTGGATTAAATAAATGGAGTTTCCGTTCAATTCAGGCCAGTACAGTTCACTTTAGGTAGATTACTCTCACAATTTCAATTCAGTTCAGACAAGTTAAGTTGAGCATAAATTATTAGAATAGACGGTCTAATTAAACATAAAATTAGACAAACTCAAGTCTACATTCTTCTAACAAGTCCACTTCATTCCACTCTTTTCCAACACTATTATTTGACATCTAGCACCAACTTAGTCGTCTCTTCTCTTTTCTTTTGTTTCCCTTTCAATCTCGAACTACAGCAGACAATTATAAAAAAATAACCTCGCAGTCTTACCGAATGAATTAACCTATTCACTAAATGGATTAAACTAATCACTAAATAGATCAAAGAATGTGATTGTTGAATGAATTAAGATGGTCACTAAATAGATTAAACTGGTTCCTAAATAGATTAAACTAGTCATATATTCAGATGGCTCATCTGTTCTCTTATTAATATTGAGCTTAAAGTCGTGCCTAACTTTAAATTAAAAGTAGACAGTCTTTTACAAGACCAACTGTAAGTTCAGTTTAGTATAGTTCAAACAAATTAAATTCAGTTCATAACAATATAATTTAGACAAATTAAGTTCAACTTAATTTTTTTTTGAAAGACGTTCAGTTCAGTTCAATTTAAAAGAAGATAGCAACACCTGGACTTACTTCTATTCTATTTATTTTTTGAATAATGACTTACTCCTATTTCTATTTCTATTTCTATTTTTGTTCCTATTTCTTTTTCTCTATCTTTTTTAAAAGAATATACTTACTTCTATTTCTATTAGTAAGCGGTTTTAAAAAAAAAAAAGGTTGATAAATAAGGAACATAGATGAGAGTCTGAAGAGGTTTCATAAGGACGAAGGAGTATCGTAGCCCACAAAGTTCGAGTACTCGACTCGTCGTCCATCACAGATCAGACCATCACCATACCACCAGAGGGAGGCAATAGGCAAAGCTTCCTCTCTCAAAAAAAAAAAAAACTTCCATATTTCTTCCACACTTTCCTCCCACATTAATACCTGCGTAATTCGTTTTCACTCATCTTATTCTTCAACCACAAACTTTCGCTGAATTGCAATCTGAATTACATATTTTGATTTTTGAGGGTTTTTCTTACGGCGGAACGTCTAATTATTTAATCTCTTTATTCTGGAATTCTTTATCTTTATATTTCAATTTACACCTCTTGGATTTGGGAACTTCTAGGGCTTTTTCGCTCTCAGATTATTGCTGCGATAATTTTGCTGAAAAAGAGGATCTTGTAACTTTCCGATTTCTGTAAAAATCTAGGGTTTAAGACATGGAAGGTGAAGATCAAGTCGGTGAACGCACATTTAGGGTTAATTTCGGCGAACAGGGAGCCGAAAAACTGGCTGAACGATTGGTTGATACGTTGAAAGATTATATGGGTGATTTTGTTGACGATACTCTCGTGGTATGAATTGTTTCCAACTTCAGTTTTCATTAGCATCTTATTTGCGCAGTTTTTTTTTTAAAATTTTGTGTGTGTCGGATTTAATTACTTCCTCCGTTCTGTAATATGAGAGAAGTGTTTCACTTATTTTAAAACGGAGGGAGTATTCAAGTTGCAGTTGGCCAATGACCGAACTTACGCCGTGCTATATGCAATCTAATCTCAGTGCGTGTTCTAATGTTTTTGGTTCAATGGAATACGTTATGAACTGAATGTTATGTTCAATGGAAGATTTATTATCTCAATTTCATTTCTTGATAGTATTGTTAATAAGAAGATGGGAGATTTGAGGGAAAAAGGATGGAAAGAAGGAGGGTTGAAGGAGGAGATAAACATGGCATTGTTTTAATAGGGAAGGAAAATAATTTCTACCCTTCGGAGAACTTTTTTAGACTTGAAAGTTAAATTGTTTTCACCCCTTCATGACCAAACAGCAGAGGAACGTCATGGAAAATGATTTATACCCAACCAAACACTCCCATGATTTGATTTTCGCTTCCGCTTCTCTGACACCCGTAATATTGTTTGGGGAAGCTGGAGCTTTACGGGAGACGTATCTTTAGTTTACCTCTTAGAATTTGTACTTTTTGTATATAGTGTAAGAGCAGATTTCTATTAATGCTTATCTAGCATTATCAGCAGAAATATTTTTTATTTTGCGCAACTTTGACAGCTGAAACTTATGTGCTCAAAACTTAAAGGCTGCCATGTTTTTCAGCAGAATACCTGATGCATTCTGTTTTAGAATTTAGAAGAATGTAAATGCTTGATTGATATGGTTGCATTGCGAATCATATTCGTGTTGGATTCTTGCTAGTTGCTGTTTAATTGTAAGAAAGATACTTAAAGTTAGGTGTTCCATTCTGGATTGAATTTTGAAGCGATTGACATAAAATAATCTAGCTTCTTTTTAATCACTTTTTTCCTATTCTACTTTTTTAGTGAGCAATTCAGCTCTGTAAGTTGATTCTGCTTTCTTTACTTCCTGCTTTCCTGTTCCTTACCATGAGGAGGACTATGTTAGATAATGTAGGTTGTATGTTACATTTTTTTTGCTATGATCACAAGATCTATAATGGCTAAGATCCATATACCAAGTAAGTGTTGGCCCAGTGGTGATGGGGACTGGCTTTTGTAGGACGGACCCGTGTTCGAATCCCCGCAACACCCTTGGGAGAGGAATGGAACCTAACCACCCCGAACTTGGCCTCGATCCGGATGTAGCCCGAAGGGTGAACCGGGTGCAAACACCAAAAAAAAAAAAATATACCTGTCTCCATATTTGGTTCAATTTTAGCTAATCGCTGGGCATTTAGATTATTGGACCATGTAAGATGTGGCTTGCAAGCTATTTGATATTCCTTAAATTATAGTGCACTAAGGCAGTAAGTATGTGATATTGCCTTTTCTAGTTCTTTTGAATTTTGCCTCGTCTGGGGCATTGGCCAGGGTGAGGTAACTTCTGTTGATATCAGCGCTTTGTTTGATATTCTGTTGATCAGCGCTTCACCTATGTTTATGGCTGTTCCTTTTTATCTTTCTGAGCTCTAAAAGTTTATACTATATGATATTACTTTCTTTACGAGGTTTCAAGTTTTCTAACTTCCCATGCATTTGTCAAATATGTGCTTGCTTGGACATGCAGAAATATGTCATAGTTTTACTGGGCAATGGCAGACGCAAAGAGGAAGTCAAGGAGGACCTGGATGTTTTTCTAGGCGATAAAAGTGACTCTTTTGTGACATGGTAAATAAATTGTACTCTTTTAGAACTGTACATAAAAGATACTTACAGGTTAATTGTGACCCATCTAATGATTGATTTACCCTGTTTATGTAGGCTTTGGGACCATCTTGCCTCTAACTTGGACCAGTATACAGGATCTCCTCAATCTTGTCCAAATGAGGTGGCGAAGGCTAAACCTGAATTGGTCGAACATGATAGGATAGATGATTCCGATCACCCTGTTTCAGGATCTGATAGGGGGAAGTCTAGTAAGACTTCGAGGAGCCGACACCGCAGGGACTGGAAAGGCCTCGTGACAGATGAGACTGAGCATCCTCCTTTTCGTATTTCTGTTCCCAATAATACACTGAATGAAGAGAAAGCCTTTCCTTTGCATGCTAGGCAAGCTGTTTCTCCAAATCGTCCTGTGCACAGGAAAAGAAATCGCGTCGATGAACGTGTCCGCCCAAAGGTTGGTGATTATTGCTGTTTGTGTTAATGTTGGTTTCTCTTTTTTACCCTTCTTTGTCTTCACTAGTTGTAAGCATGATATCTTTTTTTGTTGTCGTGTTTGGCTATGCTTATAATGAATTTTGTTTGAGCAATATCTCCTTTTTCCTTGAATTTCACTTGAGCACTAATTAATTAGAGAAGGCCTGCACTATGCTTTATGTTTCTCTACTTCTCCTGATGCAGTTATTAATTTTGGTCAGAGAGAAGTATCTCAAGCAACTATTGCTGCTCCCAGGCGGCTGCTGCAATTTGCTGTTAGGGAAGCTGTTGGAACTACAAGGTCATCCATCTCTGAGTCAGAGCCAGCACGGAAGCGACTTCGTTCTGTGGTTTCTACATCCGCTGGCAATTTGACAGATGAAGTTAATCATAAGAGAATACAGTCAGTTGCTAGGTTGCCAAATCCTATGGCAACTGCGATTAAAGCTGTTGCGGAGGCTTCCAAAGATGTCAGAAGGGTAAGAACAGGAAATGTCTTTGACCGTCTGAGTCGTGGTGATGAAAGCTCTGATCAAGTATCAATCATTAAAGAACCTGCTGTCCAAGATGATGGATATGGCGAGGATGATCATATTCACGAGATAAAACGACAAAGATATCTTAAAAAGAGAGACCACACTGGACTATACAATGTGAACACATCCATTATGGATAGCAGCACTGGCCTGGCATCTGATTCTGCATCTGATAATGAAGGATATGATGATGTCAATGTTGGCAGTGCTAGAGGAGTGGATGTCTCTGAAACTGGCACGTCTGCTAAAGCTGATGATTCATTAATGGTGCAGTATAGTGTTGCGCAAAATACTGATGAAATGACAAGTCACCCACGAAAGAAAGATCAAGAACTATTAGTTTCTGCGGCCAACACTAAGCATAAAATTGTGAATATATCAGTGAATGTAAATACTTGGAAACCACACCATTACCAAGCAGCAAGGACGAGGCCAGAAGTCGAGACTCCAAAGTCCACACAGGAGACTGACAATGGAGCTAGCAATTCTAATTTACGAGTAATGAAGGAAAATAGCAAGCCAGCCATTGTTCTTGGAAATGTATATGATTTTCCTTTTGGCTACTCTAAGTGTTGTTTATTTCCTTTAATCTTGAGTGGTTGCGACCTGCCATTAATATGCTGTAATTTGTTATTGCTATTAGGGCAAACTTGCTGCAGACACCCAGAACGAAAATCAGAATAGTGTGGGATCATCTGCTCCTGGTTAGTTTTGTTAGTTGAGTATTTACTCCTTGCCTTCCCTCCCTTGTCAAACTGGCGTATTTACTTTTTTGCTTGTTGATATGCCGCTGTCAGGGCTAAATTCAACTGGTCGTCCCTTGGAAGATGCTGATTCACGTACAATTTTTGTCAATAATGTAAGATATGTGCAACTTGTGGTGGAATAGCATCATTCTTGGATTGGGAGCTCATTTTTACTTCATTGGTTTTTTTTGGTGGTGCTTAGGTTCATTTTGCTGCTACAAAGGACACTCTTTCTCGGCATTTTAACAAGTTTGGAGAAGTGCTGAAAGTGATAATATTAACTGATGCTGCAACAGGCCATCCAAAAGGGTGAGGACTTGTGCTTGATGATTTTTATATATGATATTTGAAGTTTGGAACTCAAGAAAATCAAAAGGAGAGGAATGGTAGCTCTTGAGCTTCCACCCCGCTGATGAGGATTTGATTATAATGTAGAGCAAATTTTTTTTGGGGGGGGGGTGGGTGTTGTTGGTTGGGCCTCTAGGTAGACGGGGCTGTTAATTTGAGAGAGAACAGACCCAGCCTGGCCTATATGTACCTATCTAAAAACATTCTTTTTTTGTTATTATTGGAACTACTCTTCTACTTAATAGTGTGATCATTTTTTCTCAAGCAGGTCGGCTTATGTGGAGTTCTTGCGAAAAGAGGCAGCAGATAATGCTTTGACATTGGATGGAACATCCTTTATGTCACGTATCATCAAGGCAAGCAATCTCATTATAAATTTGTTTGCATCGACTTCTTTTGCTGATTTAATAGTCTCTGTTGAGAGCTAAATTTGTTTCTGATTAAAGGAGTGGCAGAAGGTTGTAGTTAAACACTTTTCTACATTTTCAAAATCAAAAGTACTCTCAGTAATATTTACCTGAAACTTCATTCACCAAATATGTTATCGTAAATTAACCTTGAACTAGCTATCTAGAAACTGATTGAGGTAAAATTTATATTTTAGCTTTCTCATGGTTCTCGTTGTTGAAATAAGAGAAATCGTTTGAAAAACCTAATGAGTTTAACAAATAAAACTCTGGGATCTTGAAGCATGTCTTAATTGAAACTACATAAGAAGTTTCCGATGGTTAAGTTTTAGGGCATTGACTGTTGGGGTCTTAGGGATGTCTTTTACAATTACTGAAAGCTTTGGAGGAGGAAAAGCTTGACAGGGAAGAGTGAGAGCAAAATAATAATTGGGTTTTATATCAGAGAATCTTTGCATGGCTACTTGTAGAGACATAACACATTTTCTCAATGTTGGTAAAACGCTAGTACAACTGTAAACTTGACAAAAAGCACCTTTACCAAACACCCCTTACCCTATTAATTAGTGTTTTGACCTAGTTAAAACTCTAAAGCTACTTTGGAAGCTAGTGCCGAATTCTCAGCAAACTTGCCTAATTCTTAACTTGGCTTAGTATTTCTCTTGTATCTTTGAACCTTAGGTATAACAATATAACATGTGGATTCAAACAAAGATAATTTCTCGCGTCTCTACCATACCTAGCATGAGTTGTAGTCTTTTGTTTGAGGAATTTCAGGATCCTGGATCTAATTTTTCAAAGGTTAACTTGGAGATTCTTCGACAAGCTATACTATGTTTTATGGAATCTTTTTATAGGGATCCTTGCAAAATAGTAGTTATAATGAGAGTACCCTTCGCTTAGAGTATTGCAACAGTTCTAACTGGGAAGTAGCTCTTGTTTTCCTAAAGTTGAATAGAATTCTGTGCTTTTGCTCTGATGACTTGGCTATTACGACATAACGTGTGTTTGCAAGGGATAGAACCTACATCATCTGGGAGGTAGTACTTTTCACCATGGGTCATGGGGCATTGATGAACGATGCGGTTTAGGGAACCCATGAGTGCTTGTTCTTGCCCACCAAATGTACTTCTCTCTGGCGATGAAATCGTCACAATATTGGTTGGCTACCTTCTACATCTACGTGTTGAGGATGACAGTATAGAGCGACTGAGAGAGAGAGAGAGAGAGAGTAGCAAAGAGTTGGTGTGGTTAAGTTTGACATTGCTAGAACAAGAACTGTCTTAACAGTTGATGGGTGGAGTTGATAGAGTTCAGATGGCTTACATCTCAAGAGTTGTTTGGTGTTAAGACGATGTGACATGAGCTTTGGTTGCTGACGTGATGACAGCAGCAAGATTCTATGTTAAATGCTTTGCTACATGTCTTAATTGTAGTTTATGCTTATTCAGGTTCTGAAGAAAAGCTCCGTGCAGCAAGAAGCAAATCCTATGATGATGTGGCCCCGTATCACTCGTGGCTCCCCATTTGCTGTTCCTAGATTTGCACAAGCTCCGTTTCCAAGGGTCTTTCCTGGGGCATACAGGGCACGGCCACCTATTAGACCAGGTATGAGGAGTATGCAGTGGAAGCGGGATACTGAGCAAACCTCCACGGAGAGTGTGGCCTCTGTTTCTGGAAGCATGACAACTGCAGGTCGTGGCTTGACCTATATCCGTACAGATATCAAGGCTGATGGGAATCCTGGTGGTGTGTGATTAAATTATATTTCAAAACTGTTGATGGAATATTAGAGAGAAGCGTGCTTCATATGTTCAATAGATTTGGCTTGGGGTGACAGCTAAAGCTGAGAATGGTCCACGAAGATTAGTCACTTTTTGTAACTCTTTCTGGTATTGGTGGGTAGATTAAAGGACAAATTTCAGTTGCGCAATTCTTCTTCTTCTTCTTCAAAAAAAAAAAAAAAAGAACTCTGGAGGAAGGGAAGTACATTGAAATGTCTGATAAAGTTTGGGCATGACCTTGCAGAGAATTGAGGTGATGTAGATGGGTGGATGAGTTGTTTGTGCTTGTTTTTTGTAGGTAGTGTTCTTTGTCTGAATTATATTATTTTTGTTAAGGGGCTCCTTGTCGAGACTGATTTAATGTGGGAGAGACTGAGAGAGGGAATGAATGGAACGGCTTCATAGCCATCTATGGTCTATTTTATCTGTTTTGGACAAGAATTTTCTAATAGATTTGATAATAAGAAAATGTTCGTGATGTACAGTTATTTTCTGGTATCTTTGATCATCTCTTTAGTTAGTGTTGTGTCAGACTCATCCAGAGTTTATTTTTTAAACATCAGGTAAACGTATAAATAGGTATGGTCGAAAAGTAGTGAAAGTCGCTTTATTGGTTGGGGCATCATTGCGGGGCATCTATTGGATGCTCTATACTAATATACATTGTGCCGAATTTTGGTTGTAGACCACAGGAAAATGTGTAAAGATGGCAAATGCAATGTGACACTGACCTTAACAACCTGTTGAATAGAAGTGGTGATAGTAGTATGGTTGAAAGTATAGTCAATCCAAATTTCCAATGACATGGTAATGGTAATAATAGCTGACATAATTAATGGAGTATTATTTTTCTAATATTATACTAGCTGTTGAGTTCGACCAATGCACTAGGTAATTACTAATTAGTAAGATAAAAATGATGTATAGTTTTAACTTGACATTGTGACAAGCATAAGTCATAGCTTAATGATAAGATTATAACATTAGAAAGTAAGAAGTTGTGAGTTTGAGACTTTTTACACTAAGGTGACAAATGGCGACATATAATACTTGCCTATGGGTTTAAAAGTATACTACATAGATGTATGGATAGATATAGATGATAAGTATGTTAGAGCAACTATTCAAAAAAAAAAAGTATGTTAGAGCAACA
Organism: Beta corolliflora; assembly: GCA_947648045.1. Taxonomy (NCBI): domain Eukaryota; kingdom Viridiplantae; phylum Streptophyta; class Magnoliopsida; order Caryophyllales; family Amaranthaceae; genus Beta; species Beta corolliflora. The sequence continues at coordinate 151,250 of CANSZD010003048.1, read as the reverse complement.
AAACGATCTTTGTTCTATTTCATGGAAAATAGCAAACATCCTCGATGATTCTAAGATCCTGCTCACTAAGTTTGCCTCTTTTCATGCCAGACATGTCTTCAGGGAAGCCAATTGAGCTGCTGATTGGATAGCCAATGTTGGTCACTTAGTTAACTCTAGCTTTGATATTTCGACTAGTAATAATTATTTCCTTTCTTCTCTCCTTGTATCCGACGCATTAGGTATTCCCCTCGAAAGGAGGGTAACCTAATGTTTTTATCTTACCTTATTAAAAAAAAAAAATGTTAGAGCAACAAAACACTAGTTACACTTTCACCATCATGCCATTAGCCCATTACTAGGGTGTTAGTAGACTTGGAAATCTTCAAAGTTTAGTCAGTATTTGGTCGTAGAAAACATTTTGGTTTAAGATGGTAGTAAAATTGGTTTAAACGGGGCGAGCTCTCGCCTCTCTGTTTGTGTTTGTGTATCTCTCTTCCTTTCCGAACTCTGGTCAGTGTCTCAGTGGTGGTGTAGTCGAAGAAGATGAGCAGAAGAAGTTTGTTGAATGTGAGTCGCAAGCTTCATACTTCCCTTCTCACGAAGCATTCCGTTAATAATCTCCAGCACCATGTCCATTTCCATATCGATCGCGCAGCATTTAGGGTTTTAACTCATCATGATTTCCATCCCTTTCTTCAACATCGAACTCAAAATCCATTCGCACTCATACGACGACTCTATTCATCGTCTTCTTCCCCAAATCAATCTGATCCTAACCCTAACCCTAGTAATTCAGAAATGAAGCATCAGGAAATTGAAGGTCCCACCGTTGAGAAAGATCTCTCTCCACTTGCCGACGAAACCAGAAAAGTTACTCAATCTCTACTGAAAACCATGTACCATGTTAGCAGTGTTCTTGCTTTTCTGGGCTTGGCTCATTTAGGTTTGGGTGCATATTGCTATGCTTCTGCTGGTTCATCGTCGAATTTGAATTTGATGATTAGTGCGCTGTCTTTTGGTTTCCCCTTTTCTATGGCTTTTATGCTGCGTCAATCTTTGAAATCCATGCATTTCTTCCAGAAGATGGAGCAAATTGGTCGCCTCCAGATTTTGACTTGTGCGTTGCAGATCTCCAAACAACTTCGTCTTTTCTTCCTTCGTCTTCGTGCTCTTTCTTTCTTATGTCTTGCTGGTTTGTCCTTCTCTTTTCTCTACTCTCTCTCCTCTTCTCTGTCTTTATAAACACTATTACTCATGTGACTATGTTTCTTGATTTTCAATACTCAACAACATATTGCATATGTGCGATTGTTTTACGCTTGATATGCTTTTGTTTGGATTTAATTGTTGCTGTTTCCGAATTATTTCTTAATTAGTCAGTTGATTCCTTGTGGACCAAGTGTGCATATAAGGGTATATTTAGAACCAATAAGTTTAACCATTGCACGTATTCTCGTTAGTTTTGTACCCTTCTGGATCATGACAAATTTGTTACCTCTACATTTTCATAATGGTGTTGGTATCCATTCAGATCTTGCTACCTGCTGGCTGCAGCTGCGAATAGTTCCCATTTAGGGGTCGTTTGGTTCAAGATATGGAATGGAAAGGGAATGGAAACAAATAGAGGAGATGAATGGTAACAAAAATGGTTAGCTTTATTAGGTGTTTGGTTCAAGCCATGGAATAGAAATGGAATGGTAACCATTACCACTAAAGAATGTATTTTGTTACTTGAGGGGAGGGAAGGGTAATAAATTGGGGGAATCCATTACCACTAAGTAATGGTAATGGATTGATGAGGGGTTGAACCAAACAAAAAGAAAGGGAATTGGTAATTGATTCTATTTCTTTGAGCCCAAAAATCATGAACCAAACGTGCTCTTACTTGCAATTTGTATTTGCAAGTCTTGCTTAGAAGATGTAAGCATCGCAGGTAGTGTGCACTGTGCATAATAAGTTCTTTAGCTAAGATTTTAGGTGCCTCATACACCTTACCTACGGATAACAATGCCAGGCAGGCATAGTGGTACACGCCGTCCTGCAGAGTTACCGTGTGCTTCCGTGGCCCCAGCAGCTGTAGAAACGAGTGGACAGTTGATTGTTCCAAATTGGCTAGCGCTGCACATTAGGTTCTACTCTTCTTACTATTAGCCATAGCCATTCTGATTTTTTACACGAGTAATACCTGTCTCTCCCCTTCATTTTGTTGTTGGCCTAACCCTTTGCCGTTTGCACCATCTTTACAAATCTAATTAGCTCTAGCGAGAACCAGAAGGGAGAGAACTGTTGGGAGGTGAGCTAATTGCTTGGGAAGCGCACAGATTGGTCAAAGATGAGAACTCTTTGGCTCGAATAATCAAGGAAATAAAACCACTGAGAAAGAACTAGCTGTTCTTTTCTTCCTGTCATGTGGATAAATGACTTGGTGAGAATGGTCGATCCATACAGCACCTTTGCCCATTATTGGAGTTGGTATATATATATATATATATATATATATATATATATATATATATATATATATATATATATATATATATATATATAGTTGCTTTCTGTATTCTCATGCCAAGAAACTATCCAATTACCAACATCAAGTTTAAGAACTTGACACAATTTTTATCCTGTGCATGATGATTTTCAGAACTTTAGGCTTTCAAATAGTCTTTCTTTTAGATTATAATTGTTAAGAGGATTAAGGTGTTACCAATTGAGTTGTTGGGTATAGTTATCTCTTTTTAGTGCTGATAACTTGAGACAATGCCCTAATTATAGCTATGATATAGTTAAGAGGATTAAGTTTATGGTATGATGAGTTGTTTGTTAGAGAGTAATTCCCATTTGCGTATATATGGAGTTTAGATTTAAATGTTTACATACGTGTATTATCTAGGTGAATGATCATCATACTAACAAAAAAAAAAGAAATCTAAATTTTTGATGCCTTTATTAATCAATGAAATGAAACGTTAATTATAAACTCCATCAAATTTATGGTCATGATGTGAGATCTGAGTCTCTGGGGCTTGGGATAAAACATACAAACTTTTCCCTGCGAATAATAAAAACCTAACCTGCAATAGGATATGGCCTTAGTGTTGAAATCCTCTAGAGTTGTTGAATAACTCTAGGGTTGTGGGTGAAGTCAGTTCCCAATGTTTTGGGGTGGGGGATCCTTATCCTATGGATTCAAATCATTTTATCAAAATAATAGTTGATTGATGGTTGTTTTCAAAATTTTGGTAGGAGCACGAGCTTGAATCTGCCACCTTTCTTAGACAAATCAATCACGTCTCACTAAAAGAGAAAAATCATGATGACGTGTACTCTATTTTTGGCACACACGACACATCGTACACCATAATAAGGGTCTGTTCGGCAAAAGTAGTTGTTGGTGTAGTTGTTGGAGTAGTTGTTGGCTGTTCGTGTAGCTGTTAGCTGTCGGTTAGTAGTTGTTATGTGAAAGTAGCTGTTTACAATATAAGTGTTTGGTAAAAGTAGTTGCTGAGAATTGAGATTATATAAGATAAAAAAAGACATATTATTTAGTACTTTAGCTATAATATTAATTTCAATACAGACAATATAGGGACTTTGGATTCCAACTTAAGGCTATATTGGAGTCGTTCCAATGCATCACAAGGCTCCCAGGAAGCTCTCCTATAAAAGAAACATTTTCATGCTCTCGAAAGTCTGGAAATAGCTCCAAAATGCCAAATTAAAAGGCTATAATAAACAATTTCGAATATTCCCACCGCTTGAGCTATAGATCCCATGGGATGAATTCGATGGCACAAATATACTAGTCGAAATTATAATCATGTATGAGAAATGGCATATGGTGTTCTTAGTAGCTTTTTTGAGATTGAAATAAAATATGCAAAACAAGTAATATAAAGGGTTCCAACCACCCGAGAGTCGTTTTGAGCTGTCTCAGATCTCTCGGGAAGGTCCTCGGTAAAAGGAAGGTTGTTGAACCGGAAAAGTCCAAACATACCCCAAAATTACTAAATTTGGGGTTTGAGGGAGTGAAGTTCTCGAGGGGAAAATATTTCGAAAGGGAGAAGTGCCTGAGAAAAGTAGAATATATGAAGAGCTGAATTGTGGTCCTCCCAAAATTGGGTGCAGAAGGGGCTGGGATTGTGGGTTGAGTTTCTCGTATAATCTTGATGTGGGTCAGCAGCCGTGGATGCTGTAGCTGTGGAGGAGATGGGACAGTGGTGTAGCTGAGTTGGTGGTTTACATGGCTGATTACTTTAGAGAGAGAGAGAGCTGAAGGTCGCAGTAGAATAGGTAACAAGAAGGTTTCAGATTGAGCTTTCACCGACTATTGAACTAATTCCAAAATCCATTTTGGGGGCTTGAAAGATTGAACTCGTCATGTACTCATGTTTTAGAGATTGGTGAACAACTATGGAAAAGTCTTGCAGATCTGGATGAATTTCTCTTCGTGGAAAGTGTAATTCTGAAACGTTCTAAATAACTTTTGTTCAAAATCTGTACAGTGTTGTATATATAATTCTAAATGTTGCTTATCAGATAACAAATGTGATTAGTTTTTCCAATTCTTTAGGCGTAGAGTTTTAGGAGAAATAAGTATGTGATTCATAAAAAAAAAAGAGAAAGTATTATTTATTGGGCATATTGTGTTGAAATTAATGTTGTGGGCAAGAATGAAAAGTGGAGTGACAAGGTAAAAATGATAATAAACAATTGGTGGGACTATTTTAAAATTAGAAAAAAGTGGGTAAATTAACGAGGGACGGTCTAAAAAGGAAAGTGAGTAGTAAACTAAAATAAACAATAGGAAGTAACTAAGAAGCTAAGATAGATGATATATTGCTAGATTTTCATGTACAGCTTTCTTATTCTGTATACAATTTTTTGTAGTTCAATACATAATATTTATGGTAAAATATAAATCTAATTCAGAAAAGTTTGGAATTAGGAATTTTTCTTCGTCACATACGGAAGATACAGTAAACAAGTAATGAGACAGAAGATACAATAAAAATTTCATAAAACTACTTTTTTTTTTTTTTTTGATAAGCAAGTGTAAGTATATTAATTGCCCAAAAAAAAACATTTACAGCAAACTCAGTAGGAGACAAGCCTCCTAATACCAGAGTCAAACAACTAGGCTACGCAGAGCCTTATGTACCCATACAAAACAAATCCCTATACCACCTATGATCAGTATCACTAATATTACTAGGTAAAATACTATGCGTTCTAGTATTTACATCCTGCTTTATAGTACTTACAATTTTGTCAATACTCTTCACTTGAGCATTCCAAAGTGCGTTGTTTCTTTCCTTCCATATATTGTAAACTGTACAAAGAATGACTGTAAAGTATATACCTCTTCTGAATTTGGTCAAACTCTTCCTGCAAATCCATTTAATCAAATTAGGGAGAGTAAACTTGCGCCTGGGCATATTTAGCCATGAATTAATTTGCTCCAAGCATCTGGTACTGTACTGACAATGAAAGAAGACATGCTGATGATCCTCACACTCCGGTGCACAAAGCATACATCTATCATCACCTGTGATTCCCATTTTCAACAACCTTTTCTTGGTGTTAAGTCTTCTTAAAATGGCCAGCCAAGAAATAAATCTATGTTTAGGTTGCCCCATTCTACACCAAATGGCTCGAGACCAGTATACATTCCTTATACTTGTCTCCATTATGCTATAGACTTGTTTTATTGAATATTTCCCCATCTGCAACAGTTGAGGTTCTGTTATCCACATCTTTATCTTCTCCTTCACCTGACAAAGTGCTCGCCAGTACCAACTATCACTCTTTTTAGGAACATAATCCCACCAGCTATTCCCTCTAAGATATACAGAATGAATCCACTTGACCCAAATGTTATCTTTGTTCATCGCAATCATCCAAATATGCTTTCCCACAGCTGCAACTAGGGATGGCAACGGGTCGGATCTGGACCGGGTCCACCTGGGCCCGGACCCGAATCCGTTTTCAGGCACTGGATCCAGATCCGACCCGGATCCAACGGGTCTGAAGAGGTTGGATCCTACAGATCCGGGTCCAAAACGGATCTGTTTATGATTTTCACTATATTGTTTACTTTTTCCTATAAATTTAATTTCGCAACTAAATTCATCCATTTTATCACTAATTTGCAGCTAGATTCAGCAACTTTATGAAAAATTGAAATCAACAAATTCATCAATAACAAATTATATGAACTTAGCAAATTCGCAAATCGCAACATTACAGATGACTTCCAACTGTAACAAATTGACAAAATAAAACCCTAGAACTCAAAATACAGGAATCTGAAAACTCCAAAAAAAATTCAACCCTTCAAATAATTGACAAACTTCAGGCCTAATTCTCTCTTTAATTTCCTCTGTTTTTTGGCTCTTCATTCAAAACCTCTCCTCGATGTATGGTGGTTGTTCCTTCAACAAGCCTCGCCGGTTCAGCGCGGATATTGAGCGTTGGGGCTGTTGGGCGGCGCAGGTTGGTGGGCGGCACGATCTGCTGGGCGACGCAGGTTGGTGCGCGACGCAAGGATGTGGGCGACGCAGGTTGGTGGGCGGCGCGATCTGCTGGGCGACGCAGGTTGGTGCGCGACGTAAGGATGTGGGCAGCGCAACTTCGTGGGTGGCGCGGGGGTGTAGGGGAGGAGAGAGACAGAAGGGGAGAAGGGGAGTAGTGGAGTACTGAGAAAGACAGAAGGGGGATCCGAGAATCATTTTAGGGCTTTTTTTTTCCAACTCTATGTTACATAGCTTATATATGGCCCGAAGTTTTATTATTATAATATAAAAAAACGGGTCTACGGATCCGTGTCCGGATCTTGAGCCAGGATCCGGACCCGGATCCGTAATTTAACAATTGGGCCCGGATCCGACCCGGACCCAACGGGTCTGGAATTTTAGGACCCAGATCCGTAAAAACGGATCCGGGTCCACGGATCCAGGCCGGGTCCAGAATCCATTGCCAACCCTAGCTGCAACGTTCCAGTTGGAGAGATTAAGTAAACCTAGACCTCCCACTTTCTTTGACTTACAAACATTATCCCAAGCAACTTTCCCAGAACATGTAGCATCAGCTGAACCTTGCCAAAGAAAATTTCGACAAATCTTGTTGATTTGAGAGTATACACCCTTTGGGAGAATCATAATCTGAGACCAATAAGACTGTAAAGTCATCAGAACAGAATTTACTAGAGTTAATCTTCCAGCAAATGACATGTTTCGAGAGCTCCAAATTTTGATCCTGGTACACATTTGCTCAATAATCTGATCACAATCAGCAGCATTTATCTTTTTTGAGCAAATGGGAATACCAAGGTATCTGAAGGGAAATGTCCCTTTGGCAAAACCTGTCATGTCTAGGATTCTTTGAGTCTCAGCAGCAGGTATCCCAGTGCGAGGTTTTTGAAGGACTAGCTTTCAAGCCAGTAGTGTTTGAGAAAAGCTCAAACCCTTGCATCATCAAGAATACAGATTTAAAATCACCTTTACAGCATAAAATAATATCGTCTGCAAAACATAGGTGATTTAACTTAACTGCTCTGCATTTTGGATGAAACTTAAACCCGTCTTTCTCACCCACTATCTTCAAGATTCTTGAGAGATATTCAACACAAAGCACAAACAAGAGGGGAGACAAGGAATCACCTTGTCTCAATCCTCTTTTCCCTTCAAAAAAACCATGTAAAGAGCCATTAATGGAGAGAGAAAACCTTGGAGTTCTCACACAGATCATGATAAGCTTAACAAAATGAGAAGGGAATTTTAAGCCAATAAGCATCTCCTCTACAAAATCCCACTCAACAGTATCGTAGGTTTTTTGAAGGTTACTAAGAGAGATTAATGCTACTAGTATTACTACTAGTATTACTTTCATTCCTAGTATTACTCTCATTCCTAAAGGTAAGTGTCAGATTAAGGGAGGTCCTACCAGATGTAATAGCACAGAACCAAGGGGCTTTTGTACATAGTAGGTTTATAGCTCATAACATCATGGTGTGCCAAGACCTTGTAAAAGGGTATGAGAGGAAGAATAGTTTGGCTGGTTGTCTTATAAAACTACCTTTTATAGTCAATATATTTCAAAAAACTACCTTTTATAAATTTTCTTTCAAAAAACTACCTTTTATAAATTTTCTTTCAAAAAACTACCTTATATAACAATTTTTTTTCAATATACTACCAATTTACCGTTAATGGGGTTTAATCACTAATAATTGAGTCACTATAAATTGCTTTTCAATCTTCCTCTCTCGTTTCTCTCCTATTTCCTCGCTACCCCACCGACAGCAACACATACGACGATTGTCATTTATTGATTAATATTAAATATAAACGTAAAATGGTATTATATTGAAATGAATTTGTTATATAAGGTAGTTTTTTGAAAGATAATTTTTATAAGGTAGTTTTTTGAAAAAAAATTGGTTATAAAAGGTACTACCTCCGTCCCAGAAAGATCTGAACACTTCTTGGGACACGTAGTTTAAGATGATAAGTTGTAGTGTGGTTATCAAATGTTATTTTATTTAAAAAGTAGATGTGATAGGAGTTGATGGGGTATTTTTTATTAGAGGAGAGAGAAAGTTGTGTAACTTTTTATTAATAAAAGGTAGAGTGTGGCCAAAGTAGTATAAAAGAAATAATATATTAATAGTGGGACCATGCCAAAAATGGAAGTGTTCAAACTAATTTGGGACAAACATAAAAGGAAAGTGTTCAGACTATTCTGGGACGGAGGGAGTAGTTTTTTAAAATTTTGCCTATATTATATCATCCTTAACACTAATGATATATCTATATCATCTGTAATCATGGAAAAATTATATATTTAATTTGGAATTAGTGTTATGGATGATATATCATTAGTGTTAAGATGACAGCTGCTACCGCACATCCTAAACTGGTTATATAAGACTGAAGTATACGAGAAACCGTGCCCAACTCCACTAGTTCCATGATTGTAGTATTAAAATATGTGATTAATTAATGAGAAAAGGGGTGACAAATATTGATATTGGCCGGTATTGGTTGGCAGAGAGAAATTTAACATGCTATCAAGTGCTTAGGGAGATTCTGGGAACCTAATCATGACAGTAGTGGTGTCAGAAACAGATTTGACCGCGGCCAACCCGACACCGACTCGACTAACCCTGTTCGACCTGTGAGGTCGGGCCCCTAGACTCCGACCGAAACCCGACCTAAGATTACCCGCACTCGACCGGCACCCAAAGAATATTATATCCTTACCCGACTGCACGCACCCGCATTCAAACCCGAACCCGACTGTACTCAACCAGATATTACTAAAATTCAATTATTTTATTATATCTACAAAATCATTTAAATATGTTAATTTATAAAATTGCTTACATTTAATAATTAATTATAAAAAATTAAACTACATTCAATTAAGTGTTAAACTTTGAATATCATGTACTTGTTTATATTTTTATTTTCATTTATTTTTGAATTATTTGTGTATATTGCTCTCTTGTTTTGATTTGACATCTATTGATGTATATATCATAGAGGCTAGGTCACAAGTCATAACATGTATGTATATACGTAGTATATTAATAATTTTCTAGCTTATCTAAATTTTTAATGTAATTTTAGTACATGTCATAGTGTTTTAATTGTTGATGAGATTATTTGGTCACTTTTTAGCTGTTAGTTTCTTAGTGTTTACTATTAAATGTCTTCTTATTAATTTCATGTTGCTTTGCATATGCAAATGCTTCCATAAAATACTATAGTTTAATTTTTGCACAACATATAATTAAGATCTTAGCTTGTTTGACTGAAGAACAAAGTTAGGTAATTGGGTCGAGTTAATATATTATCATAAATTAATTCAAAAATACAACATATGTGTCAATGTCAAACGAATTTACAAAAATCAAATTGCTGAATTCATAAGCAGCAAGCCAGCAGCAGCAACAACCACAAGCAGCAAGCCAACAACAATCACAAGCAGCAAGCCAACAACAACAAGCCAGCAACAACATCAGCATCCAACAAGCTCAGCAGCAGGCCATAAGCAGCAACAACATCAAAACCCAGATCTTTTGCACGAAGAACAACATATTAGTGAGAAATTACATAGATCACAACTTTGGCATCAAAAACAACAATTCGCAGAACATATTAAATGACGAAAAACCCAGATCTTTTCCAGAAAAAGTGCAAGTATAACAGAAAACATGACGAAAAATCTCTAACAAGAAACATGAAAACAGAAAATTAAATGCACGAAGAACAACAAATTAGTGAGAAATTACATAGATCACAACTTTGGCATCAAAAACAACGATTTGCAGAACAAATTAAATGACGACAAACCCAGATCTTTTGCAAAAAAACCCAGATCTAACAGAAAATGTACGAAGAACAAATCAAAAATTAAAAAATGTACAGAACAAAGCAAAGTTGCGATGAACAAAAAAAAGGGGAAAAATTAGAGAATACCTGCGTAAATACTTGTTCCGGCGACTGAGAGTGATGAGAATCAATTTCCGGCGAGAGAGACAAATTAGAGAATCTATTTCCGGCGAGAGACATATTAGATAATCGATTTCCGGCGAGGGAGACATATTAGATAATCGATTTCCGGCGAGAGAGACAGATTAGAGTATGAGGAATCGGTGCCGCAGAGAGATGAGAGTATGAGAGATTCAAGTATATTTGTATGTGTTTGAGAGGTAGATTTAGGGTTTCATTTAACGGTTTGCTTTTATAGAGGGGGGTTTGTGGGGTTATTTCAGCCGTTGGATTAAATCTAACGGTATGGATAAAAGGAGAGGAGAGATAAGGGTTTATGAAAAGAAGGGGATATTATATTCATTTTGGGCCGTTGGATCTTTGCTCTTTTACAAATCAAAGGCTAAAATTGAGGATCCATGTGTTTGTTTTTTAGCCAATGAGATTTGAGAGATGATAATGGTTATGGAATGTTGTTGTTGTTGTTGTTGTTGTTGTTGTTGTTGTTGTTTCGAATCATAATGCTTACCATAATTGAGTCATTTGTATAAATCCAGTAATTGATCGTATATTCGTAGTTAATATATAATTTTCATTATTATTATCGTTAGTTATACTATTAGAGCATATTAAGAGTCGATACTCATTAATAATCAATCGCATATTAGCTAGAATGACTACCCACTTACATTAACTAATCTAGTTTAGCCTAATGATTACCCCCCTACATTGGCTTCTGTCATGTTATACTCGTATTAGTTTGTGTTGATCGACTTTAATCATCATCATCACAAATTATGATCACATTAAACTTGTATTGTTTTTTGGCCAATGAGATTTGAGAAATCATAATATTTATGGGAAGGGAGTAACCGAGTAACTGACTAAGTGTTAAGTTACTATATGGTTGTTAACAAGTTACTATCTAGTAACTAGTAAATACTTGTTAATTAACTAATTTACTTATGGTTGTTACTTGTTAACAGTTAACTTATTGATTTTATATGGGAGAATGACTTGGGGGTATAATTTATTGTTATCACTATTATTATTGTGCAACATATGAACCCTCGTTATAATCAGTTAAGCCTCAAACGGCGTTGTAAACATATGAATGTATGATTGTCATTTGTTATAGTATTATAACATATCAATAGTCGTTATACTAATTATAAGCAAAAGAGTATTAGATTGGTTTTACAATTATTTTGATACCAAATTTATACTAAAATGATTAAACATATTGATAAAATAGCTTGTTTATACTTTATCATAAATAGTCACAACATAATACATATATACCGCGTTATGTTTGTTATTGTTATTGCTATTATATATTAGCATTGTTGCTACTATTACCATTAGTATTTATATTGTTATTGTCATTGTTATTGTTAGTATTCAAATTCTTATTTGTATTTCCCATCAAAAAAAAAAAAATCTTATTTGTATTACTATTGCTATTGTTAGCATTGTTACTATTACTGTTATTATTTGTATTATTATTATTATTATTATTATTATTATTATTATTATTATTATTATTATTATTATTATTATTATTAGTATTAGTATTATTATCATCATCACTTTATTATTATTATTATTATTATTATTATTATTATTATTATCATCATCACTTTATTATTATTATTATTATCATTATCACTTTATTATTATTATTATTATTATTATTATTATTATTATTATTATTATTGTTATTATTATTATTATTATTATTATTATTATTATTATTATTATTATTATAATTATTATTATTATTATTATTATTGCCTGATTTTCATGTACAACTTTTTGATTCTATATACAATTTTTTGTAGTTCAATACAGAATATTTATAAATCTAATTCAGAAAAGTTTGGAATTAGGACTTAGTGACATACGGAAGATACAGTAAACAAGTAATGAGATAGAAGATACAATAAATTATATCATCCTTAACACTAATGATATACTTCATCTGTTCTAAAATAAATGAAACACTTACTATTTTAGGCCTTTCAAAATAAGTGAAACGTTACCTTATTTGGTATTCACTTCTCTCTATCTCTCTCCTCATCACATGGGTCCCTTCTTTTTTTTCTCTCTATCTCTCTCCTATTCTAAATCCCCGTGCCAAGGCCATACGTTTCATTTAAAACAGAACGGAGGAAGTATCTATATCATCTGTAAATATGGAAAAATTATATATGTTATAATTTGGAATTGGGATTATGAATGATATATCATTAGTGTTAAGATGACAGCTGCTACCGCACATCCTAAACTGGTTATATGAAGACTGAAGTATACGAGAAACCGTGCCCAACTCCACTAGCCACATGATTGTAGTATAAATATGTGATTGATTAATGAGAAAAGGGGCGATGAATATTGGTTGGCAGAGAGAAATTTAATATGGTATCAAGTGCTTAGGGAGATTATGGGAACCTAATCATGACAGTTTGGAGATTGAATCCAACAAAAACCACATGAGATTTCGTGAGAGGGGAGATTGAACCAAATTCTCAATACAAAACCCAATATTTTAATTATAGCTTGCGACAAGGAAAACGTGTCTGACTACAAAACCAAGAAATTCTACTATATTACCTTGGTTCTAGTGATATGCATAGAAACCTTATCACACAATCTATTCAAACAGAAAAAAGACAAAGAGAATGAGAAAAAGAAAAGAAGACCTTATCACAAAGACACAGCATGATAGTTCATGAAGAGAGATGAATATTTTTTTAATCTACTAGATTTGGTAGATGGGAGATTTGGAAGAAGATATGATACAATATAAGTTCAGGCCTCCGAGAGAAGGTGAGATCCAAAATTTTCCTGAACTTCATGCGATAGATTTTTTGGGTTCGAAAAGAATGTCATTTCCGTTTATTGCGTGATAATTCGAAAAGAATGTCGTTCCCTGCTACTAAAAATTAAAGGGTTCGAAAAGAATGACGTTGCTTTTGGATATATGGTGAGTTTGAAACAATTGCGTTTTCAACAAGAGAGAAAAAATGCAGGTTCGAAAAGAATGACGTTCCTGTTTGACTGGCAATTGATGCATTCAAAAATATTAATGTTTTCATCATTAAGAAACTTATTTTTTTTATTAAAGTTGGTATCACCGATTTTGTGCATCTCTGACTCCAACAAAGATGAAGAAGTTTCAGTTCATCCGGATCTGGCCGAGATAGAAGATATTTTTACTTTTCCAATCGTATTGTTTGTAAAACCGTCGTGACTCGTGACGATTGCGGGATGGTATTGAGGATAACGTAGTTATCTGATAATATGATATAGAAGTCTAGTATTAGGAGATTTAATTAAAGTTTTTTTTTGTTAATTAGATATAATTAAAGTTAGGAAAATATGATTTGGAGATATAGATTATTTATTGTACAACTAGGAGTACAGTTATATTTTAGGAGTTAGTGTTTAAGAAGGTTTCCTAAACCTTGTAGTAAAAATACAAATTAATTAATGAAAAAAAGTGACCAATATTGAGATTGGTATTGATTGGCATAGAGAAATTTGACACTCTAACTTTAGAAAAATATCATCTATTTCTATAGTACAATCATATCCTTAACAAGGTATTCTTGGCCATATGATCCGGTGCCCAGTATTTTGGCCGGGCTTATTGATGGTCCTCGTGGCGTTTAGGGCACGTTGATTTAAATAAGATTGAGAAGGATGAATGCCATAATGCAGCCTTGGCCTCTGCCATTTCAATGGACCACCTACCAGCCATCTCTTTAAATCATCTAACTTTAGAAAAATATCATTTATTTCTATAGTACAATCATATCCTTAACGAGGTATTCTTGGCCATATGATCCGGTGCCCAGTGTTTTGGCCGGCTTATTGATGGTCCTCGTGGCGTTTAGGGCACGTTGATTTAAATAAGATTGAGAAGGGTAAATGCAATAATGCAGCCTTGGCCTCTGCCATTTCAATGGACCACCTACCAGCCATCTCTTTGCACTTGCTGAGTTGCTGCCAACACGTTGTCACGCCAATCACGCACAACCACACCACAACAAATATCACTGCCAGCATAAATATGGGCATCAAAATTAGGAGAACGTATCTATACATAACCGTTATGGGCAAACAGTTGCCCATAATCGGGATATTTTGTTATTGTGTGAAAGTGTAAGGGTGAAAGTGTAATTTAACTGGATTAAAAAAACAGAAAATGCAAACCATCCCTCTCTCTTTGGGTCCTTTCTCTCTCTCCTCAGTCTCTTCTCTCTCTCCTGGGTCCCTTCTCTCTATCTCTCTTGCTGATATAATATATGCCATTTTTGAAAAAAAAAACTAGTTAATTTTGTTCAAACTATTTTACTGAATTTATTTTTAATAGAGTAATATAATATAACATTCACTTGATATGATAAGATGCGGCCAAAATATAATATAATAGTGAATTGATATGATAAGATGATGTCAAGATATGATATACTAGTCATCTAATATATCAACTAGATTCCAAATAAAAATATATAAAAAAATTATTTGCTTATAATTTATAATTTTTTAATACTCTAGAATTTTATTTAAAATAAATTTAGTAAAATAAGTTCAATAAAATTAGCTTATATCATCAAGAGAGAAGAGAGGCTAAGACAGAGAGAGAGGGGGGGGGTGGTTATGGGCAAACAGTGCCCATAACCGTTATGTGTATATCACAACTCTCAAAATTTGGGGCTTTTGATTGGGGGATTTCAAAAAAGGGAAAGGAAATGGAGTTCCTTGTTTCCCTTTGTCAGTGTTTGGTTAGTGCTTTTATTCAAACCCTTTACCCCCTTTTCATTTTAGGATTACCCCACTTCCCCTTAGATTGATTCCCCACCACCCCCCAAGGTTTGAGATTACCTCATATTAGAGCTGATAAAAAAAACCCGGCCCAGTCCGACTTGAATTTTGGGAGGGTTTGAGCAGATTTTTTTGGCCCGCGATCGGGCTTTGCCCGACCCGATTTTTTTTTGCTTTGGGACGGGCTTTGGGCAAGCCAAAAATCACTTTTTAGTCTATTTTTTGACCGGCCCGATTTTGTCCCGAAAATCCCGCCCCGTTTGGCCCGAATTAACGGGCTTTAGGCACAAAATTTTGGCCCGAATTTTGGCCTAGCCCGACCAATTTGTAATTTTTTTCGACCCGAACCCGGCCCATGATCACCTCTACCTCATATCCTCTACCATTCAATAATAATAATAATAATAATTATTATTATTAATATTATTATTACAATTATTATTATTACAATTATTATAATTATTATCATCATCATCATCATCATCATCATCATCATCATTGATTATTATTATTATTATTATTATTATTATTATTATTATTATTATTATTATTATTATTATTATTATTATTATTAATTATTATTATTATTATTATTATTATTATTAATTATTATTATTATTATTATTATTATTATTATTATTATCATCATCATCATCATCATCGGCGTCGTCGTCGTCATCGTCGTGGTCTTGGTCGTTGTCGTGGTCGTGGGTCGTGGTTCTAGTCGTTGTCGTGGTCGTTGTGGTCATGGTCGTGGTCGTTGTGGTTTGTCGTGTGGTTGTGGTTGTGGTTGTTGTTGTGGTTGTCGTTGTGGTTGTGGTTGTGGTTGTGGTTGTTGTGGTTGTGGTTGTTGTTGTGGTTGTCGTTGTGGTTGTGGTTGTCGTTGTGGTTGTGGTTGTGGTTGTTGTGGTTGTGGTCGTTGTGGTTGTTGTTGTTGGTGGTGGTGGTGTTGTTGTTGGTGGTGTTGGTCTGGGATTCCAACCATCAGCTTAAGCTTTTGGTTGAGTTGATCCTTTGACATAATACCAGAGCCAGCGTGACAGAAAGGTCACAGGTTTAAATCTCATCCACCACTCCCTTCTAAGTGGAATATTTAGCGCCAGGTATGAGGGAGCCCTGTGTTGCATCCATACTTCAAGCCTAATGGGCTTTCGCGTGAGGGAGCGTGATAGAGTATAAAACTATTCCAGTGATTGGTTGAGTTGGTACTTTGACATTGAGCAGCAAAATATCATTCCTCTAGCAGAACAAGAGTTAACAAGAGCAGCAAAACAAGAGTTAACTTATTGTTCTAAGGAAGGATGTTTTTATGATAACGTTATTGAAAAAAAGGCTACAGTAAGAAATTAATGTGAGTCACGAATTTGTCCGTGTCAGCAGATGACATTTATGGCTAATTATTATGGATATACTTACATATTCTATATTTCTAATATGCACACATGTATTTAAAGCAAATTTTTATATATTTCAAAATTAGTTATGGATTAATTTCTAAATTATAATTTATAAATTATAAAATTGATATTTAGCAGGTTTTCAATGAACAATATTTTTTTTTTTTTTTTTTTTAAATTTCAGAGCAGGGAGAAAGAGGAAGAAGAATAAGGGGTGGGGGGATGCGAACCCTCTCTTCTCTCCTTCCCATCCCTCCATAATTTTCGTTCTTAATTCAGGCGCCACCATCGGATGTCTCTTCTTTTGTCATGGAAACTTCCAAATTTTCTAGTTCCACCAACCAAAATATGGTAGAACAGAAAAAAAAAAATTGGACGGTTATGGTCGAACCGAAATATTTAGGCGATTCCGATGAACAAGTGAAGAAAGGAGTGTGGGGACCTGGGAAGGTCGTTGGGGGCGAGGGCGAAGGGGGAAGGGGTGGCGGGGACAGGGGAGAAGGGGGAGGGGAGGCGGGGACGGGGAGGCATGGGGAGGGGAGGCGGGGGGACGGGGGAGAAGTGAGATGAGAGGGGGGAGGGGCGACAGGGACGGGGAGAAGGGGGGGAGGGACGGCGGGTGGGAGGGGGCTAGTCGCCCGCCCGCGGGGGTGGGGGTATGGGTCCGGTGGGGGTCTGTTGTGGGGGTGGGATCGAGTGGGGGGCTACATGGGTGGGGGTGAAGTAGTGGTGGCTAGGTGGTGGTGGATGTGGAGGAAAATATTGTTGAAGTAAACTAATTTCTTATATTATAAAGTTGTATTTCATAAAATTATAATTGATATTTTTGTATATCATATCAAATTTAATATAAAATCATTAATTTCAGAAGTTATAGAGTATAATTTAGTAAATTATCCATAACTAATTTTGAAAAGTCAAAACTGCTTTATTTGATTTTATCTATATTATCTAATCATAAATAACATACTGCTGAGTGCTGACGTGCACAAATGCTTGGCTCACATTAAAGTATTATGATAGCCTTTTTCTTAAGAAGACTGCTGTAAAATTTTCACTGTTCTAGCTAGTAGGAAGTCTATACTACAAAACTGAAATCCAAATGGCGCTTGTACAAAGTACAAACTCTATAAATTAAACTAAAATTCAGAGGGAACTTGTACAAACAGAAATCCCCATGTAAATAATCAAACGGAACGAACCGGAACTGACGATTAGGATTCTACAAACTGTATCAATATCAATTCATGATCAAAATTTACCAATTTATGACATTTAATCCAAAATTATTATTACCTAATACTCAAAACTTTTAAGAAGCCGAACTGAACTCCAAGGATGAAACAGAATTTCATAGAAATTTTGAGAGGATCGGAGATTTGCTGTAATTTTTTTCATTTTAGTAAATGCTGTAATTTAACTTACTATCAAAGAATCAATGAAAGATAGTTGTCTCTAGTCAGGGACAGAGTTACAAGATTGTTAGCCATCGTAGGAATTTGCCACCTTATGTGAACTTTTTAAAAATTTGCCATTCACTCTCAAACGTTTGCCTAGTTAGTAGTTACCTCATTAATTCACTACAGCCACTTAAAATCAGCCATGTAGAATTTTCATCAAGTAACTACTTTATTATTAAATAGAACCAAGCGCCCTTTTCACGGCAATATAAAGAGACCAAGTATTCTACTAATATTTCTAGTTTAAAAAAATTAGCAAAGCTTATTAACACTTGTGGAGTATAAAAAAAGATTTTTTGTCCCAAACTACCTTTAACTTTCAAGTTTTTGCGAGAAACTACCTTATAAAAAATTTGTTGTCCCAAACTACCTTACTTTTACAATTTTGTTGTTGACAGCTACCTAGTGCCGATTTTCGCCGTTGACCTTTTTTTTTCAGTTCAAAATTGTGGGAGAAAACAAAATTACCCTTATGGAAATTGCTTGAGATCCGAGGAGATTGAGAGGGTGATTTTTTCAATTTTAGATTAAGTTGTAGAAGAGGAATTTAATGGTGGATTGGTGGTACAAAGTGTCGACATAGATATGAAAGTGTCGACATAGATACGAGAGACAGAGAGGGCGCACAGGGAAATGGGAAGAATAGGGTGGGGAAAGTGAGAAAAGGGTTTGAAGAGGTCAAGTGATATTATGTGACATTAAAAAAAACTGAAAATAGAAAGAGTCAACGCTGTAAACCGGCATAAGGTAGCCGTCAACAACAAAACGGTAAAAGTAAGGTAGTTTGGGACAATAAATTTTTTTATAAGGTAGTTTCTTAGAAAAACTCGAAAATGAAAGGTAGTTTGGGACAAAAAATCCTAAAAAAAACATCGGGGGGTCAGGTCCCTACTAGTCCTACTAAGATCTTTCTTTGTGCTGAGTATTGCACTGCTGGAGTCTTGGAGAGCAAAACGTCTTGCATAGACCGAGTTCACAATAATTATACACCAAACTAATTTTATAAAAATACTGACTATATTAGGAAAAAAACTGACTATATCAGAAAATTGACTATATCATGCAAAAATTGATTATATAAAAAGTAATTATATCATATAAAAATTGACTATCAAAAGAAAACTGTGACTACATCAGATGAGAAAGGACTAATCAAGGTTTTTGGTGCAGTTATTGTGAAGTGATGTGAACACTGAACTCGGTTCATTTAAATTTTTTTGCTTGGAGAGTGGTTCACATGGGAAATAAGTATTTTGTCCTTGTTGCACAGGTCTTTAACTTGGACTGGCCCCCTCTAGAAAATTAATTAGGATTAATTAACAGGAATAATCTCACCTTTGTGCGATCTTCTAAAAACAGTCTCTCCTTTTAATAATCCCAAAATAATCCCATCTTAAAACGTAATCTTCTTTAAATGAGTCTTTTTACTTGGAACTTGTTGAACAGGTTAAATTCATTTCAATTTTTTTCTCACTCCCCACCCCACCCCACCCCACCCCGCCCACCAGCAAGCAGCAAACAACAGCCACCCATATCTCTCTGCCCCTCTTTCTTTTCTCCCTCACCACCACCGCCACCCAGACCTCCTTGCTGTTGGGATTAAGTAAATCCCTCACAGTGAAACCTTTCGATTCCCTCATCTCTTGCATTTTTCAATCTTCTGATTTGAATTTAATAATTGACACAAGTTTCAGGTCGACTTCCATTTGATACCCACTGTTACTCATTTTCCCTTCCTAGTAAACCCACCCCAATTTTCAATGAAATCTCCGCTCACTTCCATCGCCGAACGATCGAGGAGAGAGAGATAAAGTCAAAGAAGAAGAGAGAAAGAAAAATTATAAGATTGCAATGGCATTGTCTGCTTCAGACCTTCTGATGATGTACCAATTGCTCACAAATTTTCTCAGCGGCGACAAAACTATGCGTAAGCTAGCGGAAGCGGCTTTTGCAGTCGGAGTAAGAGGAGGGGAGAGAATCACCAGAGGGGTTATTGTTATTATGATTGTTGGCGACAATATCGAGGCGGGAGAGGAGGGATTGAACGGAAGTGACGGAGGAGGAGGAGTTGGTAGGGGAAGGGACTTCGGTGGTGTGGGAGGACGAGTAAGGCGGTTGGATTAGTTAGGGGTGGCGGTTGGTGAGGTTGGCAGAATCGCACAAGTTGTTGAGGGGAGGTGTGGTGGTGAGGCGGGGTTTGTTGGGGTGGTGGTCATGAGAAGTGGAGAGAGAGAGAGAAGAGAGTGATTTAATAAGCTAAAAAAAAACTAAAAAAAATTCTAGGCCAATTAGAATTAGACACGTCTCAACTATCACCTATTATACAAGTTACCATCAGGTTATGGCCCGTTATAAGAAGGCTAGGTGACAAGATGGGATTATTTTGAGATTATTAAAAGGTTGGACTATTTTCAGAAGATCGTGTAAAGGTGGGATTATTCCAGTCAATTAATTCAATTAATTATACCTCATTTATTTACGCCAGTATTTTGAAGTACTCGTCACAAGGAAAAAAAAAATTAACTCTCAACCAAACTTTTACCTAATTACCTCACTTTAGGCCAGCCACTTAAAATCAGCCATGTAGAAATTTAAATTTTTTATCAAGTAGCTATTATTATTTGCACCAAGCTCCCTTTTCACGGCTATATAAAGAGGCCAAGTATTCCACTTATATTTTCACCAAGCTCAACAAGTAAAAAAGAACCAGAAGTGAAAAAAGAGAGAATAAAAGAGATGGAGATGATGATGAAGAAGAGTGTGAGTGTGATTTTGGTGGTCATGTTTGCCATTGTTGTGATGTTAGCTACAACTGAAACAGCCTCGGCTGCTCGCGAACTTGATCCCCTCTCACGTGCACAAATTCTTCTTGCTCAAGAGTTTGTTAGCGACGCCCAGCGTCCACTCACTTGTGGTGGCCCAGGGGCTTTTTGCAGTCCATTCAACCCTTGTTGCAGAGATTATAATTGCTATGGAGTATGTGTACCCAAATGCTTTCCAAACTGCTATAACTAAACTAATAATATGCATGGAGTCTTCATAATTGTATACTCCAACCATAATTATAAATAAAGGCTGGAGCATTTCGTTTTTCCTTCATCTAGTTGTTGTTTTGAATTAACATGGAAATGTCATTTTGGATGATATACTCCTTGTTGATGTTGTTGTTGTAGAAGTAGTAGTTTTATGGTTTCAACTTTCAGTGCATGTAATGTTAATCTTCAATGAAATAAATGGTTTATGTGTTACCAAAAATGTTGTATCTTGCTACATAGACTGCATAAGTATTCGTAGGTCGTGGAGTATAAGTATATTGCTACTATCGCAGAGGGTCGTGGAGTATAACTCATGTATAAGTATTCGTAGATAGTGTAAACTGTAACATTTGAGCCAAAGGGTTGTTTTGTGAGGCAAGTTGCACTAGGAGAAAGGTATATCACTTGGGATGATATCAGGTAGGTGTTTATGGAGGAATGGATGTCAAATAATGAAAGTAGAGAAAATGGACCAACTAAGAATAGGCATAATTGGCCTCAATATTACAAACTATGGCGCGGATACACCAGTACCACCAACTTTGATTAAAAGCCAAAACACCCCAAACTATTGACATGGATGCAACGAGTGTCATAATGAGTCGAGAAAAGTTAATTTCGGCGTCATTATGACACTCACTGCACCCTGGCCAATAGTTTGTGGTGTTTTGGCTACTAGTCAAAGTTGGTGACGCTGAGCGCATCTGCACTAGTTTATGGTGTTGAGACAATTTTGACCTAAGAATAATATATCAAAGCTATGGATAAATTATAGTAGTTTATGGCAATGGATATTTGTGGAATGAGTGGCAGCTTATGTACCTAGAGAATAAACCATGGTATTTTCATACTAAAGTTTAAAGTTCTCATGGGAGGTTGACAGTGGGTTTACAAAGATGTTTCATGAGAAAATTCCTCCTAGAATTGGTTGTAGATTCATATCTCCCGTTTATTAGAAGATAAAGAGGGCGATATATATATGGAATCAAAGTGGTTCCTTAGAGGTAGTACTATTACTTAACTCTTTTCTAAGGATGGCCTCCCCTCTAAGGAGAGATTGTATCAAAGTCATGTTGCAGTCCCACTAGCCTGTGTTTTTTGCAACCACTATACTGAAACAACGCGTCATATTTTGGTGGAGTGTCCATTTACGGTAGACCTTTCAATTCGGCCTTTCCGTCCCATAATTTGACGAGAACCTTTGAGTCGTTCACTGAAAATGGGAACATGGTGGAAATTTTGAGCATCTTGCGGATGACCCTCACATTGAACCAACTTCAAGAGATGGTGATAGGTTGGTGGTTTGTTTGCTTCTTTAGAAATAAAACGTGCTTTAATGAGGAATCATTCAACATTAAAAATGCAACTATGATCATTCTGAACTATTGCAAGTCTTGGTTTAACCCATGGAATGCGGAGTTGACGGATCAAGAGCCTCTAAACACCAAAAAGCAGAAGCAAATGTCGCCCTCCCTAACTTCGATCCACTGGACCCCCCCTCCAATGGGTTGGAGTAAGCTAAATTTTGATGGATCTAAATCAGGCTCATCTCACTGTTCTTTCGGATTCATAATTAGAGATCATAAAGGCAGCCCAATTCAAATAGGGGCCAAAGCCCTTCCCCCGAACTGGTCAATTCTTATGGCGGAAGCCATGGGCCTCTATGCGGGCCTCAAGACTGCTATTTTCCTTGGAACCAGAAATCTTATAATTGAAGGTGACAATCTAACGGTTATTAATTCTTTCAGGAGGGTGTGGCAAATCCCGTGGGAACTTTCAAATCTCATCAAGGATGACAATCTGTTGTGTGTTGTTCTTCTAGATTTGGGATTGTGCGGTTGGATCTTCAGATCCATAAGAGGGGCTAAGTTCATCAATCTAACTCGCCCTAATTTTTCGTGATGGCTTCATGTGTCATCACACCTAAAAAATGCATCTTGTGGGAGGCCCTCCTGTAACACCCCCAAATTTCTCTCTTTTGAAAAACTTATTTTAATATAAAACTCCTTGGAAACTTGAGAAATTAATACCGCCACGCGATAACATTAAAGGCTTTAATACTAACTACTAACCGAACTTGAAACTAATGCAATTAAATAACTTAAATAACTCCTCTTTATTATTAATATATACTTTATTGTACAACTTTAACAATGGAAATATAGAAAATATAATAATAACTCCTTGGCTAATCATGATTCCTCACTACCCCCATACGAAGATGCATCATATCAACCTGTAAATTCCGCTCGCCAAAATAGGTCAAATCACAGGGACAAAGCCTATAAAACAACACAAACAAAACGCGTGTCGAAAAAATACCGAGTACATATATATGCGAATATAAAATCACTTTATTCAATTAAACATTTGAAATATTTAATTTCGAAAAACCTTTCTTGGATACTTGATAATACTTGACAATTATATAACATTAATAAAAGAAACATTTTCATGCTCTCGAAAGTCTGGAAATAGCTCCAAAATGCCAAATTAAAAGGCTATAATAAACAATTTTGAATATTCCCACTACTTGAGCTATAGATCCCATGGGATGAATTCGATGGCACAAAGATACTAGTTGAAATTATAATCATGTATGAGAAAAGGCATATGGTGTTCTTAGTAGCTTTTTTGAGATTGAAATAAAATATGCAAAACAAGTAATATAAAGGGTCCCAACCACACGAGAGTCATTTTGAGGTGTCTCAGATCTCTCGGAAAGGTCCCGGTAAAAGGAAGGTTGTTGAACCGGAAAAGTCCAAACATACCCCAAAAATAACTAAATTTGGGGGTTGAGGGAGTGAAGTTCTCGAGAGGAAAACATTTCGAAAGGGAGAAGTGCCTGAGAAAAGTAGAATATATGAAGAGCTGAATTGTGGTCCTCCCAAAATTGGGTGCGGAAGGGGCTGGGATTATGGGTTGAGTTTCTCGTATAATCTTGATGTGGGTCAGCAGCCATGGATGCTGCAGCAGTGGTGTAGCTGAGTTGGTGGTTTTCAATTTTTCATGGCAGATTACTTTAGAGAGAGAGAGAGCTGAAGGTGGCTGTAGAATAGGTAACAAGAAGGTTTCAGAATGAGCTTTCACCGACTGATATTGAACTAATAAAGACCGGAGGGAGTAATTCCAAAATCCATTTTGGGGGCGTGAAAGATTGAACTCGTCATGTACTCATGTTTTAGAGATTGGTGAACAACTATGGACAAGTTTTGCGGATTTGGATGAATTTCTCTTCGTGGAAAGTGTAATTCTGAAACGTTCTAAAAAACTTTTGTTCAGAATATGTACAATGTTGTATATATAATTCTAAATGTTGCTTGTCAATTAACAAATGTAATTTGTTTTTCCACTTCTTTAGCGTAGAGTTTGAGGAGAAATAAATATGTGATTCATAGAAGAAAAAAGAAAGTATAATTTATTGGGCATATTGTATTGAAATTAATAGTGTGGACCAACTTTCAAAAAAAATATATATATTGTGGACCAAAGAAAAGTGAGTGAGACAGGTAAAAATGATAATAAATAATTGGTGGGACTATTTTAAAATTAAAAAAAAAAGAAGTGGGTAAACTAATGAGGGACGCTCCAAAAAGAAAAGTGGGTAGTAAACTTAAATAAATAATAGGAAGTTACTAAGAATCTAAGATAGATGATATATTGCCTGATTTTCATGTACAACTTTTTGATGCCGTATACAATTTTTTTGTAGTTCAATACATAATATTTATGGTAAAATATAAATCTAATTCAGAAAAGTTTGGAATTAGGAATTTTTCTTCGTGGCATACGGAAGATACATTAAACAAGTAATGAGACAGAAGATAAAATAAATTATATCATCCTTAACACTAATGATATATCTATATCATTTGTAATTATGGAAAAATTATATATGTAATTTGGAATTATGGTTATGGATGATATATCATTAGTGTTAAGATGACAGCTGCTACCGCACATCCTAAACTGGTGAAACCGTGCCCAACTCCACTAGTCCCATGATTGTAGTGTAAATATGTGATTGATTAATGAGAAAAGGGGTGACGAATATTGATTTTGGTACTGGTGGGCAGAGAGATTAACATGGATCAAGTGCTTTGGGAGATTCTATGAAGTTAATCATGACAGTTCGTGAAAGAGAAGATTGAACCCAAACCAAAATCTCAATACAAAACCCAATATTTTGATTATAGCTTGCGACAAGGAAGACGTGTCTGACTACAAAACCAAGAAATTCGACCATATTACCTTGGCTTTTTTTGGTAATATTATTACCTTGTCACACAATCTATTCAAACAAAAAAGAGAGAAAAAGAAAAAGAAGACCTTGTCACACATATTCCATTGCAGGAAGATAGGCCATAAAGACTCAACGTGATAGTTCATGAAGAGAGATGATTTTTTTTAATCTACTAGATTTGATAGATGGGAGATTTGGAAGAAGATGATACAAGATCTCGGAGAGAAGGTGAGATCTAAAATTTCCTCAACTTCATGTGATAGATTTTTTGGATTAAAAAAGGATGAAATTTCCGTTTATTGTGTGATAATTGACGGGTTCGAAAAGAATGTCGTTCCCCGCTACTAAAAATTAAAGGGTTCAAGAGTGACATTCCTTTTGGATATATGGCGAGTTTGAAACAATTGCGATTTTAACAAGAGAGAAAAAAATGCAGGTTAGAAAAGAGTGAAGTTCCAGTTTGACTGGCAATTGACAGATTTGAAAAGATTAATGTTTTCATCATCAAGAAACTTATTTTTTTGTTGGAGTTGGCATCACCGATTTTGTGCATCTCTGACTCCAACAAAGACGAAGAAGTTTCAGTTCATCCGGATGTAGTGCTAATATAGAAGATATTTTTATATTTAAAATATATTTATATTTAAAATAAAAACCCAAAAAGATTTCCATCAAATATATACTATAAATGTTAATTTGTTTCTTGAAAAAATACAAAACAAATTATTAAATCTATACTAATATATTAAAAAGCGTTCCTAAGAACGTATATGTACCACGTGTCACCATCCCTCATTCAATAACACTCTATCCACGTCTTTCTCATATAGTAAAAAAAAGAAGCATTGTTAACGTGAAGATTCGAACCCATAACCTCAAGTATGGAAGAAAGAGATCCAACCATCACTCCACCATACTATTATTGCTTAATTAATCAAAATTAATGATGATATATGAATGGAAAACTTTTGAAATTCATATAATGAATGAGATGACTTTTTTAAATGAGTATGAGATGACCATTTTTTTTTTTGAAAAGAATGAGATGACTTATTTGACTACTACTAAATTGTAGCACAGAAAAATCCCGGGGCATCGCCCGGGCCTAAATACTAGTGGTTATATTAAAAAGTGAATTCTACAACTCTTGACAGCTTCTCTGCACATCACAATAAAAGACATAGGCTATGTTCAGTTCACCTTATTTTTGCTTATTTCAGATCAGATCAGATCAGATCAGATCAGATCAGATCAGATCAGATCAGATCAGAAAAAATAAGTTCAGATCAGATCAGATCAGAAAAAATAAGTTCAGATCAGATCAGATCAGATCAGATCAGATAAGTTCAGATCAGATCAGATCAGATAAGTTCAGATCAGATCAGATAAGTTCAGATTATGCTTATATTTAAAAACTTATTATTATTATCATCATGATTATTATGATTATTAGTATTACTAATGCTATTATTGTTATTGTAATAATTATTATTGTTGTTGTTATTATTATTATTATTATTATTATTATTATTATTATTATTATTATTATTATTATTATTATTATTATTATTATTATTATTATTATTATTATTATTATTATTATTATTACTACTACTACTTTATACAATTACTATTACTATTAATATTACTATTTACTAGTACATTTGTCAAAAAGATTATTATTATTGTCCTTGTTGTAATTATTAAATATTAATATTGGTAATTATTATTAATGTCGTTGCTATTATTATAAATGTCATTGATATCACTATTTGAAGCTATTTGTGTTCAAGAAGAAGGATGTTCTTTTGGCATTTATAAGTGTTCTTTTTTATATTTATTCAAATTAATAATTTTGATATGTGATGTTCTTTTTGATGTTGTACATGTAACGAACATGACAATAGTATATGATGTTTATTTTTTAAAAGAATTTTGGTAGAATAATATAAATTATATATTACTAGTTTATATAAAATATGAGTAGTATGGGATAACCTACAATGGTGTTGTCAATCACGTTTAAAATTTTCCCTACAAAGGATTTCAACTTATCTTTAAAAACAAAGTTTATATAGAACAAGACAACGATATAAGAACAATATTTAACCATTTTGTTCAAGATCATATGATTATATATATTTATAGGTTTATTTATGATAAAAAAGAACAATTTATTGATATAACAAATAACATGTTGTTAGTTAGATCCAAACATGTCATCAATATAAAAATAACATCTATCTTTTATTTTTAAAATGTGTTCTTTAAATAGATCTTGTATGCTTCTTTCGTATATATTCTTTTTTTAATATCATTATATGTTTTTTTCATTACTACCTAAATTT
This sequence comes from Beta corolliflora, assembly GCA_947648045.1. Lineage (NCBI taxonomy): Eukaryota > Viridiplantae > Streptophyta > Magnoliopsida > Caryophyllales > Amaranthaceae > Beta > Beta corolliflora. The sequence goes on along the minus strand of CANSZD010003048.1, from coordinate 123,459 downwards.
TTATTATTAACGGACCTTGAACATGAGTGTTTTTTTATTTTTAATTTTTTTGAGCCCCTTTCGGGAATCCCGTGGTAAGATGAATTTTCTGCAGGGTGCCTCGCACAAGGCCACTCACCTAAAGACCCCACAAGCCCCCAACCCCCTCCCCCACCCACAACAATATTAAAATATATGCTTCCACCAAGATTTGAACCTTGCTCTCCCATGTGGGAGGTAAGCCACGCCATCGACCCAAGAGCCCTTAGTCTTTTATTTTGTAATTGTGTGTTCATATACTAATGTGCTCTTTTTCAAAAAAAAAAAAACTAATTATGCTATAATAATAATAATAATAATAATAATAATAATAATAATAATAATTATTATTATTATTATTATTATTATTGTTATTATCATTATTATTATTATATTATTTATATTATTATTATTATTATTATTGAAAGTTGTGCATACTAATAAAATGATAATAATAGTAATACTAGTAATGAAATACAAAGTAATAATAATATTAGTAATAATATGTTTTTTAAAAGATAAGATAAGATCATATCGGATCGGATCGGATCGATCGGATCGATCGGATCGGATCGAATCGTCGGATCGGATCGGATCGGATCGATCGATCGGATCGATCGAATCGAAAAAATAAGTTCGGATCGATCGATCGGAAAAAATAAGTTCAGATCAGATCAGATCAGATCAGATCAGATCAGATAAGTTCAGATCAGAAAATTTCAGGTGAACTAAACATAGCCATAGTATAAGAATAAATGATAACAAGAAAAAAAAGAAAGAATTAAATGATAACCTTCAACTACTACGGTACTACCCTAAGCCTAGTGGCCAGTTCCTAGTAATACAGTACTACTTACCCTCTTATCAAAAAGTAAAAATGACCCTTCAAAGAAAAGATAAAAAAAATGAAATAATTAAAGTAAACTAGTAAAGTAACAAAGAAAAAAAAAAAGTACGACACTTCACTTTCATCTTCATTCATCACGACCTTACCAGTTCTTTTTCTTTTCTCTCATTCTCCCTTACCGCCAGTAACTTCACCGGTGAGATGGCCGGCGGCAATCTCTGTCAAGCAATCAATTCGTCTCATCGCGGCGTTCAAAAGCCCCATAACTTCGTTCAACTAGATCGACACTTTCACCTTCAATTTTCAGATCTGAATATTGATGGTGGTATCGTTCTTCTTTGGTGCAATTGTGCAAATTCAATGGAAATTAGAAGGTATGTGGACAATTTGGTAACAAATCTGATTTTTTTTTTTCAAATATGTCTTCACTTTACATCTTCCCCTACCTTGCCGTATCCGAGTGCAAATAGCCGGATCTGACACGTATTTCGTACCCGGATTCGTGTCGTATCGTGTCGACACGGGTACGCCGGCGAAATAGCCGTATCCGAGTATCATAGCGCACAACCACTGAACCACCACAACAAATATCACTGCCATTCTGCCAACATAAAGATGGGCATCAAAATTAATCTTCACGAACTGATGTGTGAAAAGTAATGGAGTTTATTAATATTTAAATTTTTATATTGACATGTATGAAAATTACAAGTGTAATGATCTTTGTAAAACAGAAGGAGTACTTTTGTACCTTAATATTTGACATTATACTCGTGAGATGAAATCTAATCAGAATAGAATATTATTATAGTGTTTAAAATTTCTGGCACCATTCAATCAGATTCAACCAATCAAAGTAGTTCCACAATCATATGTTGTTTTTATTAATATCATCTACGTATATGTATTTCACACACAATAAAGATTTATTTACAAATCTAATAAGCATACCGACAATAACTCATGCCAAATATGCAAACGAAAAGATGGCCTTGACCCCCGCCTGACCTAAAACCGCACATTATGGGTTATGATCACGGATTTGTCAACCCAACCCCAAATTGACCTGACCGAGATTGACCCGATCCAAAACGACGCCGCAACTTGTCATGTCTAAACTAAATGCTAAAATCATGCCATACCTTTAAACATTAACGGGTAAGTAAACTGCATGACCCATAATGTTTAAATTACCACTTCCATTCATGTTTAAAGGTATGACATAATCTTATGCCATACCTTTAAACATGAACGGAAGAGGTCATTTAAACATTTACCATCTTTTGCCATATCTTTAAACATGTCAAATATTATATCCATATAGTGTAAAAAGTCAATATGATACATCTATTAACAAATGGATGAAGTATCATTCTAATAACAAATAGACTAGGCGAAAAACAGGCCCAAAACAAGAAACGGGTTAGTAAACCGCATGCACCGTAGATTGAGCAGCAAACTATCATTCCTCTAGCAGAAGATGTTAACATTGGTCATTGAAGGACCTTGACCATGGCCATCGTGATTAGTAATCAACATTGGTCATTGAAGGGGAAAGTTGAGCAACAAAACAAGAATTAACTTACTGTTCCAGCTAGTAGGAGTCTATACTACAAAACTGAAATCCAAATGGCGCTTGTACAAAGTACAAACTCTACAACTTAAACTCAAATTAAGAGGGAACTTGTACAAACTGAAATCCCCATGTAAATAATCAAACGGAACGGAACGGAACTGACGAGTAGGAGTCTACAAACTGCATCAATATCAATTCATGATCAAAATTTACCAATTTATGACATTTAATCCAAAATTATTACGACCCCCATTTCTCAATAAGTGCAACATAGAGAAAGTAGGGGAACACCAAGGAATGTAGAGAGAAAAAGTTGGGATCACAATAAAGTAGAGTAATTTAAGTGATAAAACAAAAAAGTTGTGGTCCCCTCTTGTTTTTTGGTGGCATATTTGTAATAATATCAACTTTTTTTACCATTTCGGCATTCTGCACTTATTATGACTATTCCAAATAAGGAAAGTGTTGCACTTATTAAGAAACGAAGGTAGTATAACCCAATACTCAAACTTTTAAGATGCCGAACTGAACTCCAATGGATGAAACATAATTTCATGGAAATTTTGAGAGGATCGAAGATTTGCTGTAATTTTTTTTTCATTTTAGTGAATGCTGTAATTTAACTTACTGTCAAAGAATCAATGAAAGATGTCTCTGGTTAGGGACAGAGTTACAAGATTGTTAGCCATCGTAGGAATTTGCCATTCACCCTCAACCAAACTTTTGCGCAGTTACCTCATTAATTCACTCCAGCCACTTAAAATCAGCCATGTAGAATTTTTCATCAAGTAGCTACTAGCCTACTATATTATTTACACCAAGCTCCCTTTTCACGGCTATATAAAGAGACCAAGTACTCCACTAAAATTTCTACTTAGACTGTAAAAAAAAATAGCAAAGCTTATTAACACTTGTGGTGTACAAAAAAAAGATATCGGGGCCAGGTTCCTACTAGCCCCTACTAAGATCTTTGCTTGCGCTGAATACTGCAGTGTTGGAGTCTTGGAGAGCAAAACGTCTTTCGTGGACGGGGTTCACAATAGATGTGATCCATGGGCCGGCCTGGGATTTGGCAAAAAAAAGTTGCCCGTTTCGGACCAAAGCCTCGGGCCGAAATTTCTGCGCCAAAACCCGCTAATTCGGGCCATGCCAAGCGGACTTTTCGGGTCATTTTCAGGACGGGCCAATTTTTAGCCTAATTTTCCATATTTAAGCTTCCTGTGGCACAATTTTTTTGCCCAAAAATCGGGACGGGCCAGGCCCGAACCACAAGACGAAAAATTGTGCCAAAAACATTCCATCTTTGGGCCGGGCCGGGCCAACGGGCCGAGCCCATGTTGATCACCTCTAGTTCACAATAACTTGTTGCGCACCAAACTGATTTTATCACACAAATACTGACTAGAAAAAAAAACTGACTATATCATACTAAAACTGACTATATCAGAAAATTGACTATATCATAAAAAAATTGACTATATAAAAGGTGATTATATCATACAAAAACTGACCATCTAAAGAAAATTGGTGACTACATCTGTACATCAGATGAGAAAGGACTATATCCGGTGCAGTTGTTGTGAACATTGAACTCGGTTCATTTAAATTTTTTTGCTTGGAGAGTGGTTCACATGGGAAATGAGTATTTTGTCCTTGTTACACATGTCTTTAACTTGGCCTTGCCCCTCATAAAAAAACAAAATTAGAAAATTAATTACCTCACTCATTCACGCCAGTATTTTATACTTATCACAAGAAAAAAAATTAACTCTCAACCAAACTTTTACCTAATCAGTAATTACCTCACTTCAGGAATCAGGCTAGCCACTTAAAATCAGCCATGTAGAAATTTGAAATTTTTATCAAGTACTCCCTTTTCACGGTCACGGCTATATAAAGAGGCCAAGTATTCCACTTATATTTTCACCAAGCTCAACAAGTAAAAAAGAACCAGAAGTGAAAAAAGAGAGAATAAAAGAGATGGAGATGATGATGAAGAAGAGTGTGAGTGTGATTTTGGTGGTCATGTTTGCCATTGTTGTGATGTTAGCTACAACTGAAACAGCCTCGGCTGCTCGCGAACTTGATCCCCTCTCACGTGCACAAATTCTTCTTGCTCAAGAGTTTGTTAGCGACGCCCAGCGTCCACTCACTTGTGGTGGCCCAGGGGCTTTTTGCAGTCCATTCAACCCTTGTTGCAGAGATTATAATTGCTATGGAGTATGTGTACCCAAATGCTTTCCAAACTGCTATAACTAAACTAATAATATGCATGGAGTCTTCATAATTGTATACTCCAACCATAATTATAAATAAAGGCTGGAGCATTTCGTTTTTCCTTCATCTAGTTGTTGTTTTGAATTAACATGGAAATGTCATTTTGGATGATATACTCCTTGTTGATGTTGTTGTTGTAGAAGTAGTAGTTTTATGGTTTCAACTTTCAGTGCATGTAATGTTAATCTTCAATGAAATAAATGGTTTATGTGTTACCAAAAATGTTGTATCTTGCTACATAGACTGCATAAGTATTCGTAGGTCGTGGAGTATAAGTATATTGCTACTATCGCAGAGGGTCGTGGAGTATAACTCATGTATAAGTATTCGTAGATAGTGTAAACTGTAACATTTGAGCCAAAGGGTTGTTTTGTGAGGCAAGTTGCAACTTGCACTAGGAGAAAGGTATATCACTTGGGATGATATCAGGTAGGTGTTTATGGAGGAATGGATGTCAAATAATGAAAGTAGAGAAAATGGACCAACTAAGAATAGGCATAATTGGCCTCAATATTACATAAGTAATTATATTCTCTATACATAAAAATTATTTTAGCCACCTGCGGATTCTGCTGCCGGATTGCCCTCTCTCACCAAATTGACCTTAATGACCCCGGGTCCTTAATAGTGGACAAAAGTTTAAAGAAATTCTTTCTTTCCTTACTTTAACCTCTTTCCCAGATTGAAAAATTATATGCATTTGAAATGGGGTAGTCAAAGTAATGATATGTCTCAAAAGTAATTATATTCTCTCTGTCTTATATTAATCGATACATTTTATGTTTTTGCCTGTTCTACATTAATTAATACACTTTTTAAAATCTCATGGTCCTACAAAATTTGTATTATTTCTCTCTTGATGAGAAATCTAATAATGTAATAAAAAAACATCACCCACACTTTTATTATAAAAATAATTGAAGCCCTATAATCTGTTAACTACAATAAATAAAATTACCTCACTATCGACAATAAAATAAAGACGTCAAATGATTAATCTGGTCAAAAGTGACTGGACTTGAAATTGATTTGAACCAAATTTGTTAAAAGATTGGCTTTAATTGACTTGAAATCTTAAAGTCTCATGCAAGTTAATTTAGAATATACTTCAAACTCAATAATTCATACTTATCAACGTGAACTCAACCTGCTAAAGATAATCCTATGACTCACATAACCCAAAAGACCAACTCAACATGACAAAAAACTCACAAAAGTTTAGTGAAGATAATGAAAGCCCACTAGGCGCCCGAACCGAACCGACCGAATCGAAACGAGTTGAACATAATAAAAGTAAAATTATGAGAGGAAAGTAGTTGAACTGAACATAACTGAAACTGTGCCTAAAAGATTACGGCCTAAAACCTACGTTAATAGCAAGGAATACTTCGAACTTGGAAAATTCGATTGAGTGACGCAAAACTGATATTTGATCCGCTGTTGAGATAGATTGGGTGGGTTTATTGGATATTTGGATGTGTCAAAGTGGACAATCTGTTGTGTGTTGTTCTTCTAGATTTGGGATTGTGCGGTTGGATCTTCAGATCCATAAGAGGGGCTAAGTTCATCAATCTAACTCGCCCTAATTTTTCGTGATGGCTTCATGTGTCATCACACCTAAAAAATGCATCTTGTGGGAGGCCCTCCTGTAACACCCCCAAATTTCTCTCTTTTTGAAAAACTTATTTTAATATAAAACTCCTTGAGAAACTTGAGAGTGTTACCGCCACGTGATAACATTAAAGGCTTTAATACTAACTACTAACTGAACTTGAAACTAATGCAGCGGAAATAACTTAAATAACTCCTCTTTATTATTAATATATACTTTATTGTACAACTTTAACAATGGAAATATAGAAAATATAATAATAACTCATTGACTAATCATGATTCCTCACTAGCTCCCCCATATGAAGTATGCATCATATCAACCTCAGAAATTCCCGCTCGCCAAAATAGAGGTCATCACGGGGACAAAGCCATAAAACAACACAAACAAAACGCGTGTCAGTAAAAATACTGAGTACATATATATGCGGAATATAAAATCACTCTATTTAATTAAACATTTGAAATATTTAATTTCGAAAAACCTTTCTTGGATACTTGATAATACTTGACAATTATATAACATTAATAAAAGAAACATTTTCATGCTCTCGAAAGTCTGGAACACTACAAGAAAAGAGCAAATCAACGACGGCTAAAAGCCGTCGGTGATGTCCCCAAAAGCCGTCGCTAATAAATCAACGACGGCCAACCGTCGTTGATTGACAGTCGGTATATGAATGGTCGCTGATATTAGAATCAACGACCGTCAAGCCGTCGGTGATTGTTTTAACGACGGTTTAATGACAATCAGCGACGGTTTATAAAACCCAACGTTGATCCCCAATTAACGACCGTTTAAAGCCGATGGTGAATCAGCGACGGTTTTAAACCGTCGCTGATTCACCGTCCGCTTTTAACGGTCGTTGATTTCGATAAATCAACGTCTGTTTAAAACCGTCGCTAAGGTATTTAAGCAGTCGTTGATTTCGTGTCCATGCATACACAGAGAACCTTACAGCGACTGTCTAGCCGTCGTTGATTTAATGTTTAACCGTCGCTGTTGTTACAAAATAATATTATTTAAAATTCTATTGTTCTTAATAATAATTAAACCTGTACCCGCACTACCATGCTACCTAAATATACCACGCTAAAGTCAGTTTCTCCATCGCATTCAATTTTTTCAATTACAAAAATATGCAATTTTGATATATATTAAAATTTACATAGATACTTGTATAATTACCTGAAATAGATTACATTTATGTACACAAAATAGATCCCGATGTCGGGAAATAAAGTAGATGTCGGTGTTTACAAAATATATATATCGACAAAGCTAGAAACTAATACGCTAGATGCCGATAAATATAGACACTAGATGTCTATAGTTAGACAAACTACCTAGATTAAATATATGTACGCAAAATAGATCCCGTGTGGGGAAATAAAGTAGAAGTCGGGTTGACAAAAAAATAACCCGACACATCAAGAAACGAAGAGAGATGCCGATAAGTATTTACACTACAAGAAAATAGTTAGACTAACTATATCCAACTATAAGTTAGTTACCTAGTTGTCCACGGCCAAAAAAACTACATCGTCAAGGGTGGCTCACGTAGCACTACCGCCACCACCAAACCCAGGGGTCATCTTCTCGGTCCGCGTTGTGGAGTGGGGCCTGGGTCGCAACCCGAGAACATGTGGCCGAAACTAGACATGTTCCTCATCATTTCCTCTATGAGGGCCCGACGTGACTCTTCCACCCGCGCTGCGACCATTGCCTCCACCTCTCCCATCCGTGCAGCGACCTTTGCCTCCACTTGCGCCTCAATCTGAGAAAAAATGGACGGCTCATACGGTTGTGAAGAGCCGCCATCTCCTCGCCCTGATGCAGAGTTGTAGTACAAATGATCTCCCTGACCCAACCCCTTGAACTTTTCCTCTGTTCCTCCCCCAACCTGTCTCCCAATACAACGACATCGGGGTTCGGCCGTGACCCCCGAGTGGTACAATGATCCAACCTTCTTATTGTATGTCTCCCGCATTTGGTTAAATATACTCATATTCAAATAATATAAAGTGCCAAAATGGCATATATTTGGTTCTATCTTTCCTATTTTGTGTATTTTCAATCAAAACAACTTATAATCACATTAAACTAACTATATATATGATGTTTGAGGTGTTTATAACTTAAACTAGCATCAAACTACTCGTGATCATTTAATTTCAAGTGAAATGGCCTAAAATGGCCTATATTGGCGTATATTTGGTTCTATCTTTCCTATTTTGTGTATTGTCAATCAAAACAACTTATAATCACATTAAACTAACTATATATATGATGTTTGAGGTGTTTATAACTTAAACTAGCATCAAACTAGTCGTATTCATTCAATTTCAAGTGAAATGGCCTAAAATGGCCAAAATGGCCTATATTTGGTTCTATCTTTCCTATTTTGTGTATTTTCAATCAAAACAACTTATAATCACATTAAACTAACTATATATATGATGTTTGAGGTGTTTATAACTTAAACTAGCATCAAACTACTCGTGTTCATTTAATTTCAAGTGAAATGGCCTAAAATGGCCTATATTGGCGTATATTTGGTTCTATCTTTCCTATTTTGTGTATTTTCAATCAAAACAACTTATAATCACATTAAACTAACTATATATATGATGTTTGAGGTGTTTATAACTTAAACTAGCATCAAACTAGTCGTATTCATTCAATTTCAAGTGAAATGGCCTAAAATGGCCTATATTAGCCTATATTTGGTTCTATCTTTCCTATTTTGTGTATTTTCAATCAAAACAACTTATAATCACATTAAACTAACTATATATATGATGTTTGAGGTGTTTATAACTTAAACTAGCATCAAACTAGTCGTATTCATTCAATTTCAAGTGAAATGGCCTAAAATGGCCAAAATGGCCTATATTTGGTTCTATCTCTCCTATTTTGTGTATTTTCAATCAAAACAACTTATAATCACATTAAACTAACTATATATATGATGTTTGAGGTGTTTATAACTTAAACTAGCATCAAACTAGTCGTATTCATTCAATTTCAAGTGAAATGGCCTAAAATGGCCAAAATGGCGTATATTTGGTTCTATCTTTCCTATTTTGTGTATTTTCAATTAAAACAACTTATAATAACATTAAACTAACTATATATATATGATGTTTGAGGTGTTTATAACTTAAACTAGCATCAAACTACTCGTGTTCATTTAATTTCAAGTGAAATGGCCTAAAATGGCCTATATTAGCCTATATTTGGTTCTATCTTTCCTATTTTGTGTATTTTCAATCAAAACAACTTATAATCACATTAAACTAACTATATATATGATGTTTGAGGTGTTTATAACTTAAACTAGCATCAAACTAGTCGTATTCATTCAATTTCAAGTGAAATGGCCTAAAATGGCCAAAATGGCCTATATTTGGTTCTATCTTTCCTATTTTGTGTATTTTCAATCAAAACAACTTATAATCACATTAAAATAACTATATATATTATGTTTGAGGTGTTTATAACTTAAACTAGCATCAAACTACTCGTGTTCATTTAATTTCAAGTGAAATGGCCTAAAATGGCCTATATTGGCGTATATTTGGTTCTATCTTTCCTATTTTGTGTATTTTCAATCAAAACAACTTATAATCACATTAAACTAACTATATATATGATGTTTGAGGTGTTTATAACTTAAACTAGCATCAAACTAGTCGTATTCATTCAATTTCAAGTGAAATGGCCTAAAATGGCCTATATTTGGTTCTATCTCTCCTATTTTGTGTATTTTCAATCAAAACAACTTATAATCACATTAAACTAACTATATATATGATGTTTGAGGTGTTTATAACTTAAACTAGCATCAAACTAGTCGTATTCATTCAATTTCAAGTGAAATGGCCTAAAATGGCCAAAATGGCGTATATTTGGTTCTATCTTTCCTATTTTGTGTATTTTCAATCAAAACAACTTATAATCACATTAAACTAACTATATATATGTTTAGAAGTATGTACCGAGATTTGCTTTGCTTTCTTGTTTGCTGGGATTTCTCCTTTTCCAGGAATAGTCTTAAAATGAGTCTTCAAGAACAACTCCGGGAGCAAAGGGGAGTACTCCTCCTCTACTCTTTGCTCGTACACATTGTTGAACAAAGGCTTTATTTTTTAATCATACCGAAAATGTCATGTAAAGTACACTAAGTAGTAGATATGAAACATATTTACCATCTTCCTAGCATGCTGTGCCGCCGAAATAGAACCCTGAAAGTGTGACGGCTCAATTGGATTAGACAGGGAGCCACCTCTTCTGTTCTTCTTCGCCTTTTCAGATTTTTCCCGAAATGTTGGCTCTTCACTTCTCTTCTTCATGTCTTCGTAGATCGTCTCCCCCAACCATTTTGGCCTTTCTTTGGCTTTCTTAACCACCCAGTATCGCAAGTCTCTCAGACGAGATGAAGCTTTTTTCTTGTAATCCTTCTTCACTAGGCCTTCTAACTCAGGAGCCCATTCGTAAATACCCTTCAGTCAAACATTAAACAAAGATATTAATAAAGTAATATAATCAATGAAATTTTTGGGACTCCGATGCATGCATACTGTGAAAATGTTCCACCAATGCGTCTTTGTTGCATTGTCGACCTCACTGTAATTGAACCAAGGTTGTCGAAAATGACCCTGGAAAATGTCAGTGATGGACCCACTAACCTTGTTATCATCGAACCTGAATTGAAAACCAAACAAACACGTGAATTGTGAATACCATTGCATACAAATATCATGAAGCATATAGTAGCTTACTAACTTACCATAATCCAGTAGGGCTTAAAACCTTTCTTGGTGCACGGTTCGAACCTTCACCTTCCTCCGTATGAGTGTTCGGAGTCTCCGGTACGTGGCTACCAATGTCACGTGCCTGTGAATCATCTCCCTGTGTCTCTACTATAGGGTTCTGGCTTCCTTCTACTTCTGGTGACTGAAAAAGCTGCATCGGAATCAAAGTCCCACGACCTTGGCTTCCACCTAAGCCACCTCGACCTCCGCAGCCCTTAGGATTTGACATGATTACCTAAAATGCAACAAGTTAGAAATGCGCAAGATTAAACAAAACAATTGAAATAAACTCTTGTTACATTAAAGTATGAATAATCCAAGAATAAAAAACATGATTTCTTCAATATTAACAAATTACAACTTTATTTGCACCAAAAAACAAATCACATATATTGGGAAGAAAACAAAACGACTTATAATAATGGGCAAAACATATGGCTTATATTAACAAAACAAAACCTTGTAGTAGTTTGCAAAAAAAAAAGAACCCCATGCAGCCCCTCCCCCCTCACTGACCCCCCTGCAGCCCCTCCCCCCTCACTGACCCCCCACTGCACGCCCCCTCACCGACCCCCCGCCGACCCCCTCACCGACCCCCCGCCCAGCCCCTCCCCCTCACCGAACCCCGCACAACCCCCCTCACCGACCCCCCTGCCTGACCCTCCCCCTCACCGACCCCCACGCACGGCCCCCTCCCCGACCCCCTGCGGCCCCTCCCCCCTCACCGACCCCCCCACGGACCCCTCCCCCTCAATGAACCCCTGCACAGCCCCTCCCCCCTCACTAAGATTTACAAAAACAGATTGCCTAAGGCATAGTTGATCCAAGATCGACGTCGAAGACCATGAACAATTCAATTTGAAACGGTCCATAGATTGTTATGGTATTTTCTTATGTGAACTGTGCTGTGTGCATTAGCTGAACATAGATGTTTGTCAGTGTTCGACAGTCAAGTCCATCTGAAGTTGAACATTGGGTGACTATTCACTCTTGATCAGAATAACACGATTAGAAATGAAATAAAACTAATTTCTTTTCATCATTACAGATCTTGCATTATTCTGATGTATGCTGCAGTCTTCGAATTACCAAAGCTAACAAATCTCAGATATTAAGAGACACTAAATCCTCAAATGCTAAATGCACAGGCAGCAGTCACAGTAGCTAGTAGAGGATATAAATCCAACCAAAACCCCAAAAAAACTGTTGGGACCTTTACTTGAGAAAGAAAAAAAAAATCTACGATCCCCAGAGCATACCAATTAATTAGTAGCTACCATCCTTTTATACCAAGAGCAAAGCAAAAGTAATGAACCTAACCGCCTACGATCCCAACAGAATTCTTGCCACCTCTTTCACTCAACTAACTAATTCATAGTAGTGCTATATTCTCATTCCACCCTAATTAAATCATATTAATCTCAATGCACATATGGGGCGAGATGACCATATAATCACATTGGATCTAAGCTAGGTTATACTTTAGATTCAATGCATGTACGAGCCATATAAGGGAAAAACTAACAACACGGAAAACCCGGATCATGCAAACTTATGCAAGTAGGGGTGACCAAACACGAGTCGGCGAGGTGCCACCTCTCAAGGCAATAAACACACACTTAAGGAATGAACCCTCAATTGACACAACAGCAACAACTCATTTCAGAAACAAAATGTCATTGATAACCAATTTCAAATAAATCAGTTTTCTCACACACATTTAGTGTAGTTTTAGCCACTCAAACGTCAACCCTTATTCCCTTAATCAACAGAAAAACACAGGCATAGCACAAAGCAATGCTGAATTATTCAGATAACTACAATCAAACACACATTTAGTGTAGTTTTAGGGTTTGAGTAACTTCAATCGAACCCCCCAAAATCTAAATTTCTTCAAATTCACCAATGAAAAACGATAAAACCAAAATCAAACAAAGTTCTAACTCAAATATAAAAACTGAAAATTCAAATAACAAATTCAATTAAGTACCTGGAATAGTAGTCGAACTTACAGATTCCAAGTGAATTTTCGAATTTGAGGTATTACCGGCGGCGAGGACGCCCGGCGAACTTGGTGTTTATAACTTATATCCCAAAAACCCCATTTTTAGGGTTTGATGAGTAACTAAAAAAAAAAAAACAAACCACGAACCTTCAGAAATTACCGGCGGCAAGGAGAGCGAAAATGGGCTGTCGCCGGTAGTCGGAACGGCAAGGAGGTCTGACCTTGGCCTTCAATTCGCGCGCCCTCCTCTCCCTTTTGTGTTTTGAGAAAAGAGTTTTGAAAATAAACGACTGAAAAACAACACAGATGCTCATTTTAACTCCTTCGTACTCAGCGACCGTTAAACACCGTCGCCTAAAGTTAAAAAAAATATAAAATTTAAAATAATAAAAACAACGACGGTTTTTAACCGTCGTTGATATTCAGCGACCGTTTACCCGTCGTTAAATTCTTCAAAAGCTGTCGGTGATTACCGTCGGCTCAAAGCGGTCGCTGAAGTAAAAACAACGACCGTTTCGCCAACCGTCGTTGTGAAGCAGTCGTTGTTTCAGCATTTTCTTGTAGTGGAAATAGCTCCAAAATGCCAAATTAAAAGGCTATAATAAACAATTTTGAATATTCCCACTACTTGAGCTATAGATCCCATGGGATGAATTCGATGGCACAAAGATACTAGTTGAAATTATAATCATGTATGAGAAAAGGCATATGGTGTTCTTAGTAGCTTTTTTGAGATTGAAATAAAATATGCAAAACAAGTAATATAAAGGGTCCCAACCACACGAGAGTCATTTTGAGGTGTCTCAGATCTCTCGGAAAGGTCCCCGGTAAAAGGAAGGTTGTTGAACCGGAAAAGTCCAAACATACCCCAAAAATAACTAAATTTGGGGGTTGAGGGAGTGAAGTTCTCGAGAGGAAAACATTTCGAAAGGGAGAAGTGCCTGAGAAAAGTAGAATATATGAAGAGCTGAATTGTGGTCCTCCCAAAATTGGGTGCGGAAGGGCCGGGATTATGGGTTGAGTTTCTCGTATAATCTTGATGTGGGTCGGCGGCCATGGATGCTTGCGGCAGTGGAGGAGATGGAACAGTGGTGTAGCTGAGTTGGTGGTTTTCAATTTTTCATGGCAGATTACTTTAGAGAGAGAGAGAGAGAGAGCTGAAGGTGGCTGTAGAATAGGTAACAAGAAGGTTTCAGAATGAGCTTTCACCGACTGATATTGAACTAATAAAGACCGGAGGGAGTAATTCCAAAATCCATTTTGGGGGCTTGAAAGATTGAACTCGTCATGTACTCATGTTTTAGAGATTGGTGAACAACTATGGACAAGTTTTGCGGATTTGGATGAATTTCTCTTCGTGGAAAGTGTAATTCTGAAACGTTCTAAAAAAACTTTTGTTCAGAATATGTACAATGTTGTATATATAATTCTAAATGTTGCTTGTCAATTAACAAATGTAATTTGTTTTTCCACTTCTTTAGCGTAGAGTTTGAGGAGAAATAAATATGTGATTCATAGAAGAAAAAAGAAAGTATAATTTATTGGGCATATTGTATTGAAATTAATAGTGTGGACCAACTTTCAAAAAAAATATATATATTGTGGACCAAGAAAGAAAAGTGGAGTGAGAAGGTAAAAATGATAATAAATAATTGGTGGGACTATTTTAAAATTAAAAAAAAAGAAGTGGGTAAACTAATGAGGGACGCTCCAAAAAGAAAAGTGGGTAGTAAACTTAAATAAATAATAGGAAGTTACTAAGAATCTAAGATAGATGATATATTGCCTGATTTTCATGTACAACTTTTTGATGCCGTATACAATTTTTTTGTAGTTCAATACAGAATATTTATGGTAAAATATAAATCTAATTCAGAAAAGTTTGGAATTAGGAATTTTTCTTCGTGGCATACGGAAGATACAGTAAACAAGTAATGAGACAGAAGATAAAATAAATTATATCATCCTTAACACTAATGATATATCTATATCATTTGTAATTATGGAAAAATTATATATGTAATTTGGAATTAGGGTTATGGATGATATATCATTAGTGTTAAGATGACAGCTGCTACCGCACATCCTAAACTGGTGAAACCGTGCCCAACTCCACTAGTCCCATGATTGTAGTGTAAATATGTGATTGATTAATGAGAAAAGGGGTGACGAATATTGATTTTGGTACTGGTGGGCAGAGAGATTAACATGGATCAAGTGCTTTGGGAGATTCTATGAAGCTAATCATGACAGTTCGTGAAAGAGAAGATTGAACCCAAACCAAAATCTCAATACAAAACCCAATATTTTGATTATAGCTTGCGACAAGGAAGACGTGTCTGACTACAAAACCAAGAAATTCGACCATATTACCTTGGCTTTTTTTGGTAATATTATTACCTTGTCACACAATCTATTCAAACAAAAAAGAGAGAAAAAGAAAAAGAAGACCTTGTCACACATATTCCGTTGCAGGAAGATAGGCCATAAAGACCCAAATGCTTTCCAAACTGCTATAACTAAACTAATATGGAGTTTTCATAATTATATACTCTAACCATGATTGACAATAAATGTTGGAGTATTTCCTTTTTCTGTTCTTGTTCATCTAGTTGTTGTTTTGAATTAATATGGAGATGTCATTTTGGATGATATACTCCTTGTTGATGATGTTGTTGTACAACAGTACAAGTAGACTCAGTGGCGGACCTAATTAAGGGACATGGGGGTACAGCTGTACCCCCAAATTCAAAAAAAAAAAATCAGCTTTTTTTTAAAAAAAAAAAAAGAAAAAAAGAAGAAAAGAAAGGTTGAATCACGCTGGGCAAAGGAAGTAAGGCACGCGGGATTTCATTTCTCTCTCTCCTCTCTCCTCTCTCCTCTCTCCTCTCTCTCCTCTCTCTCTCTCACTCAACCGAAAGTCCGAAACCGAGACAACCTCCGGCCTCCGCCACTGTCAACCGAAACCACACACCCGAGGAACCACCGTGTCCACCGAGCACCATTGAGGTCTTTGAGGAGCGCCGACTGAAATCACTCAATCAGACAACGGTAAGTCTTAGTTTCGAACTTTTGTGTTTTAATTTCATATTAGTTAGGATCGTGAAGCTCTTCTTGAAGGTGTTGCAATGGCTGGCCTTGTTGGCGTTCTTCGCCAACTCGGTGAGACGGTGACTTAGCTGAGTTAGTTTGTTTCTCTTTTTTCAATTTCTCTGTTTTCAATGTGTTAGGGTTTGAATTTGAGTTTTGAATGATTTGATATGATTTTAATTGGTTTATTGTGTAATGAATTCATGTTTTGCTGAGATCTACTTGAACTCGACTTTTCGGATTGAGCTTTTAATTTACATTTGCTGTGAATGCGATTTTTTGCGGACATTGCATAATTAGATCAGTTTGTTTGAATATGAAGTATATTTTTGTGTCTATAAATGGAAGTACTTATGATTCTGCTCTTTGAGGATATTCAATTGTGGGAGGAGATATTCCATTCATGTTTTAATTTGGACATTGTTGATTAATTAGTTAGGGTTTGCTTATTGAAATTCGAAATTGAAATTGACAATTAATTTTATGAATTCAATTAGGAAATGACAAATGATACACCCAAGTCAAGTAAATCCAAGGGAAAGCTAGTTAAGCAACCCGATCTTCGACAATTCATTTTCAAAAGAAAGAGATCATCGGAAGGTAATTCTTGCTCTTCACCCGTACCTCCCAATGAAAATGTGTCGAATGAAAGTAATGATTCCCCTTCATTCCCATCAACAAGTGTCCCTCAAAGTCACGAAAATGATATGGAAATGGGTGGTTCAAATGATAATAATGTTCCATTAGAGGAGGAAGAAGAATGGTTATATGATGTTGAACTTCTTCCTCATGATCCGGGGAAGAGAATTAACATCATGGATTATCCTCCAAAACAAAGGAATGCGGTGAGGAGAGCCTATATTCTTAAAGAACCTTGTCAACCTAAAACTCATGACTTCCCTCAAAGAGAGTGTGGAGGTTTACGTCGTTTTAGTGTTAATTGGTTTAAGAAATGGGATTGGCTTGAATATAGTGTTGAAAAGGATGCGGCATTTTGCTTTGTATGTTTCTTATTCAAGAATGATATTGAAATTTGTGCGGGGGGTGATGCATTTGTTAATGAAGGATTTAGGTCATGGAATAAACCGGATAGATTTGAGAAACATGTTGGTGGAATTAAAAGTGCACATAACCTTGCTTATGAAAAATATGTGAACTTAAAAGATGCCAAAGAGAAATCAATCTATGTTGCTATGGAAAATGTAAGTGATGTGGTTAGAAGTGAATATAAACTTCGATTGAAAGCATCTTTAACTTGTTTGAGATTTCTTTTGCTTCAAGGTTTGGCATTTCGTGGGCATGATGAAAGTATTGAATCTTATAATAGGGGAAACTTTCTTGAACTTTTGAAGTGGTTAGGCGGAAAATGTGAAGATGTTAAAAAAATCACTTTTGAAAATGCACCAAAAAATAATCAAATGACTTCACCCAAGATTCAAAAAGACATTATTAATTGTTGTGCAAAAGAAACAACTAAGTGCATAATTGAGGAGCTTGGTGATGACTACTTTGGTATATTGGCCGATGAGTCAAGTGATGTGTCTCAAAAGGAACAATTAGCTCTTGTTTTACGATATGTTGATAGAAAATTTGGGAAGGTTATGGAGAGATTTTTGGGCATTATTCATGTTGGTGATACCACGGCTTTGTCACTTAAAGAAGCAATTATGACTTTGCTTATGGATCATTCATTGAGTCCATCCATGATTCGAGGGCAAGGGTATGATGGGGCTAGTAATATGAAGGGTGAAATAAATGGTCTTAAAACTTTGATTATGAATGATACTCCTAGAGCCTACTATGTACATTGTTTTGCTCATCAACTTGATGTTGATTCTTCCTGTTGATACCGCTAGTGTAGAAAGAGTGTTTTCGAAAATGACATACGTCAAAAGTAAGTTGCGGAATAGCATGGGTGATCAACTCATGAATGATTGTTTAGTTACTTTCATCGAAAAGGATGTGTTCCTACAAGTTACCGATGAAGATATCATTGATCGATTTCAAAATATGAAGGCTCGTAGGATGCAATTGTAATTTTAGTTTGAAGTTTAATCTTATGTATTTTTTTAACAAAATTGGTTGTATGACTATGGATATTTTGGATATTTTGGTTGTAAGACTTATGTATTGAACAATTTTTATGAACTTTTTTCTACTATTTTTGTATTTGTTGTACGTCCGTAACTCCGTATCCCCAGATTCAAATTCCTGGGTCCGCCACTGAGTAGACTAGTAGTAGTATGGTTTCAATTTTCAATTTTCAGTGCATGTACTGTTAATCTTCAATGAAATAAATGGTTTGCGTGTTATGAAAAATGTTGTATCTTGCTAATACATAGACTGCCGGGCCTCCTCCCTCCGCTTGAAATATACATAAAATCATACCTTTTTAAAATCAGAAATTTTGTTATGGAGTATGTGCCAAAAATCACAACCTTGGGTTGGGACATCGATAACTAGATAAAAACAAGAAATATATAAGACGGAGTTCAGATAAAACATTATGCAGGTAGTATAAATGTTACCAAGGGAGTTTAGACCACAGGTTGTACAAGGAGCTGGTGACTACCGCAGAGGGTCGTTGAGTATAACTGTATAGTATTCGTAGATAGTGTAAACTGTAACATTTGAGCCAAAGGGAAAGGAACTTTATTAATCATTAATCAATCATGAAAGGAACTTTTCTCAATCATGTTTATGGTCAATGGTGTATTGGTGTGGGATCTGAGTCCTCTGGAGGCTGGGGGGATGATAAACATGCAAACTTCTTCCTGTCAATGATAATCCTAAGTAACCTGCTGCTGCTAGGGCTATGCCCTTACGGGTGAAGTCAGTTCCCAATGTTTAGGGGTGGGGGATTCTATGGATTCAAATCATTCAATTAAGAATAGTTGGTCTGAGTTGTGTTTTAAAATTTTGGGCAAAAGAGTGAGCATATTATCAATGCTTGAATCAGAATGTCACAGTTCTCATAGACAAAAAAAATCACGTGTTTCACAAAAAGAGAAAATTCATGATGAAGTGTACTCTATTATTGGCACACAACCACACACGTGACACGACACATCTATCGTATATCATAATAAGTGTTGCTGCTATTATTTCGGACTGCATGTTCCACTCCCTGTTTATTGTTTGGATGATTCTTTAGTGATCATGAAGTCAACCAAAGTCAAGTGGCTAATAACCACATATTTTGCCATCTCATCCACCATTTTTCTTTTTGAAATGATTTGTTAAAATTAGATATATTTTTGGTAAATGCTTAAAATAATTTTGGAAATTTCAAAAAAAAAATTGTGATGAAATATACACTATCTAATACTTCTAAACAAAATTTTGTTCAAAAACGTTTGGAACTAGGAACTTCTCTTTGTGACATCACTTCACTTATGATATACTTTCTTCTATTTTTCCACCCATGTCATTCATTTTTCAATATATTAATCCACTTTTTAGTTTCTCTCTCCACCTTTTCAATTTATCTCTCATACTTTTGTACTTCCTCCTTGGTTCTCACCCGAAGTGAAGTGAATAATTTTTTTTTTAAAAAAAGGAGAGAGTATATCATAAGTGTTAAGTCATGAACCCGTCATATGAAGACTGTATTATACGAGAAACATTGCCCAGCTCCACTAGTCCCACCACTACCAAGCAGTGGCGGAGCTCAATGGGTCACGTGGGGTCACGTGACCCCGCGAATTAAAAAAAAATTAAAAAATTAAATCAGCGGCAACGTTCAGCGCTAGAAACGAGGAGTTCAGCGCTAGTTCAGGCTTCACGAATTCATCATCTAAGTGCAGCCCAGTTCGGCAGTTCAGGCTTCACGAGTTCACCGTTCACGACGCCGGAGATAGGGGTGTGCACTTTTGGACCGGGACCGGAATTCGGACCGGAACCGGACCGGAATGGGTCCGGTCCCCGTTCCATGAAAATTTGGATTCCGGGTTTCCGGTCCGGTCCGGTCCAAACCCGGAATTTTCCGGTCCGGACCGGCGGACCGGAATTCCTGTTTTTTTTTTTTTAAAAATAAGTTTAAAGGTTAAAAAAAAGTTTAAAACTTAGAAAGTTAAAACCTCATATTTATTGCCTTTAAGATTATTGCTTTTAGAATTATTATATTTTAATATATTGAATTTATAATGTTTAAACCTAAGAAAAAGTTATTTTTTTAATAAAAAAATATAAATTATGGTCCAACCGGTCCAAAACCGGACCGGGCCGGAATATTCCGGTCCGGTCTCGGTCCAAAAAAATCTCAAATTCCGGTCCACCAGTCCAACCGGTCCGGTCCGATTTTGTACCGGTGCACACCCCTAGCCGGAGACTCCGTCGACCACCGCACGATGCAGGAAAGTTAAACTTACCTTTTATCTAATTCATGTTTGAGATTTTTCATGTTTCATTTCATCTTTTTATCTAATTTCCTTTCAGATCTGATGTTTTATCTCAGTTACCTTAATTGTTCTAGCTACTTATTAGGGGTTTCGTTTCATGAAATTGATATGTTTACTATTTTTAGTTAATAGTTTTTTGAAAATTAAAATCAAAATTGTTATTATATTTCAATAAATTTTTATTTCTTGTCGCTCCTTCAGTTGGTTGAACAGGACCTTTCAAAAAAAATGGTTGAAGTTATTTTTGATTAATGTGATTGTCTTTTTATTATTTTTATGATTATCCAATTTTGTAGAAGTACTTGATTATGCTGTTTTTTATGATTTTCTCCAACTTTGTTGTTAAGTTTTTTTTTTTTTGAATGTGTGAATTTGTATAAATTAGGTAGTGTTAATTAATTTATAATTTCATATGATGATTTAGTTTCTTTATGATGGTAATTTATTGATTGCTATTCATATAGTTTAATAGTTAGTTCATATGTGTTAATTTGTATTATATAATGTATATAGGAAACGATGAGTGATACACCTATATCAAAAAAATCAAAGGCAATGTTTTTTGCGTTGTAAAATTTTTAATATAGAATATCTTGTCTTATTTTGTGACCCCCCGATTTTGAAATCACGATGGGCTGCTACGAAGGGCTGCCAGGTTAATCACGATGATTGGCAAAGTTCATCCACCAAGTAGCAAGTTAGTAAATATTGATACACGAGCAAGCGCTATAATCATATAGTCAAATAAACCACTTGCGCGATTTTTCGTCAAACAAATGCACTCAGATGTTAAAGTTGCACAATAATGTGTGTGAAATATGCAATCAAGAAGTATATTGTCAAATACATATTAACTAACATGAACAATACTATTGGCAAACGTTGCGAGCAAGAAGGAAAAGAGCATGGTTGCAAGGAGAAGAAGACCAATTGGAAGAGTTGACGTCAAGCCTATATCTAGTTCCAAAAGAAATCAAAGAAAAAAGAACATTAGATGTGACTTTTTTTCATGCAAGATCGAAAAGAAAAAGTGGTACTCCAGCTCCCCTCGTTGGACCCCCTTATCATGTTAGGAAAAAGTGTGTTACTATTGTTATTCTTGTTCTAATGTCTTTCAGTGTCAATGACTTGGTCAAGTCAAGAGTTCCCAAAAACTAAACAAGTATAGCAAGAATAATCAGGTCCTTAATGTATGTTAACTTCACCTTAAAATTATAAAAATGACAATAGTTGTTAACTTTTCCTTTTTTTTCTTCTCAAGTACACTTGTGCCTTCTCTCAAATACACTTGATTGGCAAATTTTATCAATCACCATTCACCGTGATTAACCTGGACCTTTCCCCGCCACTATCTACTTGCGTACATCCCCTGACCCCTTTTAAGTAAAAGGAAAGCCAAAATACTGTTATCACAATTTTATTACAATATACTATACAAAAATAATCAGACACTTGAGTTCTTTCTCAAGATTTGCCAATTAAAAGACTGGCTTCTACCAATACAACAATCATACTTTAAATTGTTCATCCCCACACACTGCACCTAAAAGATAATTTGTATGGCAAAAACTGCTATTAGACCTTTCCAGTTCCAGGCATGAAAAATATCTCGACCGTTACACTCATCATCCCACAACAGAAACTTAAATAGCTTGTAACAGCTGGGACCATAACCAGCAAAATTCATGTACAAAATAATGTTACTGCAACTCACATTACAACATCCTTTTCATTTATACCATCTTTTGTAGAAGGGTACTTTATGAGAGGCCACCCATTGACCTGGAGAAGAATGATCTTTATGTAACTTGTGTAATTTTTCAATACAGTTAATCATGCCTGAGGTCAGTCCTGCAAATTTTGACCCAACAATCAACACTATCATCCAAATACAGGAATTAGCAATGTGATAAGGTATGCAAGAGACAATGTTAGGAAGGAATTAGGTAGAACAAAAAAGGGTAATAAGGCATAACTTTTTACTGTCCTGAAGAATCTTTAGCAAATGTCGTTCCAACAAATCTGTCTCCATATGAGGTTCAGATAACATTGCCACAGAATATATATATATATATATATATATATATATATATATATATATATATATATATATATATATATATATATATATATATATATATATATATGCAGATAATTGATTTCTGATGTGAAAGAAAAGGAGGGGGGAGCTCACGCTATCCCATCATCTACCATTTCTAAATGACTAAAGCCTGAGAACCAGATACTAGCTAAGCCCACATCAACAATGTTAGACCATGATCAAGAGAAAATGGCCTGGAAAGCATATGAGAAATGGAAGCCAGGGCACAAAGGAATCTATTGAATGTATGATGAATATGTATATGCTCAGTTTAAAATAAAAAACAGCAAACAAACAAAAGCCAAAACGTATTTTATGACGTCAGAAAAACTATCACCTCAGATGCACCGGGTTCTGATATTAAGATTTCAGATATTCCAGATTTACATGTTTCCTAAGATTCATAAAAACCTGCAAGGAGGAGATTTATAAGGCACCACAAAAAACATATTTATTGCAGTATCAGTAACACATTCCAGATATAAAAAGTCAAAAGGCTAAATAAATATGACTCATCCCAATTCTAACGCTAAATTCGAAGGAAATTCCACAAAAGAAGCACTGGGATTCAGGATTATTGAGCTAATAAGGCTAGGTATCCCAACCATTTGCGCACCTGGAAGATGTGTACAGTTCTGTAAAAAATTTCTCAATCAGGAAGCACAAAGTAATCCTACTTACAAGCCCCCAACAATTCCATCATAGTTCATCAACTTCCTTTTTGTGTTGTTTCTTTTTTCCCCTCATTGGGGGGGGAGGAGAGGCTGCAAAAGGTAGAGATGAACACAAGGTGACTCAAAATTTACATGCATACTTCCTGCTCCTGAATATTCATAATTCTTCCCACACTTCACAATTCATGTACAGCGAACAAGGATCAAGAATACCACTTGGAATATTTCACTTAGATGTTAACAGATTTCGTCCTAGCTTTGTCGAAGTCTAAGGCAAAACCAGAATCCCAACAGTGTATTATGTGTTTGCTGGGAAGTTAATAAGGGAGAGAGACAAGCAATGCAAGTAAAGGCTTGTCTCGGCAGGTAACTTCAAGCTCCCATCCTACCCATTCAACATACATTGGTAGCGCATGGCGCACATTGTTGACGAGCAACAATCATGCAAGTGATTGTTTACAGATATGAAAAAAAGAGGAAAAGAGAAATGACTATGTAAGGCCACTAACTTCCAACTTTTACCCCTAAAGGCCTAATCCCACCATGAGATGTCGGCTATTAGGAACTTGATGGTTAAAACTCTACTTGCAGGGGAGGTCCAACACAAATTGAGCGGATGTGCATGATGGATTGACACTTCCAGGAAGTGCTTGCATGGTGAAGGGAGCAAATAATGCAACAATCACCAGCCACCAGCATTGCCACCAGCATTGACACAGACCGTTTATTTTTCAGAACAGCACAGCAAAAGCTGACCACATGTAGTCATGTGTTTTCCCCTGCAAGTAGCTCTATATGGTGATGGCAACTCAGGTTTCTAAAGAATCATATTGGAGCTTGTGCCACTTGCCATGCTGCTAGATTAGGGGCCAGTCTACCTAATTGCCTGTACATCATATTCGTATGGAGAACTTGCATTGATATTCAAATGAATCCTATGGCATTTAAGTATTAAACTCACACTGGAAGCTTCCCCAAACGCCGTTCAGCTTATGCGCAAATTTCTGAGGAAGTCTACAAGCCTGAATGTATTCAAATTTTAGTTAGTTACAGATCCGGTAATATATTCAATTGATATATGGGGATGGCAAGCTCCCTACCTAATATTTTTAGCTATTACAGTCTCACCATCAGCAGCCCCAAGATGACGTAATACGACTTCCTCGACACTGCCATCGCGATATGAATGCTGAAAGGATATATAAAAAGAAAGAGTGTTATTTAGATTACAAACAAGGCAGTACACTAACAATAACAGATTACAAACAAGGCAGTACACTAACAATAACTGGATCAAAAGTTGACAAGTTCAGATACATTCTCTTAATCTGCCAGAGTAAAAGGCTTCCAACAATTACTGTACATCATACGACCAAATTAAACTGGTACACATAAGGACACAGTCCCTGAATAACTGTCTCATACCCCCACAAAAAAAAAATATATAATGTCCCCTTTATTCTCACTTACATTTGATAAGGAAGAATTTCTGTATTAATTTACACCACAAGACACTAGAAAATTTATTTTAGAAAAGGAGAGAGCAAAAGAAGACAAACTTGCATAGCCAACAGAGATAACTGTGAAATCTCTCAATCTCTGTCGCTCACAATATTAAAGTCTAGGTCAGGCCTTAAGACTAGACTAAAGCACAATAAGAACATACTAAAAGTACCAAACAAGAGGCAACATAGAATATCAACAATGCAAGCTTTCATAATTCTGACACAACCCGGAATCTAAAGAGATGACTGTAGATCAGATCAATACAATTTCTCATGCCATTCCCAGCCAAGCCCTTGCCATCAATTAGCCTAGAAAAGGAGACCAATTCACTTCAAATATTATGTAGAAAAATATAAACCATAGTAGACCCACATCGCTGATATCCATTGCAGAAAATAATCTGTACAAATTCTACAGATCCAAAATGAAAGATATGAAAAATTCTATACTCCACTCGTTCTTGTATATTTTTACCATATTCCTTTTTGGACTGTCTAGAGATACTTTTACCATTTTTATTTTTGGTAAGTGTAGGCTCCACCAATGCACCTTCTATCTCTTACTTTTCTTACTACTTCTAGGCTTGTTTGGTTGGCCAAGAAAATATTGGGAATTTCTATTTCTTAAGAAGTAAGATGGACTTGTTGTTTGGTTGACAAGGTTTACAAAATGAGTGAAGTAGAACTTCCCATGAAATTCTACTTCCTACAAAATGGGGGAAGTAGAACTTTCCATGAATATCTACTTCCTACAAAATGTGGGGAGTAGCTTTCCACCTCCCCCTATATAAGTAGAAATTCATGGGAAGTTTCACTTCCCTTATGAATAACCAAACAACATTTTTCAATTCCCGTGAATTCAGTGAAGGAACTTAATTCATGTATTCAAAATTCATTTTTCCATTCATTTCCTTTCAAGATCAGTCGTGGTCTTCTAAACTCTATGATGATGTAGACGAATTCCTTGCATCATCCAAATATGTAAAAGATTCTAGCCACAGTTAAAAGCCGAGTACTCTACCGTTGAGTTAGCAACCCTAAAAATAGATATGTTATGTAGATACAATAAAAAAAAATGGATTGGAATCAAAACTTTGAATTAGCAAGAAATCAAAATAAAGTTTTCTAATTGATTCCGAACATAAAAGCAAAGAGATCAGATGACAATACGAAAAATTCTTAGATAAAATACATTTCTAGACCAAATATTATCCAATTTTTGTATCCAAATTCTTTATCGCAAGAAAATTGAACGAATCCCTGAATAAAAAACCGATTTATTGGATTTTTAACTTCCTATACTGGACCAAACAAGTCCTTACTATTTCCCACTTCGTATTAACATCACATGGATTCAAGATAATTATATACTCCCTCCGTTTTCTTTCGTTGCTCCTATTCGGAATCGAGGGAGAACCAATGCAGCTTAAAAAATGGACAAGATTCCACTACTTTAATTAAAATTATATTAATTAAAATTAAAGATTCTAACCCTTTGAGTTAATCTATGTCAGACAACCAATAAGACAAAAGTTTGAAGGGTAAAAGAGTAAAAAATGACTATTGAATAGTGTGAACACGTAACCAATAAAGACTTAAGTCATAAAATTACTCTATGTATGGAATGATTCAAAATAGGAACAGCATATTGAAATTTCCCAATGGAGAATACAGAAACAACAAAGGAAAACGGAGGGAGTCCCTTTTTTTATCAAACAAATCTTAACTTCTTGCCATTTAAAAATGGTAGATGAATAAAAGATCAGAGGGAGTATGTTTGTGTGTGTGTGTATATGCTCTATAAAAAAACCAAAGGATACATGTAGATTTATGTCCCCATACTGATAGGCCCATATACTTCATTAACGATGTTATTAGTTTTTACCATCTCCATTATTTACTTTGCCAAAATGGGTTTAAATTCTTATTGATTAAAAAAGGTTTTAATTTGGACTCAAGAAATTTTTTCAGACTACATCTGGTGTAATTTTTAAACCAGCATTTGGCCTCAGATTTTCAAGTAGTACTAGTTCTATAGCCTAGTGAATTATTTTGGTTTCCAGCTCTATAGCCAAGTGGATTATTTGTTTTGTCTATTTTGGACTCAACTTGGACTTGGCAAAGTCGAATTTAGGTCATCCAATGTAGACTCCTAACAGTGATCACATAAAAGACCTCTACTAGGGTTTAGAAAGTTCGATAATTGTTTTTGTATAACATAGACAAAAAAATTCTAACTATAATCACAGAGTAATTTTCTGGTTCTCGTAGCTTTAGTAGAATGGCCATCTACTCTACATTTTTAGAGGCTAAAACTTTAAAAATAGCATTGTGCCAACAGCATCCAAGTCAGTGATACAGAGATATCCCTCACAAACATCGTCGACTTAGCTACTTCTGCTGACTGGATAGAGTTATGTACACAAATGAAGTATATGCACACCCCCTGACAACAACTTTAAATTCGCTTGTCACTGTCATTATCATCCAAGTTCTCAGAACACATGGGCAACTTTAAAGTTCTATTCAAAATAAATGAGCCTTGCTTGACCATGTGCTGGACTGCACCACGACAAGGATAGCTTATGTCACAAGATGAATGCAACATATGCAAGAAAAGCTGCAAAAGCTTGGAACACCACTGAGGAGGAGCTATCGCAACTTCTCAAGTAGCAGACCTCCGCCATGTTTCATAAGCTACATAGAGGATAGACAGGATCTTCTGCATCATCGGAAATTCTTCTGACTAAAATGACCATATACTACCAGGGAAGAAAGCAGAAAGCAAGCAACTATAGATACATAATTTCAATCTCCGATTTACAGCAATGATCTGTACGTGTAATCCACCATATGGACAGAGGAACAACTCGTTTCCTCACAGACACCCAGAAAAGGTGAAGTAATACTTAAAGAGAGCACCAAAACAATGTGTTAACTATCACACAAGTAAACCAGTTGGAGGCAGACATTCTAAAGCCCAGATTAATATAGATTGCAAAGACTGTTTTTCATGCTTCATACCTTGTAAAAACAACTAGCTCCAAAAGGACATGTACCATTGCCAAAGTCAAAGTACTTGCAGTCTATGGACCTGCAAATATGAACAGATCAATCACAAAACTACGATTTTGAACTCAAAAACAGCAAATAATCCCCGATGGCTGGGAGGCAAGGCTACATGGGGGGCCAATGAAAAGGTAAGGCACCATGCATCAACACCTATATACGCATACATGATTTCACGAAATAACGAACAAAGAAGGAACACCTGCATATAGTAGCATTCAAAACCAACTAATATTATGTATATACAGATATACACTACGCAAAGTCTAGTTATCTTAGATATTTGGGGATCAAGATATAGTCCATGTACTTTTCTTCAATTCCTTTTGCTTGCATTTTACTCATTCCATGCATTCAATCATTATATTTTTCCTTTTTCTTACTTTTTGTTTTAATCTTATAGAAAATTATTCATTAACATAGAACTAGAGTATCATGGTTAGCCATATTGTTCAATGTTTCTCTCTTCCTATCACTGCTTTCATTGTTTCCGGTGATGAAGTTGCCGGTGCAAATCGGTTGGCTGAATTCCAATTCCCGGTTTAAACTACTAAGGCCCCCCTTGATCAGATTGGAGACAAATTTTGGCTGACCTTCGTCATGGGAATAAAGATCATATATTACAACATTCCACCTACATTCCACATAAGCTTTTTTCATCATGAGAACTCAAGACCGATGCTTTGACCTTCCTAAGAAAATTTTCATCAATGCTTTGACCTTCATCATGAGGCCAGCATCGGTTTTTTCACCGATGCTTTGACCTTCCTAAAATTTTACCACCTACATTCCACAGAAGTGCTGGGAGGCCAGCTAAGCAAAAGAAGAGAGGGAGAGGTGAGAAGAAAAGAGGGAAATTGTGCCTAATTGCAACTTTGCATCATTTGCCACTTCTTCTTTTTCTTCAACTATGTCATCCACATCCCGCTGTCTATCACCATAGCGCTGCTCAACTAACCACTACACCTAAATTTGTTGCACGCATTACACTTATAGTACAATCGTTGCGGATTCAATGATGATTCCGAGCTACTAATTGCAAATATTTTCCTACATTTGCAAGTCTTGTTTGGCACTCTAATGTAGGAGGATTGAAGATTTGAGGAGGAAGTGTAGGATTGTTAATTCATTATAGTGTAAGAGGCAAAATAGGCAAAAGAGTTAGAAGGGTGCATAAAAATGGTGATGAGGTTCTTAAAATAGCTCCCAAAATGAAATCCCAACGGCTAGTTTAAAAAAAAATACAAAAACTAGTTGTTATAGGCATTTTCGTGCATTAAGGTTAAACTTGAAGGGTATATGAATATATGATGCATAAAAAAGATGCACTAACGGCAGCCTAACGTCGTTCATCATCAATGGCATTTGGTGCAAATCAATTAAACCTCATGGGCATTTGGTGCATTTCCCAAACAACAGGGTACCTGTCAAACCTCAAGGTACATGGTGAAAAAACTGTTAAATTTTTTACAAGTTGCTATTACTGGGAAAAGCAAAGTAAAATTAACCATTAGCCAAGCTAAATGTTTTAGATGCTAATAAATATGTTAAAATTACAGATACAGTTTAGGGTCAAAATGAGACCAGCGCAGTTTCAGTTTATAAAGCAGCGCGCGTCACAAGGCCATTGGGGTCAAGCCCTTTTTGGTGATTTCAAAGCGGTGCACTTGAGGCACAAAAAAGCGCACTGAGGCGCACCCAAGGCGCTCAGATTTTTTTATATCAATTAATTGAATTTTCTTTAGTTCTGCGGCACACGTAGGCGCACTAGGACCCCTATTGCCTCAATGCGCCTTGAGCTTTTTTATACATTGGTCAGATTTATGTGGTGGAAGGGGGTTGGTGTGGCTGGTGGTGTCAGAATTATGTGATACGGGAGAGGCCGAAAGGTTTATGAGCTGTTGCGGGATGGGGTCGCTGTGGCTATTGGTAGAAGAAAGGCGGCGGGCTATTGGAGCAGGGGCTGGCATGGCTGGTGGTAGCAAAAAGATGACAAGCAGGAGTCGTGGGGATAAGATGGTGATCACAAGGGGTGATGAACAGCAGGAGTTTAGGACCATGTTTGGGGGGGGGGTTGATCAGGTTCAACTGTTTAACAAGTTTGGGTGACCAAAAGTAAAGAGGAAAAAAGGAACCATAACCAACACTACTAAAAGGAAATGCAGGTATTGCTTACCTTTGACTTTCTAGTAAACTGCATACCACACAATCTCTAAAAAGGGCTACCGGCTACGGAACCACATTCAATCTCATCACAAGAGGCTAAGCTTGCGGGAAGACACGAGATTAGGGGAGCCAGATTAAGAAAACTATTCCTATGTAGTTTCCTGTACTTCTCACCTCCCTAATGAGTAGTATATTGCAAGAACACAAATTCGCCATAATAATGTGTTCTCTGCATTTTTCCTAAAGCCTAGAAATCACTTGACTATGATATAGAATTTCAGCCTAAAAGGCTGGCTAAGGCCTAAGAGGAACACAATTCACATCAAGTATGGCAAACAAATGCCCCAGAAATCCATAATAAAGCAGCAAAGCTCACAGTAATTTATTCTATTATTTAAAGATTAACTTGTTCCCTCACGGTCATGCATCTTTGCACAAGTTTGGTATATCTGTTTTAATGTGGATGGATGATCAAAAACCAGGAGCCATAGAGAATTTACTTGCTTCCCAAGAGAGTACACTCAAAATTCTTGTAAAAGAAAACAACTTTACAACAGCCAAACTAACCACTGAGATCCTCATTTTATTTTCAACTGAAAATGTTAGCTTCCACCAGTAAACATAAACAACTGAGACATCATGATAGAAGGTACCAAAAGATTAAGTTTCAACACTTACGTCCTATGAAAAAAAAAGGGGGCGAAACAAAAAAAAAATTAGGAGAAGGCAAAAACCCCGACTCCATTTTTGTATTGCAAAAAAAACTAATTAGTAGCAGGAGATAGGAAAATATGATACGTGATAAGGACTCCTTAGGCATCAAGAAAACTTCTGCTTTAATAAATTATAAGCACGTATCCTGATATAATTTCAGCAACACGTTAGCTGGATAGAACATTGCCCAAAACCATCACCCTTGAAATTGACTTATCAGCTATCACGACTTCACGAGCACTAACAGGACAGCAAGTTTGATGAATTGGAATTGCTTCCTTCATAAGAAGTGCATCCCCTTCCTCTCTGCAGCCTCTATAGTCTATAGCCCTTAAGTGACTCTTTGGCCACATAGCACTTAACTTCTCTTCTATTAGCACTCTTAACTTCATCCTCTCCCTCAAAGGTCAGCTAGACAAAGAAGAACACAGAAAAAGGAACAAAATAAAATGAAAGTCGGTGGAAAACTATATATATCTACATCAACCTGAAGTGTTTCTAGATCATTCAGTAGACCCACTCTTCATCATTCTTTACTTGCTACACCCCATTTCTGGTCCTTTACCTTCATTTGGTTGCTAGAACTAGGTTTCTCCAACCACTGTATGTAATAAATTCTCACGTCATCTGTAATTGCAACTATCCCAAAAGTCCTATAGGGGAACTGAGAAATAATGGCCAACAATGTATTCATCTAATCACAACTCTTGAGGTTTGGATAGTACCTGACTTGAACTTTGAAAGAGTATTACCAACAGAACCCCTCCCCCCCCCCAAAGAAAAAAAAAATGATAATAAACAAAACCTCAATAAAGAGTTGCTTCTTTGGAGACAGAGCATGAGGTAAGTACTAGAACGATGCAATCAGGACGATAACAAAAAACAGAAATAGCAATAAATGGACAGAAAGTTACTTACTTAAGTTTGGCCATGTAACTGTCAACAATTTCATCCTTCTCCTCTTTTGAGAAATACCAAAGCACACTTGGTATTACAAAATATGAAAGTTTACGACATATAGGGCAGGCCCTCAATGTGGCATTAACATCCATTCCAGAGCTTGGTGAACTGTTACGCCAATTCCTGATGCAATTTATACAAAATGGATGGTCACATTCTGACAGCAAACCAAACTTCCGATCACCTGTGGGCTTTGAGAGCACACGTTCTAAGCACACACTGCACTCTATCTCTTGACTTCGTTTCAGTGCTTCAAGGTGCTTTTGCATTTTCTCACAGGTTTTAGAATGTTCCTCCCTCTCTTTGGGCCTGAAAGGGTGGAGACAGTGTTTTCCACAAGTTGGGCACAAGTCCCCATGAATGTGAGGACACTTATCCCCCTTAGGACAGTAGCCAGCAGCAGCAAATGAGCAAATAACTTGATCAACCAGTCTATCACTCCTAGGATGAGCAATAAAATCATCTTCTAAAGCATCAGAAACCTCAGATTGCTGATTCCATGCTGCTTTATTGGAAGGAAGTACTTGTCTGTTTGAAGGTGACAGTTCCGGTGAAACGTTAGAGACTGGAGTCATTCCATTCATAGTTGCACCAGGACTGTCTGCTCCAAAGTAACCAGTTGAAGAGGATGAAGCAGAAGACGGCAACTGAGAAACTTTAACATGATCATATCTGCAACGACTGCCATAAGCACAGGCTCCTCTCTGATAAAAAGTGCATACCTACAACCAAACCCGACAAAAGGGGAACAAATCATTAAGGAAAATGGATAAGTACGTAAAGCTCTACTTGGTTGGACAGAAAATGATTTTCCAAGAGGAAAAAAACCATCGTAGATTAGTTTTCTTTGTTTGACTCCTTAAAAGAAAAGATAGAAAGAAAATGAATATTGAAAATGGAGCAAAGAGGATAGATGGGATAACAGAAGAACAAAAGGCAAGGAATATGGAAAAATAAAATAAAAATTGGCATTCCATATCTAAAAAGAAATTGTTTTCCATTCTTAGGAGGACTATGTTCCACCTTCCACCCTTTATTAACCAAACAATGGAAAACGGAAAAACCATTAATCTAGGACTACATTTTCCTCCCAACCTAAAAGAGGACCGAAAAAGAATTACATTATTTGCAGGGGCGTTCCAGTCATGCGCGTATTCACAATGATCCCCTTTCAGACATGCTCCATGCTTAAAGAACTTGCATAGGGTCCTAGAGGAAATTAGATAAATATATAAATAAATAAAACATCACAGAAATAATTGACAGTTATCTTCCGTATTAGTTTGCATATAATTGGAACATGCTAGCAAACAATAGGAGATTGCAAAAGACACAAGACAGCATCACAAAAATTACAGACAACAGAATTGAAAATTGGACAACAATATGGTGTGATGCACAAAATAAAAATCGAAGCTAAAGAGAAACAAATTAAAGCTCGTAAAAATAAAGAGTTCTCAATCACCAAACACAAAAGAGAAATGATCAAATTAGAGGAAAACAACAGAATAATAAAAATAGAGATTCATCAATTTCAAGATTCAAATTAATGATTAGAAAAGTTAAGCATGATAAAGATTAATTAAGAAGCAGCTGCAAACATAATTAGTTGAGGAAAAAATGATTGAA
Source organism: Beta corolliflora (assembly GCA_947648045.1). Classification (NCBI taxonomy): domain Eukaryota; kingdom Viridiplantae; phylum Streptophyta; class Magnoliopsida; order Caryophyllales; family Amaranthaceae; genus Beta; species Beta corolliflora. Next base: position 89,999 of record CANSZD010003048.1, on the reverse strand, counting down.
TTATATATCGGAAATTTAAATTAAAACGAAGAAAAAAGGAAAAAAAAAAAAAGAAGAAGAAAGAGAGATACCTATTGGACATTGCGATAGTTGATAGCAATGGAGAAAAGAGGAAAAAGAAGAGAAATGAAGAAATTGAGGGAGAAAATCCAGGTGAGGTTAGGTTTGTACTTTGTAGTTTACAATTTCTGGAAGTTGGGACAGCGGGGAACTGTTTTGGCGGTCGATGTAAGATTTCGTGGAGTCGCCAAGAAGGCCCATCAACTAGCAAGCCCAAACCCATTTATGGAACATTTCTCATCAAAACTATCCAGATTGATTACAACCATTCAATAGATTAGGGGCCAATTATTCAAAAGTGTCCAAAATCCAAATGCAACTTCAGTTAGCTTCACACGCCTCTAAAGTCTAAACACCACCCTAAGCGATTTGGTTTTTGTTGACATTATATAGTGTACATTTGTAAAGGAAATCTCATGTTATTACCCATGGTAATGCTACTTCATCTAAAATATCCATTTTCTTCCTAAAATTTTATTACCATACATGTATTATTACTATCATCGATAAGGTGGTATTATTGGTAGTAATGGAAATTTATAAAGGAAAACCCATGTTTTGTGATGAAGTTTCATTGTATCATATATGAGAATTGACATTGAAGTTTTTTTTGCAAATTTACACTAAATTACCACTATTTATGACCACTAACCAAACGGACCAATAATGTATTACCATTACTACTATCATTTTTTAAAAAAAGATGCTTATCATTTATCATGATTATATTTTGAGTTTAGTCCTCTAGATTAAACTCAAAATATTATCGAATTGTTTGACAGACATAATAATGAGCCATTTGCTGTGGGCACTGGACAACTTGAATGTCCGAATTCATGTATACAAATATATAAATGGACATATTGAGAAAAAATAAGAGTTTTGAGACCTAAAAACTTATATGTCCATGATAAATGACTTTATTGAGCATATATAGCTTCATTGAAGTATCTTCATTTTGTGTTGGAAACCTGGAATGGTGTGGATATCAACTAGTTTAGTTGGTTAAAATCTTTGGAGGTGTCACCCAAAACCTGAGATCAAATCCCGTGTACATCAATTGCTCTTGTAGCTCTTTCTACACCAAAAAAAATGTGTTGGAACGCTCGATCAGGTTAACGTGTTGCATATTCCTTCATCTTTTTAGTACTAGCATTTTTTGCACGTTATGCGTGCGTGTCATATTAACGTTTTTTTTTTCTCAATTAGTTATAAAAATCATCATTGTTACAAAAAAATTGATTCGGATAGACATTTATAATTATTTTAAATATTTTAAATATATTTTTCTTAAATTAATGTTTCGTTGATTTTTTTAGTTATTTGTTTATCATTATTCAAATATAGTATTGTTAGAAGGACATATAAAGCAAAAGAAAGCTTGTGCTCAAATAAAGTGGAAGAATTTGTGTATCAGGTTCAATCATTGAATATTAATAAAGTGGAAGAGTTTGATTTATATAATGGTAATTACTAAACGCTAATCAACATTTAGATTTTAAAATATTATTAGTACTTCCTCTGTAACATAATAAATGCAACAAATGTGTATTATTTGTGAGGTATAAAATATTCATTTGTTGCACTTATTTTGTTACGGAGGAAGTATAACTATTAATATGAAATTCAAGTTTTTATTTTTCTTCTGATTGTGTCAATCAAGTTATATTGTCAATTTAATTTTTAATCAGAGGCTTTCACACATATGTAAGAATAGAAAATCATTCTCCTTAATTTAATATTTAATTGATATTTCAAATTTAATTCTATTGTTAACTTGTTCAATATATATGGCAAGTAGGATGAAGAAAATTTTATTTAATATGTATGGCAATTTAAATTCATTAAGGGTATATAAGACTTTTTGTAAGGGGACATGATGTTATGGTTTTATATCTACTTTTCCCCCTCTTATTAGTTGAAATGCGTGCTAATAGTGCTCTTAGGAGCCGTTTTATACTAACATTTTTCATCTAATTGTGGTTTTTGTGTTTTATAATAGTTTACAAGTTTTAGGGATTTATTTCCCTATTTTCTGCTATTCTTGATGCCACAATGGATTGGAGAGAGTTAGGAGGCACGTGTACGAGTTCCCGAGACCCGAAGCTGCTTCCTAAAGCCTTCAGGTATGAAGAGGCTTGAAGACTTGGCGTCAAATGCCAAGGAAGCTTTGTTTGAAGGGCCACCCGATCTGACCGGGCGACATCCGCCCGATCGGGCGGTTGTTTTTCTCCAAACCAACTTTTGTTTCGGGCGCTGTTCGCCCTGTCGTATTTCGCTAAGGGCGCCCGATCGGGAGTGCCCGCCCGGTCACATCGGGCACCTTGCTTTGCTGAGCCGGTTGAAGAATTATGTTGCTGGAGACCCGGTTGAAGAATTATGTTGCTGGAGACCCGCCCGATCGGGCGGGTGGCACGGAAGCTAAATCCGGACTTTTTTATTTCCTATTTCGTTCTTTCTTAGGAGTTAATATAAATAGCTTAGTGAAATATTTTGCAAGGAACTTTTTCTGATATTATTTTACATTCATTAGTTTTCCTAAACACCAGTTTTCTCTCTCTAGCCCTAATTAGTGTACGAAAAATGGCACTTGCTATCTTATGATTTTTCTGCTTGAAAGCGCTAAAAGACTGAAACATACTTTTCTAGTTCTTATTGTTCAAGTTTAATTTCAAGTTCTTCCTTTTTTCCTTTCAATTGGTAATTATTTCTTCCATTGTTCTTTATTATTGCTTTCAAGTATTTGTGCCTTTATTATTTTTAATTGCTTCAAAGTATGAATATTTCAATAGTTATTGTTTTTATTATTTTTGCCATGAGTGAGTAGATTCATCTCTAGAGCTTAGTGAGGGAAGCCGTGCTTATGCCATGACTTATTGTTTTTTATTTCTTTTAGTACTTAGGTTGTGTCTAGAGCAATTCCAGTGTGATTCATTTTAATTTGCAATTTATGTTGGTGTACAATCTCATGAATTGTAACCCGACTAATATTTGTTTGTATTGACCAAGATCTTACTTTTAGAGGCCTATAACACACTGGTGAGTCTGATTATGTGATGTGACCATACTGCATATGTTGCCTTGAGAGTATTAAGACTCGACCATAGGATTAACGTCTGCTCTAATTGCTCGACTCTATACCTAAGTATTATTAGTTGTCTGAATCCCCCTGATTGGTATAAGCATGGTGGACCGATCGAATGCCCTAGGTTTTTAATTATTTGATAAATATTCATCCCTTGTGATCTAGTTTATTCTAGCTTAGTTATTAATCATTCAACAACTTTTCTCTCTGAATAGTTAAGTAATTGAGCATCAATCTGTAGAACTCCTCTGCTGTGGATCGACCCGTATTTGCTAAGTATTTGCTAACAACAGACATCGTGCACTTGCGGTACAATTTTAAAACCCATCAGAACACCATTTTCCTCCCCCCTTCACTTATATAATAGAGATTATCACATTTTGTCCAACAGTGTTTCGAAAAATCATAACCATTATTTCTTGGCTCTAGATTCTGTTAGATTCTCTGCTAGGAGTGTGATAGACAAAATAATGTATTAAATGTATTTATTTCGTATTATAGTATACAGTCAAATATTAAAAAAAGTATCTTTTGTATATTTTGTAGATATTAATCCTTGTCCTATTTATCTATTCAATAGGGTATTAGACTCCTCAGAGAGCCAATTACCAAACTGAAACATAAGATGATGCTAGCTAGCTGCCAAAGAACAGGTCAAATTATGATGTAATACTAAAGGCTTGGCTACATCCTTCCCTTTCCTAATTCCTAGTTCTTTTAATTCTTTGATTAATTTTTGACTAGTAAACGAGCAATAACCAATTTCTTGGCCAGCACAACTCTTGTACTTTCAATAACTCGTATACACTAAACTAAATACAAAATTCTATCCCTTTGTAGATGGAGCTTCGATAGCAGCTAGGTCTAGAAGGAAGTTATGAACAACATAACGTTCATGCATAACTTCCATACCAAGGTTAGCACGTTTAATTATATCAGCCCAAGATTAATTACACAACTTTGACTATCAACTACAAATTGGTCGAAATTGAAACCATCTAGGTTGAAAGCCATAGTACTAATACCTAAAGTACTAAACCAAATACCTACTACAAGCCAAGCAGCTAAGAAGCTAAGAAGTGTAAAGAACGAGCTAGAATTGTTGAAACTAGCATATTGGAATATCAATCGACCAAAATAACCATGAGCGGCTACGGTATTATAGGTTTCTTAGCTTCATCTTAACCGAATCTGCAACTTTCAATATATAATGAATCACAGTGTTGAACCATTGAACATTTGAACTTGTAGAGGGTGCTAATGAATGACAATGTTGCAACTAGACCTGATTATTGGGCGTGTCGGTCAGGGTCGAGAGCGAGTCGGTTCATGAAAGGGTCGCCATATGGGGTCAAAGCGGGTTGGGCCAAAGTGGGTCGCGAGTCGCTAATGAGTGGGTCGATAAACGGACAAGAAAAAACTGAATGGAGAAACACAAAAGTGAGTATAACTGATTATGAATCCGTACATGTAATTATTTTTACAATGTCTACTTTATTATTCAAAATTATTGGGATATTTTATTGGTCTTAACCCTGTCCAATAATTACTCTGTCCATTAAACCCCCTTCGGTAAAATCCCTTTGAATTTGACCCTAACCCCTTTATATTAGCTATTGGGCTATCAGCCTATCTTGTCCAATAACCAAGTCTAGTTGCAACTAGCCAACCACAAATAATATATGCATTCATGCATGTGCATCAGCAACACTAGCTATATTTAACGCGAAAGATCATTGTATCAGGATCAAATTCTAAATCGAATAATTGTGTTGATACATTCATACGTGATGCATGAATTTGTGAATCCACCAGAAATAATACTAATGACTAATGAGTATTAGCAACTGTTAGGATAGATTTAGGAGTATACCATGACAAAATAGATTGAAGGGAAAAGGTTCCGAATTATTATTAATCCAAAGGGTATTTATACTACATCATATCAAACCTAACTTAGGTAGAACTAGGAAAACATGCATATCCTAAACTAAATATAACACTAATAAATATTATCTCTAAATAAACACTTCTCGATAGATTTGTCTAGGTAAACACTTCTAGATAGATAGATTTAGGAAATACTCCTAAATCTATCCTAACACCCTCCCGCAATCGTAACGGCAGTAACACGAACGTTACGATTGGAGAAACAAAAAAAAATTAAGTTAAATCAAATTAAATAGATATATTGTTGGGAACGCCATTCTTTTCGAACCCGCCATTTTTTTTCTTCTTGATGAGAACGCCATTCTTTTCGAACTCACCAAATATTTCGATAAATCGGAAACTCCATTCTTCTCGAACCCGTAATTTTCTTTGTCTTGATGATGAAAACGTCAATCTTTTCGAATCCATCAATAGTCAGTCAAACAAGGACGCCATTCTTTTCGAACCTGCTAATTTTTCTTTTTCTTCTTGATGAGAACACCATTCTTTTCGAACTCACCAAATATTTCAACATAACGGGAACACAATTCTTCTCGAACCCGTAATTCTCTTCTTCTTTTTAATAAGAACGTCATTCTTTTCAAGTCCGTCAATCTCACAAGAAACACCAAACTGACGAGGACTAGCCCAGATCAACACTTAAACATCCAGTAGCACAACACTTTAACATGCGACTAGAACTTTGCACTATTGGAATTGCTTTTTCTTTTTCTTTAAATGAATCCTAGTGAACATGGTCTCCTTGATTTGTCACATAAATTTCTTTCAGCTCTCATGTCTCCATCTTTAGTCTCTTACTCCTCGGTCCACACTGGTAACTTGTTCCTCTTCACTCGCACAACCAATCGGCGGCATAGCCACATCCTCTGTCTAGCATTAATCTGGGAGATTCCTCCTCTCACAAACTCGCATGGAGGTTTTTTTTCTTTATTTCCAATTTTCCATCTCATCCCTCACAAACTCTTGTAGAGGTTAATTATTGTTTTTCTTACGTTTTTTTTCAATCTCCCCTCTCATGAACTCTCATGGAGGCTTTTATTATTATTATTATTATTTAAAATAACAAAATCTCACCCCTCACAATATCTTGTAAAGGTTTTTGGCTCACAAACTCTCGATGACTCGGTCACAATTCATGGTTTATGTCTTTCTTTCACTTTCCTTCTGTTTCCCTCCTGTGATTCAAGACCTCTCTTTGAATCATGTGTTTTTTCAATTTCATGTTTGATTGCAATGGTGGTGGGCGAAAAAAAAAACCTCACGAAACCCTATCCATCATTAGCGAAAAAATCTCAACTTTATGAGAATATATCCGGCCGGTGGGTTTGAAATTCGAACCCACCGGCAGGAGAGAACAATATTTTAGAGTTTTGACCCAAGACCTCAATTATGGCTCTTGATACCATGACAAAATAGATTGAAGGAAAAAGGTTATGAATTATTATTAATCCAAAGGGTATTTATACTACATCATATATTCATATCAAACCTAACTTAGGTAGAACTAGGAAAACATATCCTAAACTAAATAATATAACACTAATAAATATTATCTCTAAATAAACACTTCTCGATAGATTTGTCTAGGTAAACACTTCTGGATAGATAGATTTAGGAAATACTCTTAAATATATCCTAACAACACCCTTGATCAGGGAGAACCATGGTCATCCTTGCATTACTACCTATTTATATTTGTACACTGTACCCTTCAAATGCTACTTTATTTTGTACATTGGAAACAATCAAACATGACATGTTTGGCATACAGGAACTCCATATTCAAACTTCTTTAATTTTATGCCAAATTGCCGCAATTCTTAGAAGCTCTGAGGCCTGGACATCACCATTGCAATTCACAAATAACTACAGCAATTAACCCTATTAAAGGACAAAGGAGCGAGATCAAAGCCCGTATACAAAAGCAGCGAGTAGAAATATATAGTTATATATAGAGAGAGTATACGGAAGCAAATATATATATTAAAGTTATTATACAACATATGCATGCACAGGATCAATTAACATTGATGGAAGATGATAAACTGATGACAATTAAATTTCATATATTTTTTTGGTTGCAGACGAGACATCAACAACATTAAGGTGAAAATAAATATCATAAGTTAGAATCAGCATCTGACGCATGAGGATCATCTAAGCATTCATTAAACCCATGGTTAGCGCCAAATGCAAAATGACCATGACCAAAGGCCTTAATGTGATCTTTTAGAGACCTCTTGTGCTTAAAATCAGAGCCACAAACGCAATACCATACCCTTCCACAATTCTTTTCGTGCGTCCTCCAATCGCCTTTTACAGCAAAAGCCTTCCCACATTTCCTGCACATAAAAGGTTTGACACCATGCTTTCTTTTGTAGTGTGTTTGAAGGGTTCGAAAATCCTTGAGAGGCCGGGATCGTGGATGCTCTATGTTGTGCTTGCATCCAGGTGCACAACAATAGCATGGTATTCTTAGCATTGGAGTTGGTTGGGTTCCCTTCAATGATTCTGGCCCTCTTCTATATTGAGAACCATGGCCCCACATGTGCATCTATATATTCAAATCAACAAACAGTAAGCTAAGATAACTTGAAACATCAGAAAACAGTATATCCACTACCTAAAACAAAATTCAGCAGAAAACAATTTAGGATTGGAGATTGTTGAACTATACCTTGAATTAATTATCTGGCGCTAGGATTAACCAAGCACGGGGATTAATATTAGTTTCGGGTTTAAGCCCACCTGTTTAGGTTAATTAGTATGGTACTATATAAACCATATGATGATTACCTTCTGCTTCCATATTCTGTAATCCGTACTATCTCTCCTAAAGAAAATAAAAACGTTTTTCCTCTGCCCGTGGACATAGCTAACACATGGTTAGTGAACCACGTTAATTCTTGTGTCAACTGTTCTTCGTTGTTTTATTGCGTCTGTGACAACAAATACTTTTTGGATGATACATTACCCATACGCTCACAGACTTTAATTTTATGTAGAAAATAAACAGCTAGAGTTCTAGAAATTTGAAAATTTTTGAAAGCCGGGAAACTTAATGTTCCAACTATCTTCTGGCTTCATTAGCATGAAAATGGCCGGGGGAACGGAATTTCCCAGTTTCGGGAGATTTCAGTATGTCATAGCTCTAGCTAGTTATTGTCTCTTGTAAACACACCTCCTACCCCTCTCAACAAAAAAACCCTTCTCCTTGAAATTAGTCTATTTTACACGAGCGACACCTCATCAATAAAAGGAATTTGGAATATGTGATAGATATTTTTCTGGAAGTTGTGTAATGTTGTATATAGTGCAGATTTATGTGCAAACAATATACAGCTCATTAAAAGTGGTCTATTTTCTGCTCCTACTACATGAGAAAAGGATCAGTATATTACAAATAAATAAGCATCTCACATCTAAACAGTTAGTACTTGATAGTTGATACTATTACTTCCTGCAAATTCTCAAGCTCAGACTTCAATATAATACACCAAAGTCTATGTGTGACAAATTGCTTCTGTGTGGTCCAATAATCAAATATCAAGGATGAACTATCCGGCTCATTTCCAAACTACAGACTTCAAAAACCTTTTAAGAAGAAAGAATCAGATAAAATATCATGGGGAAAATAAGGAAACTACTAAATTAATTTTTAGATATTAGAGGTTAAACTATTGCAACATTTGAGGAGTTCCATTGACTAAGAGTTTAAGAAATCCTAAAAAGTTATAGGCTACATCAATTTACGCTTAATACCATAAACTCCCATGTACTTAAGGGATGTTGTTCCCAAGATACTACTTTATTTAACCACTAACCAGCGCTACTGTTAGAAAACTATTTGCTGGTTGTATATAGTTTCACTTGTTTAAGGGGATGGTTAGCTAAGCAATCATATATTGGAGTGCAAATCCACTTTGCAACACTTAGGAGGTTCCACCTCAAAACCATATGGCAATAAGGGGAATGACTCCTCAACCTTATAAAGTGGACACAACTCATATATTTCTTCAATGTGGGATACACATCCCAACACTCCCCATAATTCTAAATTCTTTAATTGTAGAGCAACACTGTTACTCACATCTTGGTTGTTCATGGGATCAACAGAAAGGAAAGCAAGAAATCATTCCCTTTACGTTGTTCTCTAAGAAATATGGGGTAATGATATCCATTTTGTAAGGCTAACTATATGTCTATTTCCATGTAGGTATATATATACCCTCCTCAATCTTACACTTATAAGTGATTCCATTCCAGAGTTATCAATATAGATAACATATATTGTTATTAATTATTCATCCTCTATATTTAATTTCATTCTCTTCTCAATATTCCATGACGTAAACCAAACATGCATTAATAGGGATTTGATCATCTTCCCTAGTTTGGATATAACATGAGAGAAGGGAGGAAAAGATAATCAAAATGACTTATTTTCCTCTCCCTCTCAATAAATTGAATCAAATCCTTCCAATGTTGAAAGATTTAGAACAAAATATAAGCTTAGACTTTATTCCATCCCCTTCTTTTCCTTACCCTTTTTGTCTCCTTCCTCCCCAAACTTGGCATTTCCTTCCATGACTGCTATTAGACATGGTTAAGGGACAAGGTAGTCCAATGGTGTAAGGAATGGGTCATAGTAAAAGGGCATTTATTGTTAGGGTAATGGACAAGGATGATAAAATGTCACCATGATTGTATGCCAAATAATTTGCAAAAGACAGTTTGATTATTACGTGTGCTTATTTCTCTGCTTTCCTATCCCTTATATCCTTACTCTTCTATTGGATCGCAAGTCAAATTGTTCGATCCACTATTGGCCGATAACAAAGGGATCAAATAATGACCCTACCCGGCCAATAACCAGATCTTATAGGATAATCTCATTCGACTTGCCAAAAATAGCTGAAGTTTAATTGAAGCTCATTTTCATTTATAAATGAATCGATTTTGAACGAATTTTGGAACTTGTTTTATAAACGAGCTTGAACAAAAATACAACATTAGTCTATTATCTAAGTTCATAAACAACTCTTTTATAATTCTGCTCATTTATGTTCATTAAAAATCTCGATTAAATTCATTTATTTATCTGGATTTGATATTTAAGCTTATGTTATAGCTTATAGCTCTATGACACAACTCTTTAATGAACAAAAATTCGTGTTTATGAACTCGACTTGATTAATAATCAAGTTAAATGAGGTTGAACATGAACATGTAAACACTCTGCTTTGGCTCGACTCATTTACACCCCTATATGTATGTCCAGAACAATGGAGTGAACATTCAATTTTATGGATAGCAAGCTGCCTCAAAAACCCTAAATATAAATTAAGATTATTTATAGCATTTGAATGAAACAAGACACTGAAAAGCAAAGTTTGTCAGTGAGTTGGTAGGATATAATTAGGTTTAGGGTTCACAGAGGTGAAGCAACTAAATGAAATGGAGAAGGTATCAAGTATGGTAGACGATAAAAATTAGAAGGTGAAAAACATATTGACATTATATGCGTGCAGTATATATGATATACCTGCATATTGTTATATCTGTTGAAGGTCTTGGAACAAAGAGGGCAAGAAAACTGGGTAGGACCAATCAGTATCTGAGAAGGTGTAGGTATCCAATATTGCTGGCTACCTTCACCTTGGACTTGAACTTGAACTTGAACTTGAGTTTGCGGTGTCCCGCCTAAACTGGGAAGAGGTAGATGTAGAGGTAGAGGATGGACATCATCAGCATCAGCATCGGCATCGGCATCGGCATCTGCATCTGAGCTAGGGTAGACGACTCCTGAAGCCATATCTGCAGATGAGCCATCTTCTTTCTGATCTGCATCCGCATCTGCATAGGAGGCCGGTTGAGTGGGAAGCCCTATGTGAAGTGATACTGTCAAATTCTCATCATCATCAGTAGTACTAGTCGTCGAGAAGTTACAATTACCGTGAGTGATAATCATCTGTTGTTCTTGCAGCTGATGCTTGCCATGATGATGATGATGATGATGATGATGATGAGGATGAGGATGAGGACGAGGATGAGGATGATGATAGTCGCCTGCTCTTGTAGGCTCAATTAGGGTGTTTAAAAGAGGAAGAGCCTCTTGTTCTGGATATGAAGGGGATGAAAAGGGATGATGATGATGATGATGATGATGATGATAGTTGGTGTTGTTGAAGATTACTTCATTTGTACTAGAATTCAAGTCTAAGCCAACATTACGCGGTGGAGGAGGATAAGTAGTAATACTGTTGCTATTACTATTACTATTACTATTACTACTATTACTGGCGGAGGCGGTGTTGGTGGTGGTATCAAAGAGATAAGGATCTGGAAGGGTATTACTATGAACTGGATGATGAAGAGGGATGAAATTGAACCATCTGGTGAACATATTATTGGAGTTGCGGTAAGATGGATCACTCATTATATTTATATTTTCCTGGGAAATAAAAAAAAAGTACTTGGATTAATTCATAAGTACCACTCTGCTAGCTAGCTATCAGCAACTACTACAGTACATTTATATACAGAAAGTACTGTTTATAGTTGTGGTAGCCAACCACTGACCCTGCTACTTCAATAGTTGAATTCATCATCATCAATTATCTGAGGTTACTGGATTATAGATAGTCCATATTTAGTGCATACTATTTTCTTTTAATTATATAGAAAAAAAAGGGAAAAGGACAAGTAGATAGAGAGTGTATGCAGTGTATTTTAGTCATTGAGTGAGAGACAGTTTCTGTGCACGAGAGGGACAGAAAGAGAGAAAACAACACTAGTAAGTCCAATAATACTAATACTAATAAAAGAGGCCCTCTTATCTGATCGGAGTAATTCTAGAATGTAAAAGTTTTACCCTCCTGAGTCCTGAGTCCTGAGTCCTGAGTCCTGCTCTTTGCCCCTGCCCCGCACCCTGCAAAGCAAAAGTGATGATAATATAAACCAAAGCCACATAAAATGAAAGATATGCCAAAATATAAACACTCAGCCTCACCTGTCTCTCTCTTGACTACTGCCTACTGAGAGTCTGAGAGTGGAGAGAGAGAGTGAGAGTGAGAAAGAAAATAGCGTTTTCATAATTTTTTTTTGAGCTTTTATTTGTACGTTTCTTCCGAGGTGCATTGCCAATCGTGATGGTCAATTTCTCACTCACTCTTGACTCTTGCAGATGCACTGCAGCTATGAAGTATGCACTATTAAGTACTGTATTACCCTATTGAGCAAGGTACATTCGGTCCAACCTCCAGCAATATATACTTCCTTTTACATGTATTCACTTTTGAAATATATATACTTTCTCCGTCTCTAAATACATGTACACATATTAATGCATCACTTATTAAGCAAGGCTTGGCCTAGTGGTAAAGGTTTGACCTTATAACGTCAAGGTTATAGGATCAAACTCCGATAGGGACTCTTTGGGGTGAGGTTTCCCTTACCATCCCCCCGCTCCAAGGAGTCGACTTGCAGAACTTGGGCGATTTACTCCGTGCGAGTGCGCATTCGGTAGAGTCCTTCATCTTATCTACCTTAAAAAAAATTAATGCATCACTTTAACTCGTAACTAGAATTTTGGCCTTACGTACAATTTTCAAATATATTATCATTCATAATTTCATAATTGATTTTATTTGTTTTTCGTAATTTTCTGTCTAATGCAAAATTGAAAAATGGATGTTATGACATGATAAGTTGTTTTAAAAAAAACTTTCAAGGAGTTCGAGATCAAAATAACAAATTGAATGAATTAGGGTAAGAGAATGTTATTATCTTAATAAAAGTGGTTAGAGAACATAAAGTTTGTTTATGTCTTCATAGTTATATATAATTATATATAAGACTTTATTATGTTTTACTTTGAAACATTAAACATTGAAATTGTAGGGGATTGGTGGTTAAACTCTCATATTTCATTTCAAAGGTCATGTGTTCGATTCCTAGTAGCTACATATTGTTAATATTTTAAAATGAGATCATAAACATGTGTATTAGAAGTTTGAGAAGAGTGTCATGTGGCACATACATTGGAGAGTTGAGCTTCTTTTAATATATTTATATAGATAGATATCTTTAATTATGATTAGTAAAAGTTAGAAAATTTTAATATTTTAAAAATATATTTTAAGATTAATCTAACAATATGCTATCAGATATCATTTGTATTTATATCTTAGCTTTGAAATATGGTCAAAGTTAGTATTTAAATAGTGAAAATTTTCTAACATTGCATGTATTTAGAAACAAATGAAGTATATAAAATTTAAGGCCCTATTTTTGCCCTCCCTATAGTAAATTCTACTTCCACATTTCTTCCCGTCAATTATTCAAATCCAACAAACACACATAATCATAAGAATATGCTGTGAGAGTGAGGGATATCTAAGTTGGTTAGAGCTTCTCTCCCGGTTCCAGGTGATCTTGGGAACGATTCTCATCCCCACCCTTGTGGCTCATTCACAACAACAAAAAAATAAGAATATGCTGCCAGTTTATATAAGAGCCAATATAATGGTTGGTATTTCTATTCTATAAAGGAACATCTGAGGACTTTGGTCTTCCTCTGAAATACCTAAAATACCCCTGTGTAATTAAATATTTAAACTGTTATATATATAATATGTCATTGTTTTAGTGATGATGAAATAAACTTTTGAAATTACATAAAATCTTTGAAATTACATATATAGTACTACCTCCGTTCCGAATTAAACGCAACAATTTAGAGGGTACGGACTCCTAGTTGAAATTTCTTAAGGGGTGATTAGAAAAAGGAAGGGGCATGTGATTAAGTTTAAGTGGAGAGAGAAAGTGAGTCCAAAAAAAAAAACCACCACTGTCATCACCCTACTGCCACATCCTACCACCACCAAACCACCCTACTACCACGACCATCACTTCTGCTGCCATCACCACCACCACAACAACTTACTACCACGACCGCCACTCCTGCTGCCATTACCACCACCTTCCGGCTGTCCCCACCACCACCCAACCATCACTACTGCCACATCCTACCACCACCACCGTCAAAAGTACTGCCATAAACCACCGTCAAAAGCACCACCACCATCTAAACCCTAAATCCACATCATAAACCACCGACAAAAGCACCACCACCACTCCACCTCCACAAGAACAGATCGAGTTGAGAGAGAAATCAAAAGATCGAGAAGAGAGAGAAATTGAGCACAACCCAACCCACTCCACCTCCACAAGAACAGATCGAGAAGAGAGAGAACGAAGGAAGATGGAGAAATCGAGGCGAGCGAAGGTGGTTACGAAGGACAGAGGACGGACGCCGGCGGTTTTGGGTTGGAACGAAGGACAGAGGACGGACGCAGGCGGTGGAGAGAAGGTGGTTTTGGGTTGGAACGAAGTTGTCGGTGGTTTTGGGCTGGTGGGGGAGGAGATCGAAGGTGATGATGATGGTGGTGGGTGGTGGGTGGCGGAGGATGGAGGATGGAGGACAGAGGAATGACGCCGGCGATAATGGTGGAGGTGGAGGAGAGAAAAATGGTGATGGAGGATGGAGGAGAGAGAGAATGATGGAGGATGGAAGATGGAGGATGGAAGATGGAGGAGAGAGAAATGGTGGTGGGTGGTGGGTGAAGGTGGTATTGAAGAGAGAGGGGGTTGATGTTTAGGTAGATTAATTTTGATTAGGTTTGTATTTAATTTGATTTGGGTAGTATAATATGTGTTTTAAGTTTTTTTAATAAGGACAGTTTGGTAATTTCAAGGGTAAAAATCATACCAAAAATAGAAAGAATGAAATTGTTGCATTTAATTTGAAACCGCTAAAAATAAACTGTTGCGTTTAAAACGAAACGGAGGTAGTATATTTTTATGTACATAAAAACTAAAAGCAAGCTTCAGTTTTTCTGATATAGGGCACTGGACACGAAAAAAAAAGTAATAAAGGAACCATAGTAGTCATAGAACCTAAAGGAGGCGGCAAAATCTTTGATGCGTTGAGCATTATCTCTGAGACCTGAGTTTTTCTGATGAGGGGAAAATGACTCAGTAGCCCTTGGTGAAATATAATGATCGCATTCGCATTTATCCTCACGAAGAAGGAACCTACACAGTTGCAAATTCAACCTTCCTCATGAGTCATAATCAGAAAAGAGACGCTAAAATTCAGGAACATGTCGCATGCCCCATAATCACTCAAGGCTCTCTTGTACCACCCAGAACCATGGATATGTTATACGTACTCCTAACTCAAATCTTCTATCAGTATCACTTGTGACTTGTAACCCCTCTAATTTATTGGTTCATAGTTTGTTATTATTATTATGACTCATGAATATTAAAATTTATGAAATATACAAATTATGAGATACTCCACATGCCACATTGTAATATAAATGACCTTTAAAATTTAGAAATAGAAATAAGTGACAAACACATATACTTCCTCCGTTTCAAATAATTCACTAGTAGAATAATTGCTTATTGCTGCGGTCATTAAGTGGTCTATTGATGCGGTTTTGGCCGCGCAGCAATTAAAGCGCAAAGAATAGGTAATTATTATTGTTGCGGTTTTTAACCGCAAAGAATATAGCAACCTATTGATGCGGTTCTTACCCAAAACCGCAAAGAATAGGTAGTGTGAATATCAAAAAAAAAAATGGAAAGTAACTTATTGCCGCTGTTGTTGGTAAAAAACAAAGAAGAATAGGTGAGTCTATTGCTGCTGTTTTTACCAAACAACAGCAGCAATAGGTTGTTTTTTTATAAATAAAAAAAAATTTATACATTTATAATGTCATATACTAATATACTACAATCTATACCCACACAACATTTTCATTCAAGCATGAAATTAATTGACAAATTACATAACAACATTATACATTTGACTTTATAAGTTTTATGTTGAAATCAGAAAATACACATATAAGATCTAAAAATATATATACAAATGATATCTAAAAAATACAAATTAATTTAATTCACCATAAACCTAAATTACAAATTCAATTAGATCTACAAAATTTGATTGAATAAAATAATGGCTTAAGGTTGGGGATTAAGGTGACAATGAATAATTTTCTGATTTATTAATTAAAAAGAAAATGAGAAAAGTATTATTAAAATAAAAAGAAAATGGACTTTCTTCCTTCCACGCTTTCCCTTCTTCTCTCACATTGCAATTTGCAACTCAATCCAAATTCTTCAGATTTTGCTCCCCTTTGGCCTTTTAGAGAACCGAACAACCACCTACATTCACCATAAAAACAAGTCAACCACCGCATCAACCACCGCCATCAACCACCGGATTAACCACCGCCATCAACCACCGCCATCAACCACCGCATCGACGCCGTCAACGGCGATGAAAGCCAAACTCAAGAAATTCCGTCACATTCCACATGCGAAAATTCAAACGAAGAAATCATAATCACACGAAACTAAAACTTGAAAAAATCAAAAGATACCTGAGTTTGCTTAACTTGAACAAGAACATCACGCAAAGCAGAAAAAGCATCACGAAGAATCGAACACCTTACCAACAGAATTCGCGACGATCGAAGGATCGAAGGAGCCGGCGATGAAGAAAACGCAGATGATGCTGAGGAACAAAACGAACGAAACTCGCCGGAAATTCATCGCGAGAAGAAACTTCAATGAATCTCCAGGAATATCAACCGAAATCACTAGAAAAGGCCGATAAACATGAGCGATGAATTCAATTTTCGATTCAATTGAGAAGATTTTTAATTAATCTTTGGCAAAATCAAGAGAGATCGCCAGAAATCCAGAGAAAGAGGTTGATGAAAATCGAGAACAAAGGAATCAATCGTCAAAGCATAAGAAACAATCGCGGAATCGATCGAAGAATTTTTTAATTAGATTGAACAAAGCTTGAGGAAGCGAGAAAAACGAGAGAAGAGTAGATTTGAGAAGAGAGAGAGATAAAAACGAAGATGATGCTGAGGATTTAAGAGGAACATTGATGGAGGCGAAAATGAGTGAAGAACGAAGATGATGAAGAGTAGGACAGAGGAGAAAGAGGAGTTGAACTGTTGAAGGAGTAAGGAGAGAGACCGAAATAAAAAAACGGCGGAATGGGTTTAAAAAGAAACCTAGCTGGGTGGGTGCCTCCTATAATTAATTAATTTAAAAAACGAACCACACATATTGCTGCGGTTTCTAGCAAAAATCGCAGTAATATATTAAAATATTATTTTTTTAATATTATTTTAATATATTGCTGTGGTTCTTGCCAGAAACCGCAGCAATATATCTGGTCAAAAAGTCAATTTTTTTCAAAAATTTCCCGTTGAAACCATATTGCTGCGGTTTTTGGCCGAAACCGCAGCAATATCTTTATTTTATACTTTACCTTTTCTTTTTACGTGATGTATTGCTGCGTATGGGTAAAACTGCAGCAATACCACTGCAGCAATAAGCAATTATTCTACTAGTGATTGACACGATTTGACTTTCCAACTATTGACACACTCCTTTGACTGTGTTTTGTGAATTCTATGTTAGGAATAATATAGTCATGTGGGATCTTGTCATACTCTCTCAACATATAATTTCATAATTTCAACTTTTTATAATTTTATGTATATGAAATTAGAGTTATTGTTAGAGATATATTAGGCATCTTGAGATATTCTTGTATATATTTTTTCCTATCTTTTAGGCAAGTTATTATCTTCCTTGATTGCCTCCTCTTTGAGGACTCCTTGTAAGCTATATTACGTTATTGTTAATGAGAAATCTCCAAGCTTTGCCAGTGCCTAAAATCACTTTGTCATGGTATCAAGAGCAGGTTAACAAAACCCCATAAAAGTTCAATTTTTTTTTCCGCCATGGCAGGCAACGAAACTCCATCACCGCCAGCCAAAATAGAGCCTTCCTCGGTTCCTCCCCTTTCTACCTTGGACCACAAGATCGCCCTGGTGATTTTATCACCCCCACTCGTCTCACTCACGACAACTACGCAGATTGGGCAGCGGATATTCAACTTGCCTTGGTTGCTCGTCGCAAGTTTGCCTTCGTTGATGGCACTATCTCTTCTCCGACTCCTCCATGTACCGAGTCCGACTGGCTTACCATCAATGCCATGCTCGTTTCATGGATTACCAACACTATCACTCCCGAGGTAAAGAGTACTTTAACCAAATATCATGAGGCAAGTAGATTGTGGAATCATTTAAAACACCGTTTTTCTATTGTAAATGGCCCTAGAATTCAACAGATTAAATCTTCTATTGCTCGTTGTGAACAAACGAAAACCATGCTTGTTTCTACCTAGTATGGAATGTTGAATGCTTTGTGGGAAGAACTTTCGCTTCTTGAACCATCTATTCGATGTACTTTGTTGTTCTAAATGCACTGTTTCTGATTGTATTCTCAACGTCGTGAAACCACGAAATTACATGAGTTTTTAATGTGTCTTTATTCGGAATTTTATGCTCAATTGTGGACCGATATTCTCACATCTCGATCCCTTACCCACGTTGGACCGCGCTTATCATCTCGCTGTGCAAGATGAGCGTGTTCGGCTATCTCAAACATCTCTTGTGGACGCCGCTAGTCCTACCGAAGTTCTGGGTTTCTCGGTTAAGGCTCATGGCCCTGCTGGGCGTGGTTCCTCACCTTCAGGTTCTCGACTTGTGTGTGGCAAGTGCCACAAAACGGGACATGACTCGGCCTCTTGTTGGGCTCATTTAACGTGTTCCCACTTTCACAAAAAGAGACATGGTGCGACTCATTGCTACGATCTTCACGGCTACCCCGACAAAAATAAAGGGGGTGGGTAGTGGACGCACGCAACCGCCAAAGACGTGCTAATGCCGCCATCGCCACCAGGAGCCTTGGTGGTTCCGTCGCACCTTCGTATGTTTCGGGCACCAAGCAGCCCCACGTCTTCTCTCTTCTCTTCCGAGCAATGAAAGCTCTTAGCGAGTTTATTTGGTAATGTCAATGATCCCGCAAAACCGTTTGAATGGTGAGTTTGATAAAAAAATTGTGGATTATTGATATAGGTGCCACACATCATGTTACCGGTGTTCATTCATGGTTGATTGATTCTAAAGCATTTGATTGTCTCCGTTGGTCTTCCCAACGGTGCTACGCTTCTTTCCACTATGGTGGGCTCGGTTTTGTTTATCGTCAACCATCACTCTTAAGAACGTTCTTTATGTTCCTAATTTGAGCCGCAATTTACTTTATGTGTCTCAGCTTTGTAATGATTTGCAGTGTGTTATTCAGGACCCCATGAAGATGCGGATTGGAATGGAGAGTAGGAAGGACGGTCTTTACTACTTTGCGGGCAATGATACTATTCACCATGTCGCAGCTCTTGAGTTCGAATTGTGGCATCAACGCCTAAGTCATCCTTCCGAGAAAATTGTAAAATTACTCCCCCTCTTTACAATCATAAGGGTAGTTTGGATCCTAATTGTGAGATTTGCTTTCGTTCCCAACATTCTCGCACTAAATTTCCTTCTAGTGATACTAAGACTTCTAGAGTTTTTGAGAAAATTCATTGTGATTTGTGGGGTCCTTATCGCCATGTTTCTTCTAGTGGTGCCCGTTATTTCTTAACTATTGTGGATGATTTTTCTCAAGCAAAGGTGGACCTATCTTTTGGTTGATAAATTGAAAGTTTTTTCTATGTTCATGTCTTTTGTGGCTATGGTTCAATGTCAATTCTCTCAAACTATTAAAATTGTTCAAAGTGATAATGGCACTGAATTTCATTGCTTGCTTGATTACTTTGCTGCTTCTGGCATCTTGTTTCAAACTTCTTGTGTAGGTACTCCTGGACAAAATGGAAGGGTAGAACGCAAACATCGCCACATTCTAAATGTTGCCCGTGCCTTAAGATTTCAAGTTCATTTGCCTATTTATTTTTGGGGGATGTGTTTTAGCCGCTTCTCACTTGATTAACCGCACTCAATCTTTGTTGCTTAACAAAGAAATCTCCCTTTGAATGCTTGTTTGGTCGTATCCCTTCTTATGATGCTCTTCGTATCCTTGGGTGTCTTGCTTATGCTCACAATCAAAAAACCAAAGGTGACAAGTTCGCTAGACGTAGCCGAAAATGTATTTTTGTTGGGTATCCATTTGGCAAAAAGGGATGAAAATTATATGATCTTGAGACTAAAGAGTTTTTTGTCTCTAGAGATGTCAAATTTGTTGAACACATATTTCCCTTTCTTACTCCTACTAAGGTTGATGTCTCTCCTGACCTTTTAATCACTCCTCCTCATGAAATTCACTGTGATTTTGATGAATATTCATCCTTTTCCCCTTGATCACCAATTCAACTCACAAAAGATTTGCCCCATCTAACTCCCCCTAATCCGCCCAACTCCTCCACGTATGATCGTGGCCCAATTCCTATTTCTAGCGCCCCACCTCCACAAAATTCCCGACCCAGCCTTTCCCCTCTCCCTTTTCCACCCGCCTTCTTCTTCGCCCGGCCAGCATCGTGCCCATTATCCCCCCCCCACCGCTCTCACGCGTGACCCTCCCACGCCCGATCCGTCTCATTTCGTGCCCACTCTTCGAGCCCAGCCTCCACAAAATTCCGCCCAAACTCCACAAAAATCGGCCCAACTTCTCCTCTACTCGGCCCAACCTCCCCACTCCACTTCGGCATCCACAGATTCGGTCCTTTCTTCTGATCAGGCCTTGGGCCGTGGTCAGCAGGCCAAAATCCCTTCCACCCGCTTTCGCGACTATGTTATGAATATTGTCATTGCTCCAAGTGTTTCTTCGTCCTCTCCCCGCTCCTCGGTTCATCTTCTTCTTCAGTACTCCTTATCCCTTGGCACACTATATATATTGTGACAATTTTTCCGCAAATTATCAAAAGTTTCTTGCAGCCTCTTATTTCTACACAGAGCCCCGTTCTTTTAAAGAAGCCATGAAAGATGAAGGTTGGAGAGCTTACATGCAAAATGAAATTCAGGCTATGGAAAATAATGGCACTTGGACTCTTGAACCTCTTCCTCCCGGAAAATGGGCTTTAGGGAGTCAATGGGTGTATCGCATCAAGTATCATTCTGATGGTCGGGTTGAGCGTCTTAAGTCTTGTTTGGTTGTTTTTGGTAATCATCAGCAGGTCAGGCTTGATTACAATGAGACTTTCGCTCCTGTTGCTAAAATGACCATTGTTCGTGCTTTTCTTGCCATTGCTGCTTCCAAACATTGGGAGCTTCATCAGATGGACGTCCACAATGCCTTCTTACATGGTGATCTTGAGGAAGAAGTTTATATGAAACTTCCTCCTGGTTTTGCTAGTTCCGATTCTAATCTTGTGTGCCGCTTCAGCAAGTCTTTGTATGGGTTAAAACAAGCCCCTGTGTTGGTTTGCCCAACTCGTTATCGCCTTGAAAGGGTATGGTTTTTTACAATCCTACTCTGACTATTCTTTGTTTACCTTCACCAAAGGTACTATTCAGTTGAATGTGTTGGTGTATGTCGATGAACTCATCATTTCTGGCAATGATTCTGCTGCTATTTCCTTGTTCAAAACTTATCTCAGTGATTGTTTCAAAATGAAGGACTTGGGTCCCCTCAAGTATTTCTTGGGCATTGAGGTTGCTCGTAGTACTTCCGGTTTGTTTCTTTGTCAATGGAAGTACACTCTTGATATTATTTCCGAGGTTGGTTTGTTGGGTGCCAATCCCCGTGATTTCCCCATGGAACAAAAATCATCGCCTCGCTCATGACACCCGTGACTTGTTTGATGATCTCGAGAGGTATCGTCGTCTTGTTGGACGTCTCATCTATCTTGTTGTTACTCGCCCGGACCTTGCATATTCCGTTCACATTCTTTCCCGCTCTCGCAGCTCCTCGCCTAGCTCATTGGGACGCCGCCGTTCGTGTTGTTCTGTACTTGAAGGTTACCCCGTGTCATGGCATTTCACTAAGTGCCGCTAGTGATCTCACTCTTCGTGGTTGGTGTGATTCCGATTGGGCGGCTTGTCCAATTACTCGTCGCTCCTTGCCCGGATGGCTTGTTTTTTTTGGGGTCATTCTCCCATTTCTTGAAGACAAAGAAACAAAGATACAGCTTTTCCTTGTCTTCTGCAGAGGCTAAATATCGTTCGATGACCGCTATTACTTGTGAGCTTAAGTGGCTCAAGGGGCTATTATTGAGTCTTGGGGTTCATCACCCCAAAGCCATACCTCTCTTTTGAGGACAATCCGACCCTTCATATTGCCCAAAATCTTGTGTTTCATGAGCGTACGAAACACATTGAGGTCGACTGTCATTTTGTTCGGGATGCCATCAAGGATGGGTTGATTGCTCCCTCATATGTTCCTACTATAGCTCAGTTGGTTGATGTCTTCACAAAAGCTCTTGGCAAGTCCCAGTTTGATCTTCTAATGTCCAAGTTGGGCATTTGTGCACCACATGCTCCAACTTGAGGAGGGTGTTAGAGATATATTAGGCATCTTGAGATATTCTTGTATATATTCTTTCCTATCTTTTAGGCAAGTTATTATCTTCCTTGATTGCCTCCTCTTTGAGGACTCCTTGTAAACTATGTTACGTTATTGTTAATGAGAAATCTCCAAGCTTTGCCAGTGCCTACAATCACTTTGTCAGTTATTAATGGTCAAAAATATGCACTGGCAAGCTTGTTGAGAGAAGTGTGTCAATATTTTGAAACAGAAGAAGTATTAGATATGGGGTATTATAGATAAGTTTTGACAGTTGGGACAGGTGCTCTATTTTAGGTATATGTAAGATAAAGAGGCCTTATTGGATCGGAATCTCTCACAGGTCAACCCTATCCGAATTGACGGGCTGGACATTTTCAAAGGTGGGGGACATAAGGGGATCCCACTTTAATGTAGACCCCTCAATAGAAATACACGAAGTAGAAATCTCTATTCTCTTTCACTCCTAGCTAATAAATACTCCAATTCATATGAGCAGGGAGGGATGTATCATGTATCACTTACTATATGCAACCCTAACCCTTTGAGAACAAATAAAAATCGAATCGAAATTCGAAGTGAGGACTAGTTTTCTTTGATGTCGGTAATAACATTTTTTTGAGACTTGGAAAGCGATGCATGTTCTACAAGGTATAGGTCTCCGCCCTCCATACCCGTAAACAGTTAAAATTATAAAGAAAAAAGTAACATAAAATAATGATAATTGTAAGAAGATAATGGCTTACCTTCATTCCTTCTCAAACCAACATTTATATACAAAAGTACATAGCCGTTATTAGCTAAAGTCTAGGCTAGATTTATGTGTAATCTTTGACTACTGGAGATAACTATCCTATTATACAAGATATGCACATAAATGATTGATTACAATAATATCAAGAAAATATTCACATATAATCTATTACACCCCCACAACAAGGGGGAGGTTGTCTGACACCGAGACCGGCCTCGAAAATCATCAAAAAGAACGCACGGAAGTCCTTTAGTGAAAATGCTCGGCAATTTGATAACGAGACGGGACATGTAGGACACGCACTTCACCACGTTTAACCTTTTCACGAACAAAGTGGATGTCCATCTCAATGTGTTTAGTGCGTTGATGGTGAACTGGATTCCCCGAGAGATATATTGCACTGACGTTGTCGCAATAAACAAGGGTTGCTTTGTGAACAGGGAAGTGTAGTTCTAATAATAGGTTACGAATCCAACAAGACTCAGATACTACATTTGCAACTCCTCGATACTCGCCTTCAAAGACTCGATTTAGACAATGTGGGTTGCCTTTTGGAAGACCATGAAATGAGGTTGTCACCAATGTAAATGCAATAACCGTAGATCGAGCGCCGAGTATCGTGGCACCCACCCCAATCAAGATCCGTATAAGAAATGAGTGAGTCAATGGAGGATTTATACATGTGTAGTCCGAAGTGAATTGTTCCATGAACATAGCGTAGAATACGCTTAAGAGCCTCCATATGTTCAACCTTCGGATCATGCATATGTAAGCATACATGTTGGACAGCATAAGAAATGTCGGGCCGAGTCAGGGTGAGATATTGTAAGGCGCCAGCAAGACGGCGATATTTAGTAGGATCCTCATAAGATGTCCCGGCAGAAGAACTAAGTTTCCCTTTATTAACAACATTGTTCGCACATTGCTTGCTCATTCATCTATGCCTCCCTCTTTTTGGCATCACGCTCTAGACATGGCAACTTACCTCTTAAATATTCTCCCCTCCAAACTGTTGGGCTATCATTCCCCTACTCAAATTCTCTATAATAAAACTCCGGATTATTCTCATCTTAGAGTTTTTGGATGTTTGTGCTATCCCTTATTTCCCTCCCCTACTATCAATAAATTACAAGCACGCTCTACACCATGTGTTTTCTTAGGGTATCCTTCCAATCATAGGGGTTATAAGTGTTATGATTTATCGAAAAATAAAATCATTATATGCAGACATGTTTTATTTGATGAAAGTCAATTTCCTTTCTCAAAAATTCATACGGAGAAGGATGGAAACCAGGAAAGTCTAGCCTGATACCATGTAAGAAGATAATGGCTTGCCTTCATTCCTTCTCAAACCAACGTTTATATACAAAAGTACATAGCCTTTATTAGCTAAAGTCTAGGCTAGATTTATGTGTAATCTTTGACTACTGGAGATAACTATCCTATTATACAAGATATGCACATAAATGATTGATTACAATAAAATCAAGAAAATATTCACATATAATCTATTAATAATGATTATTAAAGAAATAACAGGAAGAGTAGGACGGGGTGAAAAAACACAAAAACAAGATGATAAATTAATAATATTGATGATTGATAGAAAAGATGATGATTGTTGTCCAATGTCCATGAACAAATCCAAACAAAGGAAGTGAGGATGAAGATAGCCGGTGGGATAATACTGGATTGCTGCTCATCTCCCACAACCCAAGGAGTATATTTAACATACCGTGAAAAAAAAAAGAAGCTTTGTATAGTGTAGATATCATTCGAGAATCCAATATTGATTGTAAATTTGTATAAGAAACCATCTCTAACTTTCTACAAAGAGAGACTAACAAATCAAATTCCAAACTCCCATTAGCAGAGACAAAGAACCTTATAATTAGGTAAAAATAAGTATATAAAATTAGAAATTGAGGCTTATAATATTATTGGAAAGTATGGCGTCTACCGTGAACTGGCTAAAGAAAGATTAGGGTTTGTTAGGCATTGAAGCGAGAGAGAAAGAGAGATTGAGGGGTGGCTATGTGTGTTTTGTTTTTTATTGTATTTGTTAATTTATGTGAATGGTCTTAATTTTTTTTTTTTATTTTAGGTGGGAAATCGGGAGGGGGGGAGGATGGTCTAGGAGGAATTAGTTTGACCAAAATCCATGTTTCTATAAGCTTAGTTTCCAAGACAGCACGAGTGCGTACTCGGATGATGTGCAATTGAGTTCCCAAGTCCGAGAGGATCTACACTTCTTTAGTTACTAGTTTTCCAAACAGCCTTGTCTCTACCAGTCTACCTTGAAGGTTCACTAGATAGGATGAACTACAAGTATTCATGAATCCCTAACCAGTTTTGATGGAAAGACTCAAGAGACTATCAGACTAATATTCTGAAATCATGCTCATATAAACTAGCTTTTTAGAGTAATTTCCTATTTTATATGCACCTTCTATTTTAAAAAACTCTTCACTATTATTCATTTTCATTGGCTCGAAAATATTCTTTACATTTTTATTTCCATTATTTTAATATGTTTCTTTCCTACTACTTAAAAGAATAAGGAAATTAAACTTTTCGTTGTAGCCCTATAATTTAACTTATTATCGGTGGCAAGCCAAAAAAATTAATTATTTGAATTGACCCTTTGTTACCATTGAGGGTTGTTTAGTGGCATAAGTGAGGTAAAATATGTCAGTCCAAATTCATGGTTTTAGTTTAATCTCCCGTATAAATTTCAATGACTTTGCAATCTTTCATAAAGGTGAAGACCCCCGTGAATTCGTGCTATAATAGCATTGACAGAAAAACTTGTAATATATCTAAGATCATATATGTCAATTTTCGATCTTATTCTCCACAATCATTAACTTGAACATAGAAAATCAAAACCAGAATTCGTACTATTGACGAGAATGAATACTCCTAAATTAAAAAGAGAGAAAGAAACTCCCACACAAACAGAACGGACCTATTTATTATCAAAACTTAAAGCACTGAAACAATGAAGAATATTCATCAGAGAAGCCAAAAAGGAGCTTCGTCAACTAATTGTTGATGGCATACCAAAGAAGAAAATATAGGGTTTGAGAGAAGAGAGGAAAAAAAAAAAGACGAGGTTTCTAAAGTTGCCAACTTTGAGCTAATTTTATTAGTGTGACAACTGACAAGTTTGTTCAATTGTTATAGTTGGGTCAAAATTTATGTCGCTTAATGTAATTTTATTTCCTTTTTTTCACCTTTGCATTTGTTAAATTGGTTTAGGCATTGATTCAAGAAATGAATATTATAATATGTTAATTTTGTTGTGGCTTGGCTTATAAATATTTATATCAAAGGTAGTTATGGGAATAGAATAAGGAAATGGCTCGTTTGCAATAATACTAAATAAAATAAACCGAAACCGATAAGATAAAGTTAGTAATCGAAGATAGATAATTAGCTTACCCGTTTGGCAAAATTAGTAGCTTATGTTGATAAACTATTTTGGCAAAATTTAGTTGATATCAAAATTTTAAAAAGATTTTTCAAAATTTCTGTCACCTGATTTTGAAAAAGTAAAAGTTTTTAACTTATCATTTAAGTCATTTTAACAACCTGAAATTTTATTTTAGGTACTCAGAAACACTACTAATAATAATTTTAGCACCTAAAATATGTTAGCACCTTATCATTTTAGTCAACTAATATAATTCCCCAAACAGAGCCAATAAGGGTAGTTTATATCAAGATTTTCAGTTAGAGGTGGTTTAGAGACAAAGCACCCAAGTACGGGTGGTTTTTAATATAAATTTTTATAAAGATAGTAATTAACCAATTGATTAGGTAGTCGAAGTAGAAGCTACTACGTCCATGATATCGAAGCATACTAGTTACTAATAGGGATGTGCATTTTCATATATCGGATCATTTTTCGATTCGAAAATCCGAATATCTAGTTTTTAGATCACGAAAAATAGTATTTGATCTCATAATATCAGATATTCGATGTTTCGGATATTTGAATTTTCGGATCAGATTTACGGATATATCCATATCTGATCAAACTTCACTGCTAAATTAATTATCAAAAAATTTCAAATTTGGATCTTATTCTCCCCCTCACTGTAAAATTAAAAGAGAGAAACAATATAGCAAAATGGTATTTTAACATATTCAAACAATAGATGGAATGATCTTGCATTTTGTAACTGAAGAAACAAAAACAAACCAAAAGATACATTAATTTTCTCATCTCTACCCGCTACTATAACCGCTACCTTACCAAACACTTCTTTTTTTCCTAAGTAGTGTTTTGACCTTGTCCAAACTCTACCCGCTACCTAAAACGCTAGTGCTAAACAGGGCCAAAGACGGATAACGATGTAGTAGTAGTAATGGACAGAAATGGCGTTTGGTGTTATACAGCATGTCATATCACATGACAGCACTGATATGACTAATTGTGTGTGCTTTTAAACCATTTGTAGTAATAATTACTTATTTACTTTTGTTTTCAAATTCAGTTTGGTGGTTGATTTTGCACCAGTTGGAAAGCAGAATAAGTCAAAATTTATCTTTCGTCTTAAAAAAAATCAAACGGCTGATTTGATTAGTGGTAATGACAATAAATTTTCATATGAATTTTAAAGAAAATCTCATGTCATTACTCAAAGTAATATTATTGGAAAATTTGTCAAAAAAAAACCTTTTAAAAGTTCAATTTTGCGAAAAAAAACCTTTTAAAATATTTTTGCAAAAACAAACCACAAACTTAATTTTCTTTGCAAAATGAAACATATTCCCATTTTTCGATGTGGTTTTTGAGATGCATAAGGGTGACCATTCTATCTTCCTTTAACCCATTGTTTCCATTAACTGCAGCACCACCCCTATGCATCTCAAAAACCACACCGGAAAATGGGAATAGGTTTCATCTTGCAAAAAAAATTAATTTTGTGGTTTATTTGTTTTTGCAAAGAATGCTTTAAAAGGGTTTTTTCGCAAAATTGAACTTTTAAAAGGTTTTTTTTGGCAAATTTTCCAATATTATTTTATCCTTAAATATTCATTTTTCCCGTAAAATTTCATTACCATCCATTACCTCTTGGGAAGGTGGCATTGAGTGGTAATGAAAATTTATTAAGGAAAACTCATGTTTTGTGATGAAATTTCATTATAATGGGTATTGATATTAGAATTTCCTTACAAATTTACACTCAATTATATTGTAATTACCACCATTTATAACGATTAACCAAACGAGCCGTAAAAAGATTCTTTGAAAAGAGTGAATAATTGATGTGTAGTTTATTTTCTCATAAAAGCATGTGTTATGATTTTTTTTAATTAAAATTGTTATACCTTTTCTGCTCACCTTTGCTTGCATTACTCCCTTTTTATGGCAACATAAAATTATTCGCAACGAGATACAGTCTGTTATTTTCAACTTACTTTTACTTATTGAACTTATTTAAATTTATCGTAACTTATCTTAACTTACCTGAACTTACGAGACCTTATCAGACCATATCTGAACTTATTTAGACCTTATTTGCAAGCGTGTAAAACCTTATATTTGCTGAACTAAACGAATCTGAATTTATTTGACCATATCTGAACTTATCCAAACTTATTTGAACTACTTTTTTATTATAAGGAATGAAATAATGTCAACATAACAGACCCATACTTTTGTCATTGATTTTTCTCTATCTCTCTCTTCATCACATAGGTTCAATTTTTCTTTCTATATATCTCTCTCCTCTCCTTAGTTCCTTTCCGGCTCCCCCATGTTGCTAGTAATAGTGCACATAGGACGTATCACGTATGTAATACTATAGGCTATATGTAAGAAGTTAAAAGAATAGCTCACATCTTATATACACCTATAACAACAAAAATTACTCCATATACATTTAATCCATTGGTATTTTAAGTTTATGACAAAATCATGCGTAAATTGGTCTTATCAATACTCAGTCATTGGCTCATTGCGTAATATTTTCACTTTAAGTTTAAAGTTGCATATTTTGGTAGTTCAAAGTAAAAGCATCACAAAAGAGAGGGGAAAAAACTCATTGTCGCACATGGAAGAAACAACAAAGTTTTTACCCATTTATATGTGAGAGTTCTCCATGGACCTCACGTAGCTAGGCTCTTATGTCTAGCGTGGCATATAACTATTCTATCATTTTCCTTTTACTATTCGACCTGTGACTATAATTACTAATGTCTTTGTATGCATTTAGTTGTCACATACTCGAATTACTCACATACTGAATTATCACTCATCAGCCTCTCTATAAAAAGAAACATATTCTATCATATAGGTATTGTTATTCTTTTTGGCATAAAGGTGATCTTAATTTGTAGCACACGGAAAAAAGGTCTAAATTTGAATTGAAAAGAGAAGCGGAGGGGGGGGGGAGGGCAACTTTAAGTGCTACTACAGTCTTAACAGTATCATGAGCACAGAACTATAAAAAAGAAGGCAGAAGATGAGAGTAATTATATTGTGGGACAAAGAGGTAAAGATGAAGTTTTGGAGAAAAACTTCAAGTGGAATATGACAAAGTATGAAGGAAATAAAGGTGCATGGGCGTGTCAAATGTCAATATTGAACAGCTCAATCGACCAAAAATGTCATGATTTGAAGTCACTGTTCACATAAACATCTGACGTCAACTGAAAACGATCTTCATTTCTCCGTGGGTAAGCCTAAAAGAGACTGCCCTTTCTTTTGAAGTTATGCTCTTTATTGCTTTGCTTGGTGCATCTTCAATAGTTGAGTTGGAGGACTTACTTGCAATTATACCTGGTTACTGGGCTGGTCGAGTCAGGGGCGGGCGGGTCGGGTCTTAAGAGGATCACATCATAGAGGACCGATAGCGGGTCGTGCCAAACGGTAACGGATCGGTAACGAGCAAAAAAACAAGCGAACATGTAGAAATAAAAGTGAAGTATAAATGAATACGAATCCGTACGTATAATATTATTTAAAAAATCTATTTTATTTTTCAAAATTATCGGGTTTTTTGTTGGCCCAATAACGGCCTGTTCAATAATGGCCCTGTCCAATAACGGCCCTGTCCGATAAAACCCTGTCCAATAAAAGCCCTATAAATTTGACCCTAACCCTTTAGCCATTGGGCTACCCTGTCCAATAACCAGGTCTACTTGCAATATATAAAACTTTTGAGCTACTAGCTCAACCATTAGGGTTAAGCAAGCTATATAACTTGCTCAAAAAAGTGGGACCGTGGCGAATCTTGACCAACTATTTCACAAAAGCCGAGTAGACAAATTAAAAGTTTAACGGTAAACTTTAAATGATGAAGAAATACACTAATAGGAGCACGTTAAAGTTTAGATATATTATTATCAATGGCTACAAAGAAGTTGTAGCCAATGTAATTGTCTTAAATTACAACCCTTCAGTTTTTAAGCAGTTTTATCAATTTAATTATTTGTTTGACCATTATCAAGTCTTCAAGGAGTTGGAAGTATAGTTCATAAGTAAGTGGGCAGACTTTTTAGAAATTAAAGGAATAGTTCCTTAGTATCATTAGTAACTAAATCAATTATCAAATCGCTTTTTTTAATCACGGCAAAAAAAAGGTACATCTATTATTCATGATTGTTAGGAATGATTTGAGAAAAAAAGAACTTATTACATTTAGAAACTAAAAAAAAAAGATACTAACAATAAATAAAAAAGATATTTTCAAAATAGGAAAATGATAAGCCAAAGAAGTAAAGATATAGGGAAAAAATAATAAGAAGAAAAGAATAAGATACAAATAGTAAACAGAAAAGATTTTTCAACATTAGGATATTGGTAAGCCAAAGATAATGGGCAAAAAGAAAAAGCAAAAAAGGCATAAACATGCCTTGAGTCAGGATCAAACACTAGACCTCTTGTTCTCTAAGAGTAATGTTGCTTCGCGCACCACTATGTCAAGCACAAATTTATGTAGTACTTTGCAGTTCAGTACTTTAATAAGAAGGGCCAGTCCCCTGCCCGCCCATCTTATAAACCGTCAATGATGGAAACTGGGTAGGGGTGTTCATAAAAAACCGAAAAACCGTACCGAAAAACAGAAAAACCGGTCTAAATGGGTGGTAATTAGTCGTACCGATAAAAAAAAGTTTTAACGGTACGGTTACCGAACCGGTAAAAGTAACGGTTAAACGGTACGGTTATGATTTTTGAGTGAACGGTTAACCGAAAAATCGAAATATTTTTTTCCTCTATTTAATTATTGTGAAACATTTTCCAACAACTACATTAATTCTAATATTTGTTACTAAGTAACAATAATTAGAGGAAGTATGTGATTATTCGAAAACTTTAGTACTAATTTAAACACTATAATTAGGAAATGGAGTAAATTCTTAGTGTTATAATGTTTTCAATGGATTTATTATCCACTTTACAATACACTTTATATTAGAGTACATATAATATTAAAGTATATGCACAAAACAAATAGAAAATATATATTTACATTAAGTAAAATATAATACTATAACTTGAATAACGGTAAATGGTTAACCGAAAAACTACACCGAAAAAACGGCTAACCGCTAGGCGGTAATTAACCGGTCTAAACGGGTACGGTTCGCAAAAAGAGCGAACCGAAACTTTCGGTTACCGAACCGAAATGTTGTTTTGGGACGGTTAACCACCCATGAACACCCCTAATACTGGGACCCATTTGATAAATCACAAATGATAGTCATGACTCAAGATTGGAAGGTTGGTTGGCACTGGGGCTATTGCTTAGCATTGGACTTTGGAGTTGCTTATATTCCTTCACTCTCTATTTACTTGCTACTTTTGTTTTTGCACAATATTTTAGAAGATACTAGTTATTTATAAATAAATAAATCAATCAAATAGAGTGCCCTTTCTTTTGAAGTTATACTCTTTATTGCTTTTGTTTTGGGGATTATTTATAAATAAATTTAAAAAGTTGGTAGAAAGACGGTTCAACTTAAACTTGAGTTTTACTTTGACAATTTTTCCAACAATAATTATATATTAGTATTTCAGTTAATCGTCTTATTGAAAATCATATCATTTAATCCTTAATTTTATTGTGTTAGGTTATCAAACCGTTTAAATTGGTATTTTATTTTTACTTGTTATATTTCTTGATTGGTAATCATGAGTCATTACCCAACATAAAAATACTCAATTCTTCTTTATTTTTGTTTTTCGCCTAGCTTTTAACCCTCAATTTTTACTTTTGAAATTCATTTGCCGGTATACCATCTACATAGGATTGTTTGGGTGACGATATTTATTTATTTTTGCCTAGAGACAAATTGCCAAGTTTATTAGGAGTGTTGGTGGAAATTTCAAAAAAAGATACATTGTGTAGCATAGATGGGCAACGCATGCAATGAAAGTATCCCATTTGTGAAGCCAATAGGTGTTTGAATCTTGATTCCTTGTGGAAGGGTTTATAACCTTACCTTCGATCTACCAGTGTACTTGTTGATAAGAACTTTTGTTCAATTTCTTATAAACGAGTTTGAGAGAAAAATCACTAATTTGCGGTTAAAATTAGCAAAAGATTGTTATCTTGGGCTTACTCGTTCGTTATCGTTTTCTGTTTCCAGTGTTCAGTTTGAAAATCAAAAACAAAAATATGAAAACTAGAAAAAGTAGTTTCCAAGTTTATGTTGTCAGTTTTCAAAATTGACATATTTAGTATAAATATGACTAATTTTAACTTTATTATACTCCTTATATCATATGACTTTTATGTTCAAAAAGCCGAAAACTGAAAACCTACAATAATACCGAACGGGCCCTGAAAAAGTAATTTCCAAATTTTTGTTCTGAGCTTTCAAAATTGACTGGATTAGTATAACTTTGACTAATTTTAATTCATTAAACCACTTATATCATGACTTTTAATATAAAAGTCATTACAACTCGAAACTGAAAACTGATAATGATGTCGAATGGTCCCATATTAGCGATGTTTTCTCATATAACCACTAATTGAATTAGCAGATTTACTCTAAACTTTTAAAAAAAGAAAGCTCCATATTACCAATTGAACGTGGATCATGATAGTAAGTTCTAAAATGATGCAATTGAGATTTTCTTCAAGCACTATATGGAAATCAGTTACCAAAATAAAGAAGCTGAAGTATGAGAAACCATAACTATTTTTTCTTAAAAAATACTCCTTGCGTTTCTTTTTAATCTACACATTTTTTTTTGTATGTTTCTTTTTAATTTAAACATTGTTGTTTTTTCTATTCTTGATAACATGTTTCATCTACTTTATCCTCTTTTTCCACTCATGTCATCCATTTTTAATATATTTACCCACTTTTTAATTTATCTCTTTTACATTTTAGTTTCTCTCTCATATATTTGTACTTCCTCCCTGATTCTCCCTCAAAGTAAAGCGAGTAAACTAAAAAGAAACAGATTGAGTAACAATTTATTGCAGTCGTTGGTCTACTTGAACTATTTAAGCAGCCAATTTCTCCATCCAACTGATCCAAGGGGCCGGGGACAATATGGAAGGGGGGTGCTGTACCCTCTGAAACCGATAGCATTTTGGTGTGTTATTAATATAGGCTTATCAATCATAACTCATAAGAAAGGTGTGGAGGAAAAGAGACCTTAGCTTCCAACTGGCTTTTATTAGGACAAGCAAATTATGGCAATTGGCAATAGCCGATAGGAAGGGACAGGTTCATGTGCTTCCAGTTCAGTTCGATAGCTTTGTTAACCCGGTTTTTCTTATATACTATATACTATGTAATGTAAAAGACTGGTTGTAAATACTCCATAGGCTATCTAGCATGCATGGATTATTTGTAGATGTGCATTGTTCCATTTTCTTAGAAATAGTTGGAGCTAATATTAATATCTTTTAAAGCCTCAAAATGGGAGGTGCGTTTATCCTTAAATCTTGTGGACGTCTTCTAACTCAATATAGTCGCTACAAGCCTATGAGTGACTATTCATCACAAAATAATGTATTGAAGTATTTAAAGTTTTGAAATGAATTGGTAATGGTATGTTTGTAACTTGGATTGAAAAGGCCTCCACCACTCTTTTTTAGATTTAAATATCTATAGTCTATACTGTTTCTTTTTTAAACAAAAAGGATTGTCATACCACATCAAGGCATCATAATATATATAGTTTTAGTCTTTTCACTTTTGTAACACATAGCGGTACGAAATATTACTTAATATTGGACAATATTAACTTATTTTAAACTCTGAAATACAACAATCTTTATATCGCTTCTTTAAATAGTGACATATCAAGAAATTTAATCATAGGCATTGCTTTATTAAAAAATATATACAACATTTTTTGCCTAAACATTTTTGCCTAAACGTCATGAAATAGTAAATTTGATTATGTTGAATTTCGGGTTTTAGGGAGGAAGAAGGGAGAAGAAAGTGAGGTCAGCCATTGTTGGCTTAATTAGAGAGAGCTCGAAGAGCTAGAGAGAAAGAGAAATGAAAACGTGTATATTATATGATGTAAGAAGTAAAGACAAAATATTACAACCTACCTATTTATACTAATTACAATAAGTAACAAAACTAATGCTAGAATTACGTTTAATAACAAAACTAAGTAACAATACTACTAAAATCTAACAACCTAACTAACAACAATAACCAAATTCTAAACTCCAACAGATTATTAGTATTAAACGACTACATAATAATGGTCGTCAACATCTATACCTTAGTATGTTAACACAACAACCCGACCCCGATAGCTCTTCAACCTTAGTATGTTAACATAATAATGATCGTCAACATATGTACCTTGTTCTAAAAAAATCCTTTATGAAGATAACAAAAATTGTTAACTCTTCAACCATCCTAGATATAAAAAAATGGATCTTGGAGATAGTCTAGACTTTCAGGAAAAGATACGTACTTGTATTGTATGTCTGGCATTTATCGTAGTATTATGCTAATAGGACTGACTAATCATGTGTATTTCTATAATAAAAGGAAATTACAGGCTTTGTTAAGAGTAATGAAGTTGAGTAGGGGATGGAAATTAATTACAGGCTTTGTTAAGAGTAATGAAGTTGAGAAGGGGAAGCCTGATTTTTAGTAGGGATAATTTAAACATTATGCATCTTTAGGTTTAGAGAGTATAGTTGTAGTTAATCAATATTCCTTGTTCTCTATAAATTACGAGATTATTATTAATGAAATTAAGGCTTTTAGGGGTTGTTTATTTATACTTATTTCAAAGAAAAAGTTTCACATAATTTTAGATAAGGTTAGACAAAATAAGTTAAGATAAACTCGATCAAATTAAGTTGTTTTGATAATTTCAAACAAATAAGTTTTTTTTTTCAGACATTTTAATCACAAATCAAATAATTTCAGACAAAATAAGTTAATATAGAATCAGTTCTACTATGTTCAAATAATAGAGTTTGAGACAAAATTAATTGGAGTGAATATAGTCTACTAAAGCTAACATGTTTGAAGAATATAGTCTAGAAACTTGCACCACCTTGATAAAAGGGGTACATCTAAAAGCTACAATCCTTTCTGATTTTTTTTTTTTAGGAAAATCCCTTCTTATCTTTTGCGTGAAACATTACTACTTCCTTCATTCTTTATAATTGCAACATTTGCATTTTCATACTTGAAGAGACACAATTTTGACCATTAATAACTTTAATTATGTATTTGTAAAAATTATGCAAATGAGATATTAAAAAACTACACATTGATACGAATTAAATAAGATCTCATATGACTATGTAAATTATTGTGTATAGATCATCATACACTTGATCAAAGTGTGAACTTATGAAAAGTAGGAAAGTCGAAAATATTACAATAAAAAAAAAACGAGGAAGTAGATTTTAAGTTACAAAATCTAAGAGGTTACTCAGCCCTTTTTTTTTGTGCTGGGGTACTTCAGCCCAATTAGAATTGCACACAAGTTGGAAGTCGAACTCAGGGAGCCTGATAGCTGATAATGGTAATGTGCTTGGGCAAAATTTGTAGCTCTTCGCTCAAAAACACTTTGCGGCCCAACTATGGAGAGTCCACAAATTTCACGGACCGGTATCTTTTTGTTTTGAACATTTACGTAAATTCGTGCTCCGCTGCTCTTTCCTCGAACACGAGTTTCTCAAATTCTACACAACAAATTTTGAAATATAAAGGCTCAATCATTTATCAAGATATTCAAACTTTTATGGCATGTATCTATCTAATCTATACGAAATATATTAAAAGGCGTGCGAAAGAAAGACATGTCTTGCGCCACGTGGCACTCTCCTCAACTTTTTAATGCAATTGCTTTATGTCTATCTGTAAACCTCACTTTAAAAAGATAAATGTGTAAGTGCAAGGTATCGAACACGTGACCTTTGAAATGAAAAGTTAGAGCTTAA
This sequence comes from Beta corolliflora, assembly GCA_947648045.1. NCBI lineage: Eukaryota > Viridiplantae > Streptophyta > Magnoliopsida > Caryophyllales > Amaranthaceae > Beta > Beta corolliflora. Next base: position 53,302 of record CANSZD010003048.1, on the reverse strand, counting down.
CCATCAATACATTATGAATTTGTTGTCTAATGTTTCAAATAAAATATGATAAAGTCTTGTAATAAGTATACTTAACTAAAAAGACTTGAACAAGTTTATACATCTCTAACACTCTTATTACGTAACTTACAAGAGAATATTAATGTCATATTCTCTTACCACAATTCCTTTTAAGGTATTGTTTTCAAACTCAAACCTTTCAATTTTTCTTTATTTATCACGTTGTGACGTGAATTTTTCAATTTCTTAATGGATAAAAAATACGAAAAGTAGCAAAATAAATTATAAAATTTAAAAATAATAACATATTAGTTTATTGTAACTGACCCGAGGCATCGCCCGGGCAAAAAAAAACTAGTATATATTAATAAACATTCATAAGAAAGTCTATATACTATGTGGCGTTCTTCTCTAATTTTCTAATGTAGTGACATTTGAAATGAAAAGTGAGAAGCTAACCATAAATCCAATACTTCCTCCATTTCTTTTTAAATGCAACAAATGCACTTTTTCATTATTCACATTTATCACTTTGACTAAGATTTGTGATTTATACATAATGAAAAACATAGTCAAGTGGGATCTTGTCATAATATGTAATTTTTATAATTTTTACTTATATGTAATTATAGATATTTGTGGTTAAAGTAATGCATCAGGATGCGTAAAAGTGCATTTGTTGCATTTAAAAAGAAACGGAGGAAGTATAACATCATTGTTTAGTATTTCCAAATAAAATATAATAAAGTCTTATAATTATATCTCATTAAAAGATTTACACAAGTAATTAAATTTCTAACACTTTTATGGTAGTAACAAAAGATTACTCTGTAGATATATCTTTATCTCAATTCCTTGTAGAAAGTTAAGCGAGCTATTGCTTTCATAATGTGTACTTGCAATCCTAGCCATCATATTATGATGTTGTGTACAATTTTTGAATTGATATGGGAGTATATACGTATTTGAGTTGATTGAGGAGCTCTTTGTAAAATTATGTTATGTGTACAAATTAGCAATTGAGATATGACTACTAGAAGAGCTAGTTGTTGGCCTTGATGATGCCCCGGATCATTGTATTTTTTTTATGAGATTAATTGAATTTAAAGATGACTCGTGACAACACCCAATGCTTCCACACACGTCTTAAAAATATATATACAAATATAGATGAACCATTGTGTGTTTTTTTTATAAAAGAACAACGAAGTTGCTCATTTGGAGGTTGAATGCACTTGTATTTCGGGGATCTAAGGTGTAATATACTCACTTAATATGTACTCTAACTCATATGCTTTTTATATTTTTAAAAAATAGAAATATTATCTGGTCTTTAAATAATTTTTTTTACTTGAAGATTAGTTGGTTAGTGCATTTGTATTTCAAATAAGAGGTTGTGGGTTCGAGTCTTAACACACACATTTTTATTGTTTAATTCATGTTATTTGATTGGGAGACGAGTACATGTGGCAGCATGATAATTTTTTATCTTGGGTTTTAGAATGAGTGTATCTTGGGTGTAAAATGTTAAGTATTGTGTAATTTTTATTGTTTAATTCATGTTATTTGATTGTATTGCTGAGTATTAAGTGAGTCAAAAAGTCAAAGTTAAAAAGTATATGCTTCATCTGAGTCGACTTATTTAGGTTGAGTGTGATCATTTATCCTTTAAACACATGAGAGATTTAAGTGCACATGACTATAGTGAGGTCTCGGTTAGGTTTTGTTAAATCTAGCTTGGGAAATATGGTTTGTGGTATGATTGGAGAGTCGATTGCTTTATATGACATGCTATGCGGCTTTGTTCGAGATTGTTTCGATGCTTGGTTTGTGTAGTGATTATATCTCTCGTTTTTTCAGTTGAATGTTTGGCCCTATTGTAGTCCTATATTGTAGGTCGTCTTTCTTTTCCAATGTCTATGTCTTATTGCTTGAGAACAAGCAATGGTTTAGCTTGGGGGAGTTTGATAAGTCATGTTTATATATAGTTTTTAGGTGCATTTAGGTTGCATTTTTAAGCATTTAGATTATATTTAGGTTTATATTGCATCATATATTCTTAAGTTATGCTATTATATATACTCCTATTCGGTATATTTTCTTATTTTTGATTAATTTCAGGCATTAAGAACGTATTTGGAGCATAATTAGCTAAGTTTGAGGATTAGAAGCATTTGGAAGGGAGGTGCGTTGCATAAGGATCGTATGGATATCTCATGTACGATTTTGAGCGAAAACAAAGTGAAAATCATTGGAAGAAATGTGAAAAAGGAGTCACGTCTACTCTTCTGATCATAACTTATTATGTACTTCTTATAATTGAATAATTCCAGCTGATTTGGAAACTAGACTTGAAGAGCTTTCCAACGATAGGTGGCATGCTCCGACGAGACTTCTAGTCAAGAAGTTATGCCTTTCGTAAGTTCAGACTGTTTTGCTGGAATCTGTTTTCGTACGCGTGGATTACTAATTCCGCCCATTTAATGGATATTTCGACTTTCCTTATCTTGTAACTTACTTTCCTAGTGTTATTAGGTTACTTAATCTCTATTATATAAGGGAAGGGGGGGAGGAAGATGGTGTCCCCCTCCGAAAATACTAAATTACCCTTAATGATCTAATGGAAAGAAAAAATTACAAATGAAAACAATTTAAGAACTATTTCTCATTTCAACTTGCCATTTTAAACAAGTTAAAAATGGTATATGCATCAAATATTTCAATCAAAAAATTAATTGGACAAAATATCTTGACCTTTTTTTTATAAGAGAATATGGTATACATGGCGTTGACCGAAAAGTCCGAAACACTTATTACCTTTGATACTCTTTAATTCGAGTCAAACCAATTCATTATATATATATGTCTATTCATTTTGTTTAAAATTCATTCACAAAAAATTAATATTAAAAATCACTCACAACCTTTGTTAGTTTTTTATATTAGCGAATTAATATATCTAAATTCATTTAACTATATTAATCTTTCACATTTTAAGTGTAATCATAACTATAGTATGGATGGAGTATACAATAGAATAACAAGTTTTGAAACTAACGCACGCATCGCGTGCATACAAGGCTAGTATTATTTAGATTAGGAAAAACTCTCTTCTTTCTCTCTCTCTCTCTCTCTCTCTCTCTCTCTCTCTCTCTCTCACGTTATTTTAGGTTTAGTTTAGTTTTCTTCTTCCTTTTCCTATCTAGTTTTTTTAGTAAACCCTAGTATTTGTTCATCTTCATTAATTCATGATTTCAATTAGTTTCTTTCATTGAATTCTTTTAATTATGTTTTCCTTTATAGATGTAATTTTTATTATTTATTTCATGATTGAGTAGTTTTATTTTCTTGGGTTTGGGAATCCATGTTTATATACTATGAATCTTAAATGATCTTTATTGATGGTTTGATTAGTCATTGATATCTCTAATTGATTAGTGTTTTTATTGTTAATCTTGCAACCTTGATTAATTGTCGATTAAGTATTGCTAATATCGAGTCATAGATCGAGAGATAGTACTCTTTAGAAGCTTACCTACAATTAGCAAATCCGATTATGTTAGCGACCGTACCGCATATGTTGGTTTGAGAGCGTTAAGACCCGACCGTAGGATTAACCTGTGCTCTAGATATCTGATTGATTGAACTATTGATGATATTTTGATTGATTTTGAATTATAAACATGGTGAACCATTTCCCTAGATCCTTTTACTTTGATTTTCATATTTTATTAGTTAGAATTAATTCCTATATTTTCAATCATGTTTAGTTTTTCCATACCTTAGAAGCTAGATTAAAACAACCATCTCTTTGTTAGAAGGTTTTGCGGGAATTATTTTTGACGGTGTACGACTGACCTATCGGTACACCGTAACTTATTGTGTGACAAAATCTCACATGCGCGACCTAACAAACGTGTTTCATGTCATTACAAAGCTCTTTAATTTCATAATATAATTAGTGTGTTTCATATCATTTTGGAATTATATTATGTTTTTTAAAATATATTTCATGTCATTGTTGGTATGTTTTACATCATTTAGAGATTGGTTCCTGTCATTTTGGGTTTTATGTCATTTATAAACTATGTTATGTCATTATTAATATGTTTTTATATAATTTGGAACTATTATTTCATGTCATTTTTATATCTGTTTCATATCATTATTAGGATATTTTATATTATTTATAATTATATTCATGTCATTTTTGAACCAATCACACACTCTCTCTCCCCCTAACCACATCTAACCCCACCACAAAACATTTTATTTCTCCTCATTCATAAAAAATCACCTCGCCAAGTGCTCTACCACTTGCTAACCCACCCCACCCCAACACCACCATCACCTGAACCCCACACCACCACTACCTCCACACCGCATGCCTCGCTACCTCCGCCGGCAACATAGTCGCTTTTCAATCGAAGAAATCCACCACCAGCAGTCCAGCACGATCAGGGGATAAGCCAGGCTTGGTTGTGGAAGGAGCCCAATTTAACAAAGAATTCTAAACATGCTTTTTAAAGGGGATCAGTTTACCAATAAAACAAGATACAATCATTGATTACCATTGATTTTCTTCAAAGCTATGTTGAGGCATGCGGGGGCCATGGCCCTCTTAGGCCCCAACATAGCCTCACCACTACGATGTATATTTGATGGATGAGTTCCAAAAAAAATAGAAGGAGTTGATCGAAACAATCTCTCCCTTGTGAATTACCATATTAGGGCCTTCTAAATTCTCGAGCCGTCGATTCACAAACTTTACCCCTACTTCGAATCCCTAGGTTTTGAACCCTAGGTTTTGAATTATGAACTGATTGGAAGTTTGTGAATAATCTGGCGAAACAGACAAACAAGTCGAGTGGCAAGTGGTAGCAGCGACGGAGGTCTGCGCTGAAGTCTTGGGCATACGGTGGCAACAATCCGGCAAAACTTGAGAAGCAATGAAACGAGAGGAGAGAGAGAAAGAACACGAGGAGTAGGAGGGAGGAGACAAAAAGAAAGGAGAAGTTGTATTATGAGTTGTTACACCATAGGTTATGGTGTAATAGTTACACCCAAGAATTTTTGTTTCAAATATTATATATAGATTTTAATTTTGAATAATTATAGTTTTGTTTTATGTTTTTGACTAAAGTGTGTATCCAAGGCACATGTTAGGCTACAATTATAGACGATAAATTGGAAGGAAAACCTGTAAGTGTGAGAATGGAGAACTCTAAAGGAAAATATATTAAAACATTATAATTTTTTATTTGTTAGATTTACAAAGATAAGTTTCTAAATCGATGCAATATTCCTTTAATTTAATTACTATTGTGTGACCATGGTAACACATTACATTAGATAATTCATTGTGTTATTAAAGTTCTTTTAAGGGGTATGTGGATTTTGTAACTTTTCAAGTTTAATGATTTGAGATTTTTCCTCTTCAATACTGCTGGAATATTATGTTACCCCTTATTCGAAATTCAAAACTCGTCGGTCTACTGTGTATGATAGACAATAATAATGTGTGATGATCAAAATGAATTTATACATAATTATACAATAAAAAGAATAGCACTATAATTCATACGATAATGGAGCATACATATATTTCACGAGATTTTAATACAACTCAATACTACCTTTGAAATGGAAATAAATATAATAATAGTAATGAGAATTTGTGATAAAAAGAGGCATTAAAGGATGATGGACAAGTATTATTGCTATAAGTGGCAGGCAAGCTCCAAAAGGTAAAGCATATATTCATTTTTAATTAAACTTGATTGATTTAAAAATATTTAACCTTATTTTTGTCTAAATTTATTTTATTAAGATCAGGAGAAGTGAACTAGGTCCAAGTGCAAAAGGTTTTATAGGGGTAACTTTTTTTTTTGAGGGGAATTATAGGGGTAAATTTTAGGGAGGAGGAAAACTGAATAATCCACCCATTATAAGTAAGGAATAAATAAAATTATTTATTTCCTCCTGATGAATTCTACAATATGTTTATGTTTACATCTACTAGGCAAATAACTACTTGGATTAAAAATTTAAAATAAGTTTTTTTCTTGAAGGGGTCTCACAAAAGTAAAGTTAAGTTTAACAAAAAAAAAGTTATGTTTAACAAACTAAGTTGAGTTCAATAAAGTTAAGTTGAATTTAGTAAAAATTAGTCAAGTTCAATAAATATAAGTTAAAGTCGAATAAGAAATTAAGTTAAGTTCAGGAAGTAAAAAGCTAATTTAAGCAAACCTAATTTAAATTTAACAAAAATAAGTTATTTTCCAAAAACAAAAACAAGTCGACGAAAAAAGAGATTTAGTCCATGTTCAATTCAACAATATAAGTTATGTTCTGTAAAAAACAGTAAAATATATAAGAAAAAACAATGGATAATCAGTAAAAATAAGTTCAATTTAGTAAAATTCAGTTGAAGTGAACATAGCTCTAGCGGACAAGCTAAGTATATTTGAGGCGGGGGTGCAAGGGCTAAGACGATTTTTTCCTTCATAAAAAAAAAAAAAAAACAAATACGATGCGTAGTTGCATATATACACTCTCTGTTCCCCGCTTATATGGCCGCCAATAATTTCACTAGCTTTACCGTTGCCTCTCATTTCTCCCCGCCAATGACCCAGTGGAATCTAAATATCTAATCGGTTCCAGATTGACTTCAAATTGGTATAGACTAGATTTAGATTGGTCAGAACTAATTTTCGATTGACAACACATAAAGTTAGATAAGGATTTATTTTGGATCAAACTAGGTGAATGTAATTTGAATTTGTTTTATCCACTAATCGTATCAATCTTTGAGACCACCAAGAAAAAGAAAACAATGTGCTATATTGTGAGCCTGAGCCATATTTGACATCTCTTGTTGGAAAATCATAGGTAAGGTATTAGTGAGTGAGGATCCTCTCCAGTGATTACACCAAGGGTTGAGGGTGATTTGGAGATTCCATCCCAAATTTCTCCTCTCAAAAAGTAGCACTGGACATCCAGTGCAATGGAGATGATCCAAACTATTAAGGGGGTTGTACTTGGTATTAATTTTTTAACAATATATAAAATCTCTATCAATATTAAAAAAAGACAACCAAACCTAGTTGGATCTAGACCTGGGCATGGGCCGGACTGGGCTTGTTCACGGGCTCGGTCCGCGGGCTTGGGGAAATGGCGGGCCGGGCCCAAACCCGAGCCCGTGAGTGGTGGGTCGTGCCGTGCCGGGCCTCAAATTTCTAGATTTTGTCCCCGACCCAGGCCCACGGGCCGGGCTCGTGCCTCCTGCGGCCTGACCCGTGTTTTATTTTTTTTTTATTCTTGGCAGTTTTAGGCTAAAAAACAAAGGAAAGGGGCGTTCGGCCCGCCGGCCCATGGGCCATATAGGCGGGCTCGTGCTGGTGCGTGCCTGAAATAAAATTTCTTGACCGTGACAGGCCCACGGCCCACGTAGCGGACAACGGACCTCAAGAGGGCTCGTGCCGGCCCGGCCCGCGTGCTGGCCCGGCCAATGCCCACCTCTAGTTGGATCATTTAAAAGAAGATAGGGTAAAAAGAACAGCAATTTAATAAGAGAAAAAAAAGTAATAGAAGGTAAAAAAGGAAACAGAGGGTGGCGACATACGGAGCTGTGATAGGAGATCCAATTCTGATTCCTGGCTTTGGCGTGGTGTGGCGTGTCTGTCAAGTCCTGCAAACAACCAAAAAGCGCCAAGAGAGAGAAACTCTATTTGTGTGTGTTAATTTGTGTGTACCCCCTTTTTATCTGTTCTTCTCCTTTGTTTTGAGATGGTGCGGGGCCCATCTTGGAAGAAGCAAGGGAAGAAAAAGGGGTGCCGCTTAATTCTCACAATATTTTAATTATAAATACTTTGAAGTATTTTTTTTATTGAGTCCGTTTTTGAAGAGACGGTCAGCGTTAGTGTTAACGTGAGGCCGTGTTGTGCATCTTGGCATACGCGCGTGCGCATCAAACCAAGCGGCGGAATTAGTTAAGCGGTTGGACATATTAGTTATGCTAACCTTAAATTGCTTCTGGATGAATTAGTTAAGCGGCAAAGTATATTAGTTAAACGTTGAATTATATTAGTTAAGCGTTGAAGTATATTAGTTATATCATAGAAATCATATTATAACGCATTTTACTAATAACTAAAAACCAAAACTATTAACCTTACAAATATTGTCATTTGTCCAGAACCATAACTATAACTAATAATATGAAAACTATAACTAATAACGTGTAAACAATTACTAACAACTAAAAACCATAATATTAACCTTACAAATATAACAATTTATCCGGAATCATAACTATAATTAATAACATGAAAGCTATGACTAATAACCTATAAATAAACAATTACTAATAACTAAAAACCATAACTATTAACCTTACAAATATAACTATTTACCCAGTTGTTTAACTATTTACCTGGAAACGATAACTAATCACCAGAAAACCATAACTACTGACCTGAAAAAAAATGTAACTTTCTACCTAAAAGTTGTAAGTTGTAACTCATAATAAGAGATTTATTAGAGTTTAGACCCATTGGAGGGAAACAAAGAGCATTGAGAAAATCTTATCATCAAGATTGAAGAAGTCGCGGAAAAGGACGTTATATAGTTGAAAGTTTCATATGTTTAAAAAAGAAAAGAAAGAAAGAGAAAGAGATGTAGCTTCATAAAGAAATGGAAGTTGGGTGGAGGAGAGGGAAATGGCAGTGTAGAGGAGAGAGAAACGCGAGTTGGTAGAAGAGAGGGCCATAACACATAGGAGATAGAAATTAGAGTTGGCAGAGGAGAGAGAAAATATAAATTGAGGGGGGGAAATGAGATGGTTTTACTAGTATAACTAATAGGTCAAAGCGCTTAACTAATATAATTCAACGCTTAACTAATATGCTTCAGTGCTTAACTAATTCATCCAGAGGCAATTTAAGATTAGCATAACTAATAGGTTCAAGCGCTTAACTAATACCACTGTTGGTATGATGCACTCGCGTGATGTCTGCGTGACGTCAACATGACATCATTGGTCTCATGTTAACACTAATGTGAGACGGTCTTTTATAAGACTTTGTGTTTTTTATTAAATAACTTATTTTGACTCTAGCACTATTCACAAATATGTCTTTAATTATCTCTTGTGATCTGTATAGATATACTTTTTTTAAAAATATAATCACTTGTTGTATTTGTCTTATATCGTCAAAATATCAACTTTTTGTAATTTTTTCTTTTTGATAATTTGAGATATTAAGGGCTTGTTTTTAGACTTATCTTCGATTCCGATTTAATTCGGTTCAATCGGTTTATAGCAGGTCATTTCATTTCAGACACTATCTTATATTAAGCTTTTTGGCAGTTCGGTTCACTTCAGTTCAGTTTTTCCCAATTCAAAAAAAGGGACCTAAAGGCTCAAATTAAAGTTTCGACAAGTGTATCTTAAGAAATGCATCAACTAATACTAAAGAAAAGAAAAGAATTATAATAACCTGGGTTGTCTGCCTGCCTTACTGAGTTACTGACTTACTGCCTATGCTTGTTTGTTTAGTCTGTTAGAGAGAAAGAGGAGTCGTAGTGGTCTTACTTAATTCCACCACCAGATAAAGTTTATTGAACTTTTTTTAAAATAAAAAGTAATTCATAGCTCTACACTAAGAAAGTGCAGAAGACAAACTCACAAGAAGAAGAAAAAACCCAACAACAACAAACAACAACAAACAACAAACAACAAACAACAACAACAAGAACAACGACGACAACAACGCCACTTTTTTCTTTGTCTGTTTCTTTTCTCTCTCTGTTTCTTTGAGATTTTTTTTCCCTCTCCATAATTTTTGATCCTGCATTTTCCATTTGGTTTACCTTATCCATAATTTTCATCAATGCCTTTTTCAAATTTTTTTTTTTTGAATTTTTCATCTTGTATTATAGTTGTTTGATCTGCTTATTAGTAGTATTTCTTTCTTCTTCCTGTTGAACAACAATGTATCTCTCTTTCTTCTGAATTTTAACCTAACCAGTTTGGTTTTCAGCCTTCTTTACCCTTTGTCTTTAACCCAAGGTTTAACTTTTTTTTTTTAAGGTGAGAAAATTTCCCCATTTTATTAATCATGTTTTATGTACTTGAAGATTCTAGAACTACATTCGTATGTTTTGCCCTGTTTACATTTGTACGGTTTCATAAATCTGTTTATTTTTTATTTTTTTCGGCTTCTGTGACCATGGTGGAAAGAAAATGAAAGAAAAACACTCCATTAATTGCCATAAATACAACTGTTTGTACTAAAATGGAAACAAGATAAAATCTTTAACCCCCAAAATAATAAACAAATGATACCCACTTTGGCTAGAAAATTTAATGTTACTTTGTATTTTGAACTTATAATGTTTGTTTGTTGTGAGCATTTTATTGATTTGCTGCTATATTTGGTAATGTAACAGTTTCCAGCTTGTGAGAGTGGGGGAAAGTGAACAAGTAGTTAGTTCCTAAAGATTACAGAATGAATGAGAATCGTGCAATGCCAATGGAGGTGTATTATACTAGCAATGGACCATATTCGTATCAAACCAATTCTGAAAACTTCATGGGATTTTTTGATGGACTTTCTCATCCTCCAATTACTTATCTTTATCCTCCTCCACCTATGCCTAATCCTAATCAACAGGTATTGTTTTTACTTCTTTTTGTTAAGAATAATGTTGCTCTTTTGTGTTCTTCTTTTCTAGTGGGTGTCAATGCAGCATTATTTTGCAGTGGTTGAGAATTGGGACATGGGGTTTTTGTGGTTTATGAGGTTGTTAATACCTATGTTACTCAGACACGGATTAAGTGTTTACTTGGGTACGAGTGTCTAAGCATCCGACTCGGCTATTTTGTAGAAAAAAGTCAAGTTTTTAGTTTGAAATGAAGTATCCAAGTGAAGTATCGTGTCGGACATGACAGGACACCCGGTTTTTGAGGTAAATGAAGGTGTCGGAGTAACATAGGTTAATACACAGTAGAAAAAGTATTGGGAAGTTAGTTTTAGGGTTTACCTGTCAAGGGTTATTATGTGTCATATGTATTGATTGGATTATATGGTATCTTACTGTTTTTACAATGATTGATTAAAATCTTGTTGTTTGTTTTGTTTTGATCACTTTCCAGAATCCTGTTTTGTTAGTTGTTGTTGAATCAATAATTCTTTTAGAGCAGGGGTCAACTCTGTGATTCTTTGACACTTTCAACTAGGACAATTGGACAGGGCATCATTTAACGATTATTCAACTGATTATGTAGCATATTCCTTTTTTTCCCTTGCTTGTTCAGGAAAATGCATATTGGTCAATGAATATGAACTACAGATCTGATTTCTCTGATGCCGGAAGTACTTCTTCGTATTATGGGTATGAGGTTAACAATCCTTTACCAAGAACTGAAATTAACAGGCGGACCTGGGAGTATGCTCCTGCAATGCACATTGAAGAGCCAACCATGGTCATGCATTCCGAAGATAATGTAGTTACAACTTCAGATGGTGCTGAAGAATGTGAGTTCGCCAATGTCTGCTATCTCTCCTTGTTGTGCTGCTTGCTATTGTATTACGCCATTTCATTATAAATTCATTCCGTGGTTCTTATTATTCTAGTTGACTTATCTCACGGGGATATATTTTCCCAAAAGTTTTAGATGATGTTATGTCTTCAAGTCAGATTGACCTACAATAAGCTGTCATGTTTTGAAATCAGTTTGACCTTTTTTGTTGGGGATTCACTTGGCAGCTAAGCTTGGTCTAATTTGACACAAATTTTCTTCATACCTTCAGGTCCTGTTGATCATCAAGATGCTGCAAGTCCAGAGGTAGAAATCTCCATCATTGCGAATATGTTTGATGCTAGAAAAGATTGAGTTGTCTGATGATTAGCCATATTATAATGAACTAAAATATATCTGGGGCATTAGGCATATCTTGTTGATATTTCTGTGAAATCTTATGATGTGTGCTCGCTTGTTTGGGTTTCCAATCCTTCTAAATGCTTTGAAGAGTTTGGACAATACAATGCTTGTTGCTTCAAATTACCATTTTGTTTTCTTACAAATCACCTTCGGACTCTGCAACATCTACTACGTGAGATGGAATGTATGCATGGATGATTGCCTTTTCTTTTTGTTGCTTAAGTAACCTGGCTACTTTCTGTTTTGTTACAGGCTGCCTGGCAGGATGACATCGATCCTGATAACATGACATACGAGGTTTGTCCCCAATGTGCATGGTTCATCATTTTCTCTGCCTAGGATTTCACAAACTGCTAATATCATTTGATGAAGTAGTGGATATTCATGAGTGCCATGGTTGTTTTGTGTAGCATGGCCAATTATGTAGCTAGCCAAGGTTGTTATGTCTGAAACATGATCTAAAATTAAGAAGTTGCACTTATATACTCTAGCAAGTGGCCGCACAGGTGCTGTTTGCTGTTTTGTTCCATGGCATGTAGTCTCTTACTATGAAAGTCTGGCAACTAAGCTTAGAAAAAAAGTATTCTTCTGCAGCAGAAGTCATCTTTACAAGTCTTTTTTAAAGCTCAACTGCACGAGGAAAAATATGTGATAAACGTGTTGATTGTCTGACCGCTCATTCCTTATATGCATCTCTGCACCCTCCCCCTGTTCTTATAATTTCCAGTGCCTGACTCATCCTGAAAGAACTGATTTGATTTTTTCTTATCAAAGAAGATTACAAATAGCTTGAATCAGCTGATGAAGGCCTGACCCCCTGATACTCCTTTTTCTTTCGTGTATAATTTTTTGCTTAAAAGGCGTGAATAAGTCTCTCTTGTTGTAATGCCTAAACATTAAATGTGAAGGTTTCAGGTCATGGATTCAAAATTCTCCAAGAACTTTTGCATATTTGACCACTGAGTCTAATGTGGCTGGTGAACTTTTCCAAAACTCAGATCCATGATACAAATTTCACTGAGTTTGTTGAACTTATTGGTGATCTTTATTCTTATTTATGTTCTGTTTTAATTTAGGCCAAGGGTTGAAATGGTGTGGGAAAAACAGTAGTTTATTTTTGAAAAACAAATATATAATATGTAGTATCATTTGAGTGCCCTTTCTTATCAGACTTCAGACGGTGAGTGAATGGACTCTCTTATTGCAGGAACTACTTGACCTTGGTGAGGCAGTTGGAACTCAAAGTCGAGGTCTTTCCCAAGAACTTATAAAGTCGCTTCCAACCTCTAGGTACAAGGCGGGTGGTTTTTTCTCAAGAAAAAAATCCAGGGAGAGGTAATATTTCTTGGATAATGCTATTTACTGCCAAGAGCCAATAAGCTCTGTTTCATATGTTCATGTCCTGCTATATTGTCCTGTTTGTGTAGTGGTAATCTGTGGCAAAGAATCCACAAAAGTATATTTCTGTATGCTGCCAAACGAGAAGAATAAGAAAGTAGAAAGAAATTGTCAATATTTTGATGATCAATGATTCAGTATCTCTGACCTGGTGCTCCTTGAAGGTGTGGCTTGTTTGAGATGTAGCAATGAGCGTCCTTACTGTCACTGATGAGATAATTTGAAGTGGTCGGGCACGGGTTGTTCACTTAGTAGGATCACTATGCTATTCAAAAAAATATGCTTGACGCAATTACCTATGTTCTCATAGGCCTCTGTTTATAAGTTGAAATAGTTGGAAATGGACTTACCTATGTGCTTTTAAGGGAATTTGTCAGCTGTGGACCTCTGGTTAACCATGAATAGGACAGGAGGAATGCCCTTCATAGTTATGCTGCTTCATAAGAAGCAATGTTTTACTTGTTAAAAGTGCCTAATAGATAAAGAAATGACTGTGCCTTGTTGAGAGGTTGGTTCAAAAGAGTGTGCAACCACGCATGTCCTCTCTTTAGGTCTGTAATATAATATAGTAAAGAACTCACTGAAGTGTGATTTAATTGATTATGTTGTGCTGTTTTTTAGGTGTTCATTCTTGTGTTCTGATGCTGTCTGCATGTTATGCTGTTGTTTTAATTTAGGTGGTCATTTTTTGTGCTTTAATGTTGTCTGCGTGTTATACTGGTATCTGTCAAATATCAATGCAAGAATGTTTTGCTGCATTTCCTTTTTCGACTGATTCACCCTATCAGAAATTCGACGGTGGACTTGTGTGCAGATGCGTAATATGCCTGGTGACATACAAAATAGGGGACCAACAGATGACTTTACCATGCAAGCATGTATACCATTCCAAATGTAGCAGGAAGTGGCTCAGCATTAATAAGGTAATGCAAGAGCCAAGAGCTGCTGAACTTAACACTTCTCAGTACTTTGAGTATATGTCCTTTAGCTTGAGGTACTTCCTTCTGATATGTTGACCTCTTCTATTGTTCACAGACATGTCCAGTTTGCAATTGTGAAGTGTTTGGAAATGAACCAAGAAGTTGACAACATTCTCCGGCTAGCGTACGTACAGATACAAGTTTAGGTTTTGTTATCTTCATTTTTGTTCCGGGTTCCTACCTTTTGAGAATAGAGAGCTGATTTTGAATCTACGGCTATATAGTTCCCCTTTTCTAACTGATATATGACCAGAATTAAAGCCTTATGGTACTCAATATCATTGTAATGTATGAAATCTTCTAATATAGAGATGAGAAAGAGAGGTGCTAAAGTTTGTCTATCGTTACTCTGATTTCCTATATTTCTTCCTCTTGCTGGTATCACTAGTCCTTACCTTGCCAAATGCTATTGCTTCTGTACATGCATCACTGCAAGTGATTGGGCTCTTATGTAAGAAGGACACGGGACTTAAAATGTGTGCGATCGTATACTTTTTGGATGATGCATCACTGCAAGTGATTGGGCTCTTCATTAGAAAGATCATTGACATAATAACCGCAAACCAATTATTAAGATATAAAGCTTCTCTAATGAGATTGTCTTATTATTACTCCCTTAGTCCCTTTATCTGATTTGTTTTCTTTCGTTTTTATTATAAAGAATTTGATTTATATCCTTGTTATCATAACTATGCGGGGAGTTTAGCTTAAACCGGTTACAAGAAACAAGCTAGTAAATGCCTCGAGTTTTGTGTGGATGTAGCTGACTAGCGATTAGCGATTAGCGAGTAACGAAAAACGGTTGTGATTTAATTAGTTTTATGTGATGTCAATTTTGGAAGAAAGATATCAGTAGTAGGGATAGAAGAGTTAATATTATATGTTATGCATCTAAGGGGGTGTTTGGTTCATATAGTGGTATGGGTTTGGAATCAGGAGTGAAATCAAGGTGGTATATGTTTGGAACTTGATACCTAATACCACGTGTTTGGTTTTATTTGAGAATGAAATATTTTCTTTTATTTGATACCTAAAGGTATTGGTATGAGGCTATGAGCCATACCCACCTCCCCCCTTGGGTTTCTAAACCCCATACCTTATGGGTTTGAGGTATGGGTTTTAAATCTATCAATTTATTAAATAAACACTAGGTATGGGTTTTGCTCATTCTAAACCCATACCTCATACCATAATCATATCATTCATATGAACCAAACGCTCCCTAAGTCAATTATTAAGGCAGTATTATAGCATAATCATCTATGCTCATTATATGGGTTTGATGCAGAGAGCGAACCGTTTCAAGAGAAGTGTTATGTTGCCATTGTGCAACTCATTAACACTTTTTACGAATTCACTAAGTAACCCACCCAACTATGAAATTGGGTAAGATATAATGGAAGTGAGCTTGATTTGAAGTGATGATAACACATAACCTGTTTCATAATGACAAACTTTCAACACCGAGTGAGAAATGAAACAAGTCATTGAAAAGGTGCCATTTATTAGAACCTCGAACCACCTTGTTTGGATGGGCAATAATTATTTAAAAGCTTCTGTTTTTTAAAAAAAATCTACCTATAATCTGCCTTACATGTGTGTTTAGTTGGAAGAAAAGTGTTTACGTAGAAAATTATTTTCCTCACTTTCCTGTGTTTGGTTTAGATTGGATCAAGGAGGGAAAAAGTGTTTGGTCTGGATTGGATCAAAGTAAGGGTGGAAAATTACTTTCCCTAGTGAGGTAAAGGAAGCCACCTTCCCTTACTCTATCAAATAGTATACAACATAGATAAATAAAGATTGGGTTGCAAGGAAAATAGATCTAAAATTGAGTTTTCCCCTTAAAAAATGATTTTTATGGAAAACCACTTTCCATTGAAAATATTTTCCGTCCAACCAAATACACCCTAGGTGATTTATTAAAAATGAGTTGATCCAGTGTGTCGTAAAAGATTTGGGGTGAAGAGAAGTGAAGCTGAATTTAGGGTGAAGAGGAGGCAGGCCCAATTTGTGGCTGAATCACATGGGAGTGATGGGACATGTGTTTATGGTCTATGGATACCGGATACGGAAAGAAAGTAAAGCGTCTTCAATAATAAAAAAAAGAAAGAGAAATGTGGATTGAAAAAGAAAAAAGAAAAAAGAAAAAAGAAAAAAGAAAAAAGAAAAAAGAAGTGGAAGTAGGAGTTGCAACGGTCGAAAACCCGTTGACAGTAAATGCGAGCGAAGCGCAGGGGTGTGCACTGTGCAGTGAGCAGAATTTGTTTCTTTAACGTTCCTTCTTCCTTTCTCTCTCCTCTCAACGTTACTTACAACAATCCATCCATCTTTTTTCTTCTCTCTCTCCATCCTCCCCTTCCATCTTCTTCTTCTTCTACATTTTCTCTCTCTCTCTATCTCCATTAGTGAAGTAGCTACCTAGCTACTAGAAAAAGAAAAGAGAATGGAGCCTGCAAAAATAGACTGGAAGAATCTAGATTCTATATTCATGGTGGATCAAGTATACGAGAACATCAATGCTCCTCAATGGGTTGATTTCTTGTCCTCTACTTCTCCTCACCCCGACGACGTCGCTTGGTTCTGTCGTTCCGGTACTACTTCTCTCTCTCTATACTTTCTCTCTCTCCTTCACATCATTTCCACTTTCCTAATTTTAACTGTTTTCTTCTTCGCAGATTGTAAGCATCCAACCACTGCTGAAGATTTCCTCAAATCCACCCCAACTTCCAAGGTACCCAATTCTTCTTCTACTACTACTACTGCAGTAATCAGTATATATTTAATTTGCAATTCATTGATTGTGATTTGTGCGTGATTACAGCTATTGCGTTCCGTTAGTGTTTCCAAGCTTATTGATTGGACTCGCAGGTAATTTCTATACTTTCCTTTCTTGGATACATTTTTTGGTGTCTTCTTGTATTTCTTGGACTCAACAAAGTCGATTATACATACAGCAGGGAAGGCACCAATTTGAAGAGGCGTGGCGGAGTTAATCAATTTACTAATCAGGAGGATACTGAGAATCAAAACCCTAACCTGTCAACACCTCAGAATCAAATTAAGCATTTCAATCATGATTATAAAGCGGTTATTAAGTCTAGTGCTGAAAAGGATGAGTATTCTGAGATTATGCTTAAGAGTGATGATAAACCAAGGTTAAACACTACTCAATCCGCTAAGGATTTGGGGACTGGCAGGGACTTTTTCGGTAAAATTACCGACTTTTGTAATGAGTTGAAGAAGATGACAGGAACTATCAAAGAGACGGAACATGACAGCCCTCTTAAACCATTAGTAGGTGTACAAGATGATCATCTTTTGGACAAGGAAAGGAAACCTTTGCTTCAGGTTAGACTTGAACCTACCAATGCCAAACCCAAGCTCAGGAACAACAACAACATCTTGTAAGCCAACATTGCTTCTTTACTAGTTACTCTTGCTTGTTTACAACATTGCTTGTTTTATTATTCATCATGTTCAATTCAGTTCTTTCATAAAGTTGTTGGTTTAGGTAGAAACTAGAAACAAACATTGGTGTTTCCTGAGATCAGGCTCCAATTTGGTACATTCATATCATGCCTACATACACTCTTTTAATGTTATACTAAGGAGAATATTTCTGAAATTGTGTTTTTCAGGAGACCTCAAGATGCAGAGAACATCCCTGTTTCTCTCGATATCAACAATATAAAGGGACAGCAAAAGATTTCATCAATACGGATGAATCCTCCTACGCCGCAAGGTTTTTCAGCCACTCGCGATCCTATCAAGGGAACGCCTCCAAAGGGTCCTAAATCAAGGCTCATGGTATGAATCCACCGTTATGTACTGCAGTGTACACAGTGTATTCTCAACACTGGTTGTATTTTGGTTATGTAGCATATTTCCTTCTGATTGAGATAATGTCTTTTGAGAGTTGTTACAATTAGAAATTGCTCCTTGCTATTGCGGAATACATACCATTTGTGAATTACTATATGATACCACTACCATCTATGATTGTAACATGCTTACTGAATTTCATTCAATTTATTATATCCAGAAGGAGAGACAGATTTTTCAAGAATTGGAACAGAGTAAGACACTGAGGGAAGAGCTCGAAGAGAAGAGCGATAATGGGAATGCACCTCTTGTTGCTACGACTGCGCCTGCGCCTGCGCCTGCCAAAGAAGGAAGAGCATTGGACGTCTTTTGGTTTTTGAAGCCGTGTACACTTTCAAGCTAATCAAACACACTTTTAGGCACTCATCATTTCATTGATAAGTTCCACCATTCAATTTGTCAAATAGTCATATATCGATAGCTTTCTCTATTCTTTCATTATTCATTTGTGATTATGATCTAATAATAAGATAAACTATTTCAAGTATTGTACTCCATCTTTCTATATGGGATCACGTGATTCTTGTTACATGTAAACTTTTGTATGATTGAGATTAATCTTCATTTTGACACCGCCTTTCAAATCCAGGCCATGTGAAGCAACACCAACTGATTGAACCCAGATGGATAGAGACTTTTTCCATCTTTATCATCCAAAAAGTTTACCTCCCCAAAACTTTCTAGTTTCTAGCACTCCTTGACTCCTAAATATCATATCCAACCACTGCTAATTTGTCCTCCACCAAAGAATCCAAATTGTGATTAATTGGTAGAAATTCGTTTTTTAGGCAAACACAAGTAGTTTCATTTTTCTGTGTTTGGTTTGTAAGAGAAATTCAAATCCAAAGGGTACAAATAAATTTCTTTTAGTTAGAATTGAATGTATTATCCCCGATTTTCTTTCCCTCTTCCTTCTCTATTCAACTTTTTTCATAAAGGAGTCAAACAAAAAAAAATGCTTAGAAACTTGATTTCTAGAACTATATTTTTGTTAATTTGAAGATAAAAAAATTAAAATCTTTCCTCCAAACCAAAACTAGTGAAAGACAAAACAACATACTTTCTCCATTTCTTTTAATTTACAATATTTTAACTTTGTATACTATTAATTAGTTCACTTTAATTTCACCGTATTGTATTATTTTATACAAAAGAAATATATAGTCATATTAGTCTCAATATGTATTTGTATTAATGCTATGAGTTTTGTATTAGTAAACGTGCAAATTAGAACGGTGGAAGTAAAAAAAAACAGTAGTAGTAAAATTGTGATCTAACTGTTCTACATAACCAGGGGAGATTCAGGACGACAGTTCATCTAGATTCTAGAGAAAGGCAAACTAAAATTCAAAGCAAAAGCATGTCAAAAACATAAAAATAGCTTCTAAAAGTATATAATCACTAATCAGTAATCGCTACAGAAGAAGTGAATCAAGAAAAAACTGAAATTGAAAGTCTATAATTCAAGCAAGTTCCGTGAGCTGGAAAAAAGAAGAAGAAAAACTAGAATTTTATTTTCATATACTACTAGTATGAACATCACATGTAATCCAATGAAAAGATAAAGCATAGAAGTATTATTACTGTATAGCAACTAACAGTCTAACAAGTACAATTTCATGCTCATTTGATCATTCATAATAGTACGGGCCAGTTGGAAAAATCATCCGCAAATTACACTTTGCACCTAATACTTCCATGACCAATTCCCAGTCATAGAAGCATCTAGAATCACTCACCAGAAGAAAGAAAGAAAGAAAGAAATGAACATACAGATTATCATGATGAGGTATGTACACGAAAGTAGTCTGATTTGGTAATGAATGATTAAATGAGTATGAAATAGGATCTAAGTGGAGGAAGCGGGACGGAGTAAGAAGCGGAAGGCGCGGCGTAAACGAGGGAAAACTCTACGACGATATCCGGTAGTTTCAGTGATGAGCTCTTCAATTGCCGCCACAAACAGCGTCAAGTGCCTCATCGGCGGTACGTATAGAGTCAGCGGCACCGCTGAGAATGCCACCGCGAAGAAAAATTGCACCACCATTTTTTTACTGCAGCTTTGGGGTTTTTACTTTTGGTGACCAAAATGGTTTGGTAATTGGTGCCTTTTGAATTTGTTGTGTGTCCGATCTTTGATTGATGTAGTAAGACTCCAAAAATAAACGGATGACTTTCTCTCTTCTTATCTTGTTTATTCTGGTATTCTGACAAGCCCACCATCTTAAATTTAAATATACTAGTACTAGTACTCTCGATTAGAAAGAAAAAACAATGGGCGACGCGACGCTCTCCTGATGAATCTGGAGCGCGTGGTGTTATAGTATACAACATCTAGAAACTGAAATTCATAATCCACTTGTGATTACGAGATCTGTTTGGACTGAAGCTCAGTAATACGGTCAGAAAATACTCGAGTCCAGTGGTGACAGAGTGAACGGATGTGGGTGAGTTGTTGGGTAGTGAACACGAATCGAGGATTCAACGCAGAAGAAAAGAAAGCCATTGCAACTCGTTTTTTATTAGGGGCGTGTTCGGCATCAGTAGCTGTGGTGATAGTTTTTATATGTGATAGTAGTTGTGGTCAGTGGCGGATCCAGAAAGTTGAGCATGTGGGTTCGAACAATTTAGATGCAAGATACGACTAGAATAATTTCGTAAAATTAAAATCTATACCTTAGTTCGAAGCTTTTAATAATAACCAAAAATACAAGGGGGGAATTCATTATAAACAATCAGTATTTCTTTATAATATTTTTACAGTACATGCGGAAGTCGAACCAGCGACCATATGTATTATAAGAAGACACGGAGAACCACTTTGCCCAGCGAGCTCTTCATGTTGCAAGAATCAAGATATTTTTCCATATCCACTACGGGTTCAACTGAACCCAGTGAACCCATAGTGGATACGCCCCTGGCTGTGGTGGTAGTTTTTATATGTGACAGTAGCTGTGAGCCTGTGAATGATGATATCGATATGTAGATGTTAACTGTTAGCAGTCAAAATAGCAGTATATATAAAATATTGATGTTCGATAAAAGAAGTTGTTTACAGATAACTAGTCAAAAACTCAAACAAACTATAATACTTTTTCCGTTATGAAATAAGTGAAACACTTATTTTATAACGGAGGAAATATAAAATTTATACACCACTAAACATTACCGTAATAGCTGTCGGCCTGTCAAAGTAGGAGTATAAAACATTGATGTTCGGTAAAAGAAACTGTCAAATTAGTTGTTTACAAATAACTAGTTAAAAACTCAATCAAAACTTTAATACTTTCTCCGTTCTAAAATAAGGGAAGAAATATAAAATTTATACGCCACTAAACACTAGCCGATAGGGCATAAGCTACAAATTGTAGTTTTTGACAAACACTATTTCTACCACTAAAAGTTAGTCATACCACTACCTAATTGAACACTTCTATTTTTTAAAATTAGTGCTTTATCTGAGTCAAAACACTTAAACCTACCTAAAAAGTTTGCGCCGAACAAGCTCTAGGAGAAATCCAATTTGTCTATGAGATGATGTACAAACTTTTTTTTAGGAGATCTATGAGATGTACAAACTTTCTTCATTAAGTGGCATTTCTGTAAATAAAATGTTACTGATATTAAGTTGTTGGGGACGGATATTAAGTCGTGATTTTTTCTTATTATAAAAAAATATTTTAAAAAAATGGAAAAATCACGACTTTACTTCTAACCCACACAACTTAATATTAGTAACATTTATTTACGAAAATTCTACTTGATGTATAAGTACATCTCTGATATCTTAGTGGTCATAAATGGTGACGTAATTTAATATTAAACTTATAAAGAAATCTAATATCAATATCCATGGTAATGAAATTGCATCACAAAACACGAACTTTGCCTTTATAATTAAATTTTCAATACCACCATCCCAAGTGGTAATGAATGGTAATGAAATTTTAGAAAGGAACTGAATATTTAGGGATAAGATAGTATTACCTTGAGTAATGATATTAAATTTTCTCTACAAATTTTGACTACTATAATTTAGTAAAAAACTTATATGGACCTGGTCCACACTAATTGACCTAATGCTAATTCATGTGATTTATAAAAAATGGATTCCTATATTAAAAAAATAGATATAAAAGATGAGTAGATATAAATTGTAAAGTTTGACTATGTGATAAAAAAAAGGTTACTATGTTACAAAGTAAAAATTTCATTATGATAAACTAATGTAAAAAAAATTGACTATATAAAAAAAAGGTCACTATGGTAGATAATAATTATACAGTGTAACTTAAGATTTTAAAAGGGTACCATATGAAAAAAAATATATGAAAAAAAGAGTCACTATGTTAAATGCTAGTGACCTTGATCTATAATAATACTAGCCTTCTAAGCACGCGATGCGTGCGACTACCATTTTTTCATTGTGATATTTCGTAATGTCGAGTAGCTAATTTTACATGCACGCAATACATGCATCGACAATTCGTTATAGTAGTTTAAGTTGACAGTTTTTTCCAATAAAGGCTCTATTTCGTTCAACTTATTAGAAGTTATTTTCAGCAAAAATAAGTTCGGATCGAATCAGTTTAGATCAGTAAAGATAAGTAGAATAGAGCGGAACCAAAGTAGTTACAGAAAGCATTCACTTCTAATTAATATTTTTAAACATAGTACTAAATAATGTCCATAAGAATATTGCATAATCACCTCTTTTGTCAAGTTTATCTAATTAGATTAGCAAATTAATTCATAATTGCATATATATTCTCGTCTTTATTTATCCGTGGAAATCAAATTAAAAAAGAATATTTCTTTTCTATTTTTAGTTTTTTTTAATCCCAAATTTGATTCAAATTTATGTTTTCCATAATTGCAAAGATTACCTTCATATCTATCTTTGTGCTTTTCTTTTGTCTTCTTTTGAATTTTGATTTAGTTGTGAACTATTTTCAATTCTAACTCTTATTTATCTATCATAGATAGTAGCTAAAACTTCAAATGTAGTACGTTGTCTTGATCTGACCTTATTATCCTCTATGTAATTGATTTTCACAAATCGAAATTATATAAATCCATTAAAATGATCGTTTCTTTACATGACTATAATGTCGTGGAAGTATATTGCTGATTTTTTTTATTTTGACAATTTTTCCTTTTGATGGAAGATTTTGATATTCTTAATTGAATTTGTTATCTTTGTTTTTTTGTAAACTTTTTTAGTCTTTCCATGTTTTTAAACCTAAAATTTTTAAGTTATTCTAATTTTAGTTTTTAAAAATGGCAAATATATTGATTGATTACCCATTATTATTAAAAATTTAAACAAAATTAATATAATTAAAAAAATAAGGGTATTATAGTCATTTAATAGGGGGGACAACATGCCTCCCCCTTCACTTATATAATGATTTGACTTTCTAGAATTCGGGATCATATTCTTTCTAGATTCCGACATGACTCTGAGTCCGTACCTAGCCTCGTTAAAGCCTTTTCCCACCTACATTTATTTGAGTCACATAATTTAAACCTTTTTAATTTTTCAATCCAAACTCTCCTCAGTTTTTTTTCCTTGTCTAACTTCTAAATTCTGTTTTCACACATTGATATTTAAAATTTTCATCATTTTAAATTTTGTCCTTTTCTAAATTTTAACACTTTGAGCTTCGATTATATTTGAAATGAAATTTTAAATTTTTCATAAACAATTTGATATTGGAATTTTTTTTAGAAAAACAAAAATCGTTTCTTTTCGCAAATTAATGTAGTTTTTTTTTTTCGGAAAATGGATTTTTGCAAAAGTTGTTCGCAAAAAGTTTGATATTGTTTTGTTTTTCAAAATTTATTTCGAACATGGATTTTTTGCAAAAGTTTTGGGCAAAAATTTTAATATTGGCATTTTTTAAGAAAAAACTAAATTTGTTTTATATGAAAATGAATTAAATTTAAGTCTGATTGTATAAAAGCCCTTTGGAACTCATTGCTATGATCTCTATTTTTTTAACTACATAATAGTCGACTAAGTTGCTATTGTTTATTTCAACTAATGTGAAATAATTTTGAAGGTTAAAAGAATCATGTACCTTTTTGGAAGTTCGCAAATTGTCGATGGATGAATGCGTGATATCATTGTCAAAATCTTATGTTTTTCTCGCATTTGTGTTTATAGGTAACTTTTGTGAGTATGTAATTGTGAATGGTTATTGAGAATAGTGATTTGTAAGTAAATTTCTGTAAATGTTTTTGTATGTATTGACGTTCTACGTTATTAGTTTTAGTTTGTATGTTAATTTTAAGTTTTAATAAAGTTTCCGATTATTTGAGTGATTTGCGTGATTTTTATAACGTGGTTTTCTCAAATGTATGAGTGATTTGTAAAGTTTCTTCTTTTAAGTGATTTGTGAGTGAGTGTTGTAAATTAATTTTCGGTAGTTTTCTTTGAGTCGATTTTGATTTTGACATTCCTTTTGTAATTTAGAAAGGGAAGGGGGCAAAATAAACATTTCAAAAGAGGACACCATTGCTCCCCCTTCCCTTATATAATAGAGATTAGTATGGACCAGGTCCAGGCAAGGCTACCTCTATAATTTATTATCACCACCACTATTTATGACCACTAACCAAACAAGCCGATATCTAATATCTCCATTCTCCTGTGTCCTCCCTAACTTAATCATTTCTTGCTCTTCTATCAAACATCCTTCTGTCAGTGGCTCAGTTTCAGAAAATGTGGCACCGGAATATGTGTGAACTGTGAAGTGTCTATTCTGGGAGATCCACTCTTCTTAACCCTAATTTAATCAATGCTTATTGCTGAGGTAGAGGTACCCACTCTATCTCTGCATCTTTATCTTCTTTTTTGCGATTGGTAATTGGGATTGCGTTGTTCTTATTGCTATTCCATTAATTTGCATTTCAGAATTTCACAAATCTAATTAATTTTTTGTAATCACCACCAAACATCATCCTAATTATCGATTTTACTTCTGATTTTTACAGAGAAACTATGCTACCAATACCATCACCTCTCGCCTCCCGCTAACAAGGACAATATTAAGGTGACTTTTTTTTTTTACCTTCTTCAACAACTCGCTTTCCTTTTTGTTGCTGAAACAGTACCATAACTTATTGTGTAGATACCAATACGCATAATGATTAATGATTAATGGCGTACTTTAACAAAGAATGGCGTAGCTTAACTATACAAATAATGGCATACGAATTTCATGTTATCTTGTCATTTATTCCACGTCATCTCGAGTTTTTTTACAAAAGAAGTGGTAGTTTAGACTTTTGTGGGTTGTTATATCATAAATTACGGTATTATAGTTACAACTAAGAATTTGTGTTTTTTGTTTCCTGTTTTTGTACTCTTCGCATACTCTTACAGTCTAACTTGCTTCTCGGAATACTTTATCTGCTTGCACAGTTGAAATTCACTTCTAGTGCCTCTTTAACTTATATTCAGAGTTGATCTTGTGTCTGCTCACCTAATTGCAGTTGTAGCTTCCTGCTACCCTTTCTATTTCGTTTCCCCGTTATCTGGCATCAATAATTATAGAAATGCTTTAGGTGGAGCAATGCATTATTTGATAAATGATAAGTTGATAATCAGCAAATTAATATAATTGATGGAATAGAATATTCTGTGATATATTTTGTAAATAGATTTCTAATCTAGGTTTTCTATAACAATTAGGATTATCATTAGTTTATTTGATCAATGGCAGTGACCCCAATCAGGGAGTTTTATAAAATATATCCACAAAATATTCTATTCTATCAATAATCATCACTCTTGTGTTTCATCCTGCTTATGGTGGGGCAGGATTAAGGAATTTTGCATACGCAAAGTTTTATCTATGGGATACGGGTGTTTATGTTAGATCCTTGATCTGAAAAACCAATGACTATGTGCTACTTCACAGTAAAAGGCGTAGCGTTTAGTGAGCCAACATAGATAAATTTTAAATTGCAATCGCTATGTACTGGGAAGTACAAAACTAATAATTATGATTACTTTGTTGGTTAGATTTTAGACACAATTTTGTGTCTGATTTATGTAAATTAGTGGAACCCTCTAGTTGGATTTCCTTCTTGCTATATGCTGACCACGCTTTAATTATTTTATAATGTTTGTGATCCTAGGATCTATATTTATCGAGTGGAAGTCCGACATTTGAATGGTAGATGAGAAGAGTTGTATCCAGCATCATAAATATATACTTGATTGCTGATTCATTAAGCACTTCCTTAATTAACCCTCTAGTTGCTGATTCATTAAGCCCCATTAAAGCACTTCCTTTATCATTTGGAATTGAGATTCATCTGCTGTATGAGTTTGATATGTATTTTGACTTTTGAGAAATATAGTCACCGTGACTGTGAGAGCTTATATGGATCTATATTTACTCTGTCTGTAGCACCATATAATGTTTTTTCTTTGACGATTGATTAAATTGATTGCTAGACAATGTGACACATGCTAGCAGTGTTTTGCCAAGATCACTTTTCTCTAAGTGTAAACATGTCTGCATACCAGAAATGTCGCAAGAGAACTCGATTTATGTATACGTTTACTGCGACTTATTTCGCATGACCCAAATATTAACTCACCAGAAATTTTGCCTTTTTTTTATTGACGATGACCCTTGATTTTGGCCTCATAAATCAGCAGTTAAACCGTTCCTTGAATTTGGGCACTCGTTGTCCAATTCAAACCAAGTTGCATGAGACACTTAGGGCACCTAGGGCTTAGGAGCATTTTGAATGTCCTGGTTGAATTAGCTGCACTCTCGTGAAAAAAAAGGCTCTAAAAGCTACCTACTACCCCTTTCACAGTGTCATTGCATTTGAGAAAAAGGTTTTTTAAACTCGTTGTAAGTTGTGAAATAGACATGTTTTGATATGGCTTCATACTTCTGTAAAGTTCTGATCTGAGCAGAATATATCCTTCTTAAGGACAGATGCAATGAAAGGAGGCTTTTGTGACATAGTTATAGCTTGCTTTCATGTAAGTCCATCCTTTCTCATATCTTATGATTTTGGTTTCCTTCAATGATGTGTTAGGTTCCTTTTGCTATGTTTGGAGGTTATGGGAATTACGCATCTGCTTTATAGCTAGCTGCTGCCAAAGCTGATGCATTGGACAAGGTTGAATTGGGGCTGTTTGACCTTGTGGAGGCTACCAAAAAATTTCCAATGTTTTCTCAATTCACAAAGGATCTGTCCGTACCGGCAGGTGTAAGAATTAAAGGTATAGTCTATAGATGACATTTACTCAAGCTAAATACACAGATATTGCAAAGAACTTTTTGGGTAAGTCTATCTATCTTAGTTTATGCTTATGGCTGTACTTTCTGATGAGTCCTATGTTTGTTTTTGTGGATTTGTTAATCGATGCTTCTCCTCTAATAAAATTATAACCAGTAGTTAAATTAGCTAAAGTACATGGTTCTTATCTGCAGTAGGCCGGCACCAGCAAACTGTTAATCTCATGATCTCATCATATAGTAGTGCTACACAAGTACAAAACATTTCTGAAAACTAAAAGGAACAATCAGATGCTCAATTGGGCCTATGATGGGAAATTAGAAACTCCTTTCATCTCTAAATAATTAGCCATAGTTGATTTGTTGTCACTTCTAAGAAATTGAGTTAAAAGATAACTTTACAATCCATCATTATTAGAATTGTTACTCTCCATCTTGTTTATATATTTTTATTCTGAAAATATTGATAAAAGCATTGTTAAGGGTTATATGAGAAAGTCCAATATATTGCTTAGTAACTTCATAAAATGGCTTGTGGGGACATCCTGGTATAGAATTGTGGCCTATCAGTTTATGGAAGAGGGAGTGTCTAAATATCAAAGGTCACTTGTCTGTTGTCTCTACGTCAAAACATACGTGTATATAAAGTCGAATGTTGCTTGTGACTTGATCTTAAAAGTGATGGTTTCTAACAAAACCAGAAATGTAGCATATTGACTAATATTTTCTGATGGATTTGGCATAAAAGTGCTTGCTCAAAAATCTGTCACAAACCCACTTACCTTTCCTTAGCCAATCCCGTTAATTTCTTGTTTGTTTGGGTTGCGCGGACATGTTTCTTCATTTTTTCACAATAGCTGCTACCCCATTGCCACCTCTATTCAGAGCAAGAGCAAACGACGTCTCTGTGAGATATCTTATCAATTACTCCCTCCTTGGCACAAACATTAACTCACTTTATGTTTCACAAAAATTTGCTCACTTCTTTTTTTTTCTATTTTGGGGCATGAGGCCCGCTATTACTTTTTACTTTATTACTCACATTTGCTTACTTTATAATTGTTTCTCTCTCCTTAATCCCATCTTTTTAATATCTTCCTCCAACTTCCTCCTTATTTCCTTGGTTCTTGTGAGAAGAGGAAGTGAGTAAATTTTCTAGAAACGGAGGGAGTATCAGATAAGAAGCATTGATTGTAGAGCACACTTCATATAAGGTCTGATGTAAAGTTACCTTGTAAATGTTCCATGTGCACTTGGCTGGTGGGATTCATGGGTCTAGCTGAAATCACATCATACAAGTCATAATTGCCTAAGCAAGTTCTGTTGGCCGAGTATAATAATGTTACGGAGTTCTCTTTAGATGTTATAGAAGTATGTTTGATGTTATTGTGTGATACAATAATGTTTTGGACTCCTTTTCTGTTTGATACTTTTTTCTGTTTGAGTCTTTCTTTTAACTGTTAATGAAGTGTTCCATGTCCTCAATGTGGTTTTATTTTATTTAGTTATAATGGTGGAGTATGGAAGGTTAATGCACGTAGCCGGCATCACAAAGAGATTCTTGCGATTCGCAGAATTGACTATGGCGCACAGGGGATGAAAGCAATTAACAACTGTCATTGTATGTTATTTGTCTCTGTTTTCTTAAAATTTAAGTACATTGGCTTTTACTTCTGTACAACCTTTCTACACCAGGTGTGAGAAAATTTTGATTAACAATTTCTTATTCTTTGTCGTGGTTATATGGTCCAGCCCCTTCCTTCCGCGGAGGTGAAAGAACTGAAGGAAACCTTACAAGAAATACTTGGGGAGGGAAGAAGGTCAAGCTTGAGCAGAAGGTATGTTCAGTTGTGTGCACTTTCTCATGCCTGTTTTCGCCCCTTGTTTTATGTTCTTGATTATGTGCAAAAGGGAGTCAGTGTGTCTGCTTTGTGAAAGTGGAGTAATTAGTCTTACTGCCTTACAAAGAAGTGGCAATAATAACTGCAGCCTGTCAAATGAAAGTTAATGTGCTTGTCAATTTGATATTTGAATTCTTATGGTTATTTCAGATTGACCCTAGTATTCTTGGTGGTCTAGTGGTTGAATTTGGGCAGATAGTGTTTGATATGTTCACCACTAAGACCAGGGCAAAACAGATGGAGAGGTTCCTGCAAGAACCCATCAACCTTTAAGTCCCCCTGGAAGGTTTATTCTTGCAGAGCAACTTTTGGAGAATTCATGTGTGTTAAGTAGTGGCAATGGTGCTGCATGCGGTGAGAAGTTTGACTTTTTTTTCTTCTTTTGTTTCCATTTTGGCTCAAGATTGTTGGGGCCATCCGTTTCTTTTTTCCTTCTTTTATCACATGGCACAATTGTGTTCACAAAATAAGAAATTGAATGTCTTCTGGTCGGCATTTTCACCCAGGCAAAGTAAGCTTACTTGTTCATAAATTGTGCTGTGCTCAATTTTCGGTGCATTTGCATATGGAAACCAATGTGAATCATCTTTCTGGTAAAGATGTGAATGATAGTTCTGCACTTCTGTGATACATTGTGGCATTGTGCTTAGCAATGTGGTTAATTTTTTTACATCTATTATCTAGAAGTGGATGAAATTATGATGTCGGCTAATTACCGTGCGATGAGCCGATGACGGGTAGAAAGTGATCAGTACCTTTGACTATGCACAGCACATTGCTTAACAACCTTTTATTTCAGGAGGAATTACAAAGGTAAACTCTTAACAGAAGTGGTGCATTTTTATGAAGGAAGATTTGACATGATTATCTGCTCTTTGTTAGAAATTGAGTGTCACATTATTGTAACCCATTGTAGTTAAAGATTTAACATGCTGAACTATAGAACTCTTCAAAATGGACAGAGGTACAACTTTCGGACTTCCATGCCTCTCCGTTTTGATAGCTCTAAAGGTGTGTCCTCTTCACTTAAATTCCTCTAAACTTATATGAACTGAATTTATCTGAAGTTATTGAAATTTATTTAAATTCATTTTATAAGGTGTTAATAATTATTTGAACTTATTTCATTTTATTAAACATGAAAGCTCTTTTTTTTTAGATGAAGAGAATGCTTCATATAATAGGAGTATTTCATAATATTATCATGTGAATTATTATTCTTCAAATTTGGCTATTTTAGTTATTTTAGTTGAGCTCTAAATAGGAGTACTCCAAAGTAATATCATGTGAATCACAACATTTAAATTTGTCTAGCTATTTTTGGACCTTTCAGGGATTACAAATTAATTTTATTTGGGACCTTCTTGTGATCTTAAGACTTATTTGGGATGACTCTTTGCTGGTTGGGAATTTGGGATACATTATATTGCCTTAAAGTGCCTTTTGACTTATTTTGCTTTTCAGTTTAACCCCAAAATAACTCTAAAAGTTATTATATGCTTTCGAATATGATATCAAATGGTGTTCTATGGTCTTAGGATGCATTCTAAGGGGTTTATCCGAAAAAGCGTATTACAATCTTCAAATTTGGCTTTTTGCGAGGAGATTTATGGACTTCTTTTTTGTGCTTTGCAATGTTTTTTATTGGGACCTGGTGATGGCTTCAAAATTCTTGGGAAAACTCATAGGTGGTTGATACCTTCTACATTGCCTCAAAATTCTAGTTCAACTCCAAAATAGCTCCGAGAGCTAGCTCCAAAAGCAACCATATGTGCAACCTTAGGTATAACTTATAAGGATGAATATGATTTCAAATAATCTCTTATAGATCTAGGATATGTCACATGTGGTATGTTTTCCAGGTTTTTGGATGTCCGGAAATGTTTATTATAGTATTTAAATCTCAATTTGGCTATATTTGAACTAATCTTAAACTTTTTCAGGCTAGATGATATTTTTTATTCGAAACTTTTGCGAGAGCTTTGGGTTGCGTTGGGATGAGTTGTGAGCGGTTGTAACCTTCCCCATTGCTTTAAAATGTGGTCAACCCTGGTATAAATGTAAAACTGAACTTCTATTCGTCGCCCCGAAATTACTTAAAATCGCCCCGGTTCCACCAAACATTTTCAACTTTACCCTTCTTTTGTTTTTCTTTTCTTTTCCCAAACCACCACCTCCTGCCACAACCAGCCCACCACCACCTCCAGCCCCACCGCCCACCTCAAGCCCCACCGCCACCTCGTCAACCACCCATATTTCGAAAATTTTTTGGGGCTAAGGGCCGAACGTTTGGCCGGGAAGTTCGACCCATGGCCCGAACGTCCGGGCCAAACGTTCGGGCCATGGGTCTAACTTCCCGGCCAGATGTTCGCCCCCCCCTTTAAAAAAATTTTGAATTTTTTAGTTAAGGGTCGAACTTCGGCCGGGAAGTTCGACCCATGGCCCGAACTTCCCGGCCAGGACGTTCGGGCCATGGGTTGAACTTCCCGGCCGGAAGTTCGACCCTTAGCCCCAATTAAAATCTTTTTTTTTTACGGGGTGGGTGGTGGCAAGTGGTGGCGGGTGGCGGTGGTGGTGGGTGGTGGCGGGGGAGGTAGGTGGTGGTGGGTGGTGGCAGGGGGAGGTAGGTGGTGGTGGGTGGTGGCAGGTGGTGGCGGGTGGCGAGGGTGGCGAGTGGTGGAAAAAAGAGAAGGGTAAAATAGTAAAGTCAAAATGGAACCGGGGCGATTTTAAGTAATTCTGGGGCGATGTTTAACAAACTCCCTAAAAGACCACTATATGTCCATTTTTTTGACATGAACATGATTTCAAAATGAATCTTTCCTTGTGATATATCACCTGGGGTTTGCTGCATAGAAAACGCAAATGTTTTAAAGCGTTTGTTATAGCCATCAAAATTATTTGGTCGTCTTGGGCTATTTCTGGAATTGGTTGGGTAAGTCGGTGTTTCTTTTTATCATAGACCTTTGGGAGGTCTCCTTGATGCTTTGGATAAATCATGTGTGGCTAAGACCCTCTACATTACCTTAAAATGTACTTCCTGCGTTTAGAAATAGTTGTACCATTTCTAACTTTCATGCATGCCGATGTATGATTTCAACCATTAATATCTTTAATTATCAATAAGTAAAAATTATAAAAAGTTTATTTAAAAAAAATTTATATCGAGACAAATCTAACAACACTCCACATGACTATGTTTTTCCTAAAATATAAATCACCAAAGACAATCTAAGTGTAAGATGTGAATAGTGCACAAAATAGAAATGGTGCAACTATTTATAAACGGAGGAAGTATTATAGAACTTATATTGTATCTTCCTCTTTTCAACTCAAAAATAATTCTCTTAAGGATATTATGTCCACTTTTAGGTATGGATATGATACTCAATTGTCTCCTATAACATGGGGTCTTTTGCATGGGCCACAAAAAAAATCGGAAAATTGTAAAATAACCTTCAAATTTGAATCGTTTGGGAAAGATTTCTTTACATTTTCGAGTCCGATGTTTTTATCCAAGACCTTGGATAACTTCTCGGTGGTTAGAACTGTTTACAATGCCTTCAAATGCTTTTAACAATTTTTATCTTTTGAACTCAACCCCAAATAGCTCCGAACAACATGATATGCTCGCTATTAGGTATAAATACAATATCCAATAGTCTTATAACCGTAGGATGCATCCCAAATAAGGGGATTGTTACCTCGACTTCGAATTTTATTGAAAGTGTGTATTATAACTTTTAAAAATGGCTTCTTAAAGGTCTCTGGATGCCTTAGGACGACTTTTGGTCGGTAGAAATTGGTTTGAGTTTCGGCGCACATCAAAGCGATGATGTGTTGGCAATATATGTATTTTTTTAAATAGGTAAGAAGAATTTTTCTAGGCTGCTCCTGCAGGACCTTTACCCAGAAACCCATTACAAGCGAGACATCCCCTAATCCCTCCACCTTCCCTTAAAAGCAAATTACTTGGGGTAGAAGTTGAACCCTAGACTTCTTTAGGGGAGATGGGAAAGCTTGCTACTTGAGCCAAAGTCAATTCCGTAATGTATTGGCATATTGCTCAAAGAATATAAGTCTACTTTAGTGGGGCTTGCCTCCTCTTTTTTCACCAAAAAAATATACTTTCTTCGTTCTATAATAATTGCAACATATCTCATTGACACATTTTCTAAGAAACCCATCCGAGGAGGAGAAAGATAGAGATAGATAAAAAGTAGGACCCATGCAATAGGAGAGAGATAGATTGAATATGTTACTAAATAAAGAAATATTGCAATAAATATGAAACTTTTAAATAAGGAAATGTTGCGATTGAAAAAGAACAGAGGGAGTATACGTCTACTTTGGGAAAGTGAGTATTCTATGAGGTTTCAGCCTCTGCCACGGATCTAACCAAGTAACCATGAGCGTAATAGTTATCGAGGCTCTTTTCTTTCTATACACTGTGTAAAAAGTGCAGGATGTTGCTTGGCAAGTTAACGACCTCCAAAACAAGACTAACGTATTATTTATGATTATACAGCTGTATCTTGAAATGTTGTTTTAGAGTAGCTTTGGAGTTTCTTCATCTAATACTACTATTGTGTTTTGCTGTACAGTGTATATAGTACATGTATAGTATAACTATTGGGTTAGTTGGATTCTATCCCTTAAAACATGTAATCTTATCCTTTCGCTTATTTTTGACCACGTACCCCAGTTTTATTCAGGTGTTGGTGGATTTCGGTCCTACTTACACAATACTTATCACTCCCTCTAATACAAGATAGTCATTTTTAAGCTTTTGACTCTAAACTTGATGTTATGTTGGTGAATTAATCTAGAGTACAAGTTTGTTTTGTATTTATTTTTAAAAAAACTTTGGTTATCAAAGAAATTTTTCCAAAACTGGTTGCCAATAAGAATTTCCCAAAACTAAGGGTTACCAACAATGAGAATTTCCCTCTTTTTTTTTATAAGTATAATTAGATCAAACAAATGCATTATCTTTATAAAATTGTGAAAAAGTAAAACAAGTACTTTCTTCATGCCATCGTATCTAACCACCAATTATTTTATATCACGTAAAAATCGTTAATATGATATTACACGTCGTTTTAAACTACAAATGGTATTACTTGTAAATTATAAATCTCAATATAATGATGCATTACTCTTTTGATAGGTGGTACGATAATAATTATTGGTTGTAATGATAATGAAAATGTAGTTTATTTTGTACAGGAAGTTTATGGCAATGTTTCCTCATCATGGTGTTGAGATATTAATAAGAAAAAAACATATTTAGCTATTATTAATAGATATTAATAAAACTATACTTCCTAGGTCGTTCCCTCTAGGGTTTCTCCTTGGGAGGGTTTTCTCTCTCTAGGGTTTCTCCTTGGGAGAGTTTTTTCCTAGCCTCAATCGCTAGGTTTTTCTTCTTTTTTGAAGGTTTTTCCTTCATTCTTTCTTCTTTCTCTTTGTTTTTTCATCACTTTTCTTCTTGGTCTCAATTGTGAATCTTTGTAGGGGCTTCCACTGGTGTTCGTACCGGTGGTAAGCCCCAAAAACCCCTTTAATTGCTTCCAATAAGTATATCCCATCCTTAAGATGGTTTTTATTTTAGGGTGTTTAATTTCTTTTTTTGTTCGTCTAATGAAGAAGGAAGATCTAACAATCACTATTCTCTCTAAGAATCTAGAAGACCACGGAAGTATTTTCACCCAAACGACTATGCATCAGCGGAAGTTAAGCCGAATCAGGGCGAACTCACAGATTGTATTGCTTCAGATGAAGTTTTTTTATTAAGGCTATTTTTAATCAAATCTGCGATGTATCTAGTTCTAAGGTGTTATATACCTATGTTGGAATTTTCGATTTTTCAGGAATTGATTGTAAGTGCCGTTTGGCTATCCCTTATGAATGAAATTATGTTTCTTCCCGTCAAAAAAAAAAAAAAAAAAAAAACTATACTTCCTCAAATTTTTTTAGGTAAAATTGGCCTCAATACCGTAAACTATGGTGCAGGTACAACTAGCACCACCAACTTTAACTAGAGCCAAAACACCCCAAACTATTCACCTGGGTGCAGCGAGTGTCATAAATGTCGTCGAATCTAAATTTTGTTGCCGACGGCACGTAATCCGTGTTAATTTTGTTTCTTCCTATTTTCCCCTTTTTCTTTCATTTTATCCTATTTTTTATTGATTAAAAGCCTAAGTCACGTGAACGTGTGTCTAGAAAAGTTAGTTTCAGCGTCATTTATGACACATACCGCACCTAGGCCAATTGTTTGTGGTGTTTTGACTACTAGTCAAAGTTGGTGGCGCTAGGTGCACCCGCGCCATAGATTGTGGTGTTGAGGCTAATTTGGCCTTATTACTTGCATCATTAACATGATATACAAGTTCTAAGGAGAGGAGAAAGATAGAGAGGGAAAAATGGAGACCCAAGTGATAGGAGAGTTGTAGGGAGTAAATATTGTTCAAAAAGAAAATAGTGCAAGTAATTTGCAACTTCTAAAAGTGGGAAATGATGCAAGTAAGAAAAAACAGAGGAAGTATTTATCATTGCATAACAATTTATTGCCAGCAATTCATCATTAGAGATAGAGGTTCCATCCCTTGAGCACAAAATCAAAGAATGTTATGTCGTATAATCAGAGATTATAATACATGCATGTCTAGCTAGATAACTTATCTTGTACAACACATAAAACATGGGGTTGTTTTAGAACGAAAGATTAAAAAAAAGTAACAATAACTGCATGGCCTGATTATAAGCAGAAACCTAGAAATCCTGTTGTTGTAGGATCTGGAGATGTAAGTATGTAACCATCAAAAGTGTCATTGTTTGACAGCCAAATACGTTTATGTTCATGTCCTGCATTAGCAAGCATATTATTTGTTTATTTAAAAAAGGAACTAAATGGACAATTACATTTTGACACGTTAAACGCTTTGGCAAAGGGGGAAGTATTTTACAAGCAGTACTTTCAGTACTACTCTCTCATTCTCTCTCTACCTATCTCTTTCTCTAATATAACACTATGTGTTATGTGTGTAGAGGACAAAGAGAGTTATACTTAGAATTCACGAGTGAAGGTCCAAACACACTTTTAATAAACAAATACTTTATTACTATGTAAGAGAAAGAAAATAAAAAAAAGGGTGTGGGGCAAAACCCCATATTATGTGAAGTGGAAGCAAAAAAAAATAGAAAGAAGAAAGAATGTAAGATCGTCATAAAGCCATGATGATTACCTTGTGAGTGAAGTTAAAAAAAACCCCATGGGGGCATCGATTGGGACATTATATGGAGTCAAAGACAAGAAGACCAACCATCGCCTTCACTTTTTCTTTTTTTGTACCATATTTTCTATAGAGGCATAATATTTATCTGCATTTTATACTATTGCTTATGAGTTACTTTCTTTTTTCTTTTATATATACTCCATTATTTAACCTTTTGAAGGAGTTTATATGGTAAAAGAATAAGATTATAACATCGTTGTATATATTATGAGTGCGTCTTGGGTGTAACATATTACACCATAGCTTATTGTGTAATATGCATAATGGCGTATACTTCAACAAGAATGGCTATATTATCTGAGATAATGGCGTAGAATCGTAATCTCGTTTTTTGTCATTTATTTTATGTCATTTGATTTTTTTTTTTACAAAAGAAGGGGTGGTTTGTGGGTTGTTACCATAAATTATGGTGTAACGGTCACATCCAAGAATTAATTTGTGGTATATTATTTGATCGATGCATTTAGAAAAGATTTGGCACTAAATAGTTAAATTTCATCAAGAATCAAATAATTTTGTGAGACATCCTTATATGTGTAGGAGTATTGTTACCATTTCGTATGAACATCAAAAGAATATAAGTAGTTTAAACAATACTAAGCGAAGCTTGACCTGGTGATAAGGAAAGAACCTTCCAACCTCAAGGTTGGAGATTTAATCCCCACTAGGGACACTTTGGGAGAGGGAATTCCCTTATCATTCCCCCCATTCTCAAATTAAAGTGTTTACCCTCTAACCCAGACCGGGATAACCTGCAAGAGGTTCCGATTTAATAGGGCCAAAAAAGTAGTTTAAACAATATATTGTTAGCTATTACCGCCTCTCTTTTTTGGTACAGAGTATATAAATACCATTTTGATGGGAAGAAAACTTTAGATGACATGGATCAAAAACATATCCTAGATCCTAATATTAGGTAGTTCTATCATAGCATGCATCCTTGATTGCAACTATTAAAGGTCTTGATAACTTTCTTCGTTAGTTTACTAATCCATCTTTTACATAAAAAAAATAGACAAATTCTTTTTCTTTTGCTAGACAAGAACTTTAATAAAGACACAACCCTTTCCACCATCAAAAGAAATAAGGAAACAAACAAAAAGAATCAAAAATAATACTCGTAAGAAGAAAATAATCATAATAATAATAATAAAAAATGCTATAGAAACAAACAAATACTTCCTGAAGAAGGAAAAAAGGGAAGCAAAATAATTATTAGGAAAGAAGGGTTTCCCTCCAATCCGTTTGCACTCTACCCGTCAAGTTAAGAGATCCAACTAATCTAAAGACACTTTATTGATTTCAAATAAATTAATACTAATAATAGTCGGCATGTGTAATATCACATTCTAAGCAAGCTTACAACTCCATCAAACTCATCATTATCATTACCTCCTTATGAAGTCTTCTCATTTGGCCATTCATATATCATGTACCCTCTTCCATCATCCTCTCATCTCATCACTTTTATATCTTCTATAACTAAGCCATATACATATTATTAGCATATAGTAGCTCCTTTATAATTATTAGTTAGCCTACTATTTTTAGTTCCTTTCTTTATTTCCACTTATACTTTATTTTTCTTTTCCTTTTTTTCTTCTTCTTGGGTACAACTTATGAGTACTTTAGAATCAATAATATAGTGTTTCCATCCACATATATAGGTGCAGGAGTATCATTATTGATCATCAAAAGAGTTTGTTATACTAGGGTTTGTTATTTGGAAATAAGGAGGGGTAGTTTGGGAATCAGATAATCAATGAGAGGACCTAGTAGCATTGGTAGCAGTTGCAATCATAGTAGTATGGTAAAGGATGAGATCAAGGAGAAAACTGTGAAGTACAATCATAATAATAATAGTAAGAGTAGTAATAATAGTAAGAACAATAATATAGTGAAATTGAGGAAAGGTTTATGGTCACCAGAAGAAGATGAAAAGCTAATGAACTATATGTTGAGGAATGGGCATGGTTGTTGGAGTGACATTGCTAGGAATTCCGGCCTCCAAAGATGCGGTAAAAGCTGCCGCCTTCGCTGGATTAATTATCTCCGTCCTGACCTTAAGCGAGGCGCGTTCTCCCCTCAAGAGGAACACCTTATTCTACACTTCCATTCAGTTCTTGGCAACAGGTAACCTAATACTTACTTCGTTTTGTATATGTTGAGGAATGGGCATGTTTGTTGGAGTATATAGGAGTAAGATATATAAAAACCTAGTAATCAGTACTATATGTCTTTAGGATCGAGTACATTATATGAATCATTAAGAAAAGCTTGATGACAAACTTCATAGTTGCTATCATTATGGGGACAATGGTGAGCTAGCTAACCCCAGAAATTCATCTAGGAAAGAACACTAAATTAATTACATGAGAGAAAAAGAGAGGAATATAATTTGTCATACTCAATGTTTGTGCATATATGATCAGTTTGAGGCCTCTATGGCTCTATAAATATTTCCAATTTCCTTCATCAAATTAAATTCCTCTTAATTGTCTCTATCTGTGATATTCAAAAAGGTTTATACCCAACTCATCATCATATACGTTTATATAATGTCCTCCCTCTGTTCGTTAATAGTAATACTCAATGTTCATAATAATTGAATACGATTTGAACCCCTTCCCCTATCGAGTAGACATTCTTCCCCAGGAAAAAGTTCATTTTGTAGTCAGTATGTAAATAGCTGGTTGTTCCTGATGTAATACATTGTTTCAATATTTAAGATGAAAAGCTACACGAAAACCTAATGCTGTATATGCATCTGGAAAAGGCTCAGATAATGCTGTTTCCTCCAATCTTGTCACGCACTTGGAAATAGGACTGTACTACTAATTTCTCTCATTAATATTTGTTGTCATCATTTTCTAAGTAGCTAGTATACTAATTCTAAATTGTTGTTTCTTTCACAATTCT
This sequence comes from Beta corolliflora, assembly GCA_947648045.1. NCBI lineage: Eukaryota > Viridiplantae > Streptophyta > Magnoliopsida > Caryophyllales > Amaranthaceae > Beta > Beta corolliflora. The sequence goes on along the minus strand of CANSZD010003048.1, from coordinate 13,702 downwards.
ACGCGTCTTCAATTGAAAAAGTAAACAAGACTGAAAAAGAATTGTGCTGCATAAGCTTAAAGCATCACAATATTTTGAGCTATATTTTGTCACTATTTATTTTTTAATAACAAAAATGGTCACATATTTTCAAAAACGAACTGTAGATAAGTTCAAAGAGCAAGAAACTTATTCTTGATTTTTACCTATAGGTAGAGGTTTTCTAAGGCAGAAAACAACTAAGTTGAGATTGTCTTGTATTAAAATTATGAAGTACTCCATAGTAAAACAATGTACTTTATTCATCATATTAGTTTGTTTTTCATAGAGTACATTGAAAAAAATACTTCATGTCACGTAAAAACCATAATTATTATATCAATTTGTTTTTCTAATAAATAGAAAACTAGTGACCATTATTTGAGCACATAAGAAAATTAAAATTGGTGACCGTTATTTTTTATTTTTGGATGTCCTGCAAATTTATGCATGGTATGATATGTAGATCCCTTGGAAAACACATTGACTTAAATATTGGACATAGGGTAAGTGACCTGTGTCATTCATTCTTAGAGTCATATACTCATATACCTTTATATCTATCATCTATGCATGCGAATAACTTAAATTTGCTTATTAGACACTATTATAATCATACTATAAATTATAATTATACTCCCTTCGTTCTTTTTTAGAGATAATATTGTTTTTTAGAGGTAATATGTTGACTTTTGACATTATTTATACACCTCATTTTGACCATTATTGTTATTTATATATATGAAAAAATATAGTCATGTCATGTGGGATCTTGTTGGATTCGTCTCAGTACACTTTTCAAATATATAATCTTTATAGTTTTCATAATTATACAATTAGATATATTATGGATCAAACTTGTGTCTCGGCAAGTGTGAAAAGTCAAATATTACATCTATTAAAAAATGGAGGGAGTAGAATGCATGCAAATAACTAAACTCTGCAATAATTTTGTACACAGGTGGTCTCAGATTGCAGCTCGTCTTCCAGGACGAACTGATAACGAAATTAAGAATTTTTGGAATTCAACCATTAAGAAAAGATTGAAACAAAACAACAACAGCAACAACAACAACATGATCACCAATAACAATTTCAATGCTCCATCAGTGGATGATCCTAGCTTGTTAAGTGACACAATCGATATAGTGGCACCAAATCAGCATCACAACAGCTATAATATAGTGGGCCAAGAATTGATGCTACCATCATCCATGTATGATCACGAAAATCATCATCATCATCAAAGTCTCATGATGACAGCTGCTTATAGTTATAACATGTGCATGGATTCCTCTATAATGTCAGATTCTCCATCATCTCCATCCATGCACACTGCTGCGAGCTCCATAACAAGCGCAACTACCAACCAATTTGACAACTCTCTCCCTCCACTCCTTGAAAAGAACGGATATGATATAACTTTCAGCATGGAAAATTTTGCTGATTTTGTGGGTTGTGACCAAGTACTCCATGATCATCACTTTGTTACACCAGAAAGAATCATGTGTACTAGCAATGGTATCGTCGCCGCCACAGCCACCACCACGGCCTCTATTGCTGCAAGCATGGGCACAAGTGATGTTATTTTTCCCATGATACAAAGGACAACAACAATTCCTAAGAACACAAGCATCAACCAAATCGTTATTAATGACAGTGAGAGTTGGGCTGATATGGTCAACACTAATGGGAATGGAGGCATGATTAATTATGGGAATAATGGTAATAGTAATAATAATAATAATAATAATAATAATAACGGAAAAGAAGGAAACTTAAAAATGGGAGAATGGGATAGTTTGGAGAGTTTGTTGGGAGATGTCTCCTTTCCTTTCCTTGATTTTCAAGCTTAATCCCTTGAGACTTTCTCTCTCTAGATATATCTAGTTAGTTCTACTTCCGGCCATATAGAGTATGACTTACTACTCCATCTGTTTCCGAAAGTTCTTCCTACTTTGACCAATTTCCTCTCACAAAAAGATTTTAGATAGGAACAACAAAAGAAAACGGAAGGAGTATATGAGAGAGAATTTTTGCCGAATATAATAATACCTACAAAAAGCCAAGCAGTACTCAGGGACTCCCATCGATCTTGTCATCATCCACAGAATGTTTAATTTCTTCTTCTTTTAAGGTTGATCTCTTGTTTTTTCCCTCTTAAGGATTTTGCTTAGTTAAATTGTTTAGTAAATAAAATATATACACACATACATATGGAGAGATAGGTACAAATTAAATATACAATAAGGAATTAATTAATCAGGGAAGGAGGTAAATGTGAATAGTGAATTGTTATATTGAACTTGTGGACAGGAGAAGATATAAGTATTATAGCAAGATGGAAAGAATTTAAGCTCTTTGTATCATGGATGTACAAAAATTGAACAATAATAATGTAAATCAAGGTCTTGGAATCTTTTTTTCTTTCATCAATTTGTTAATGTTAGAGCACATATAGATACTCCTTCCATCCCAGTTGGAATGAGTGATTAAATAATGAGCCGTCTTGGATATAACATGTTACACCATAACTTATTGTGTAACATACATAATGACATAAACTCCAACAAAAATGACATGAATTGTACAAATAATGACATGAATCTCATGTCATTATGTCATTTATATCATGTTATTTGAGTTCTTTTTACAAAAGAAGTGGTGGTTTGTGGGTTGTTACACCATAAATTATGGTGTAACAGTTACATTTAAGAAATTGTGTTAAATAATGGGTTTTATGTTTAGTAAGGCACCTTATATATAGCCCTAAGGGATATGAATATCATTTCCCTTAAATAATCTACTTCTATTTCTTCTGAAGGAGATTAACTATTCTATTTTAAAATATCAAGAAAAATATCTTTGTCACCTTACTAAACATAAAATGGGTTTTGGTTGAGTTTATTAAGATGAAACTATACTTATAATTAATTAAAGTCATTGTTTTTAAATCTAAAATCTGATCTATTAGATTTTTTATATAAAAAAATTAAGGTGAAGACGGAAATGAGTATAAATGGCAATAAATTTACTCCTTCTGTAAATAGTTGTTTCCGTTCATCTTGTAGAAGTTGCTTTTGGTTATATCAAAAAAAAATTTGAACATATTAAACAATTATATTTTTTGTTGCTAAAGAAAATTTCCCTAAAAATAATTATACTTTAATAAACTTTATTGGAGCCTAACACAAGCCCACGTCATATCCTCGAAGGAGAGTTTGACCACATACAAAGTTGGCAAAGTTTCATCCTAAAACCAATTGGTAATAGGAGTTGTGGCCACCAAGCTTATATTTTAGTCCTCTCTCTATTTTTTCAATGTGGGATTACATATTGTTTATCTCCTTAACATACTTCTAAAGAAAATACTTTCTCGATTTTTTCCCATAAAAAAAAGTACTTATTGGATTTCTAGAACATTCAACCTTTATTTTGAAGCTTTGTACTTTGAATAAATTGGCCTCTCAAGCGTCAAGACACGTTTATATGCATATGATATGAAATTGATTTTTATATTGATGAAGATGCACGCAGTGCGAGATAATCACATAATCAGATTTCCTTGATGATTATATTTCAGAGTAACAATTATTGAAAAAAAATATGAAAAACAAACACGTCGCCTGAGAGATTCGAACTCTCGCGGGGAAACCCCATGTACTTAGCAGGCACACGCCTTAACCACTCGGCCAAAGCGACATCACGTTTACTCATATAGATTTTTATTACTTTGCTGTTCGTAGACCTTGCCTTCTGTTCTGTTTTCCTTTTTCCCAACAGGATGAATGGAGAACATCATTTTTCATCGCAACTGCAATACTGCATGGAACAAGGGGAGTGATATAAATACATGTGAGGATTTCAATCTTTATAATTTCTAATTCTTTTTCTTCTATTATAATTTTTAGATATACTCCCTCCCTCTGTTTTAAAATACTTGACACACTTCTCTTAACACGTTTGCCAATACATAGTTTTAATTTTAACCATCAATATCTCTAATTCCTACAAATAAAAATTATAAAAAGTTGATATCTTAAAAGTATAATTCTATAGATTATTGATATATAGATGAAATAAACGAGTCAATTGTAAGGAAATTTAATTAATTAGTATTGCCTAAATAATTAAAATCTCAACCCTAATCCACAATTATGGTAAGATTTTTGTTCAATTGTAGGTAATGGTGTCAAACTGGGCCACTGGGTGGGTTTGGGTTGACCCAACCTGGGTCGGAATGATTTGGGTCGGAATAATCTGGGTGAGAGTGTGCCATGGGTCGCAACTGGGTGGGTCTGGGTGGACTTGGGTCGGGTACAACTGGATGAGGGAGCTCTCTGAACTGGGTCGAAACTGGGTTGGGTCTAACTGGGTCGGCTGGTGGCTGGGTTGGGTGAATTTGGGTCGGAATAGAAGAGGGTGAAGTCGGTCCAACTCGGTTTTGGCTGGACTTGGGTCGGAATAAATCGGCTCTCGGAATGGCTTGGGTCGGAACTAATCAGATCTCGGAAGGACTTGGGTCGGAATAAATCGGTTCTCGGAAGGACTTGGGTCGGCCCAAATCGGCTCTCGGAAGGACTTGGGTCGGCTCAAGCCGGCGCCATATTGACTTGGATCGGAACAAATCGGCTCTCGAAATGACTTGGGTTGGAACAAATCGGCTCTCGGAACAAGGCGGCATCGGGTACGGTTGGGTCGGCTTAAGCTGGTTTTCGGAATAACTTGGGTCGGAACAAATCATCATCAGGTGGAGTTTGTTTGGCTCGTGCCGTCTTTCGGGTGGACTTGGACTCTTGGAGAGTCTAATTTTTACAATTGCCGTTTTGGCGTTTTCATATATATTAAGTTACGAAGTCGTAAGTTATAACTAGTGGTGTCAATTCAGTTAACCAGTTCAGTTCAGGTTCAAACCATTGTATTTTTTCGAATAATCTACCATTGTATTTTTGTTCCTTTATTATTTAGAAACTAATAAAAGTATTTCTTATTTTTTAAAACTTAATTTGGTATGCTTTGATGAACATTAAATGATCAATTGAATTTGATCTGATGTGGGTTGTTGGTAGTTAGGATATTGAGGAGCGAGATCTAATTTTTGGTGAAAAAAGTGTAATTATAGTATTATACAAAATAAAAATATATATAACGTGTTATGGTTGGATCAGGTAAGGTTGGGTCGGAATGGTTTTGGGTTGGGTTGTATTCAGAATTGTTTTGGGTTGGGTTGTATTGGGTCGGGTAGGAACTGGGTCGGGTGGTAACTGGGTTGGGTGGTAACTGGGTCGGGTGGTAACTGAGTCGTCGGGTAGTAACTGGGTGCGTTTAACTGGGTCATTGACGGGTGAAGTTGGGTGCGGGTTAGTTTTGGGTCGGAAACACGTTGGGTCTGGGTCGTCTTTCACGGGTCCAACTGGGCACGGGTCCAACATGGGTCGGCCCAGTTCGGTTTGGGTTTCCAATTCCACGGGTCCAACTGGGCACGGGTAGACACTGTGTCGGTATGGGTCGGCTTTTCAACCTTCCACTCTCGGCTCGTAACATATTGAGTCTGGGTCGAATGCGGGTTCACCCGTGGACCGGCCCAGTTTTTAACACCTCTACTTCCTAGTATCATCAAGCTTTTAGTTTAGTTGGAATAGTATGACTGACTAGTTAGTAGTTACTTATAAAGATATATTGTAAATCAATAATTGTTAGTCATTTAGCTGGAACTATGTAAAATCATCAACTACGTACTCTCTCCGTTTCCTAAAAATTCTCCCACTTTCACTTTTCACGCATTTTAATATATAAACTTTGAACACTAAAATATCTAGTTATATATTTGTAAAAATTATAAAAAGTAGATATTTATAAAAATACACATTAAAAGTTTAAGACAAATCTAACAAGATCGCGCATGACTATATTTTCGTTAAGTATAAATCACATACGATGATTAAAGTGAATTTTGTGAAGTGAAAAATGTCAAAGTGGGAGGATCTTTAGGAAATGAAGGGGGTATCAATGTAGTACGTATTTGGTCACTTGACAAGCCTTTTATCTTAGATTCTTGAGTTTTGAATTTGAACCTTGCCAAGTGTGGTTTTTAAGAGTAGTGATCCTCTTATCCTCCGCTTACTTTCAATCATACCAATAAATTGTGAGACTTAAGATCTAGACAAAACCTTTTGAAGATGAATACTCAAAGAAAAAGACAATTTTTGTGATACACGCATAAGTTCTTTTTTGTTGGTCATTTTGTTTTCAAAATGAACAAATAAAAAGCCCAAAAAAGCCTTAGTAGATCATGCTCACTGTTGTACCATGGATACTTTGCAAATTAAACTATTATCTTGAAAGTTATCATCCCAATTAGGAGATTTTTTGGGTGGGAGTTACTTAGCAAGAATAGTGCTAGGAGCCTTGGTAATGGCAGGAGTATAAATTTCTGGGAGGATGATTGGTTGTATGTGGGGCCGCTTCGGGGTTGGGTTCAGGGGCCTCTTCTTCAGGCTGAATATGGTAGGAAAGTCCAGAGTTTGGTTTCTATGGGGAAATGGGACTTGTTTGTCCTCCCTATTGCCCTTCCGGATTACATTAGCTTACGTATCCTTAGTTGCCCTCCGCCCATGGAGGGATCGCAGGACGATCTCCTCGTCCCCCTTTTTCTTGAGCCTAAGGGCTTTTTTCTCAAATTAGCTTACAAATCCCTCCTCCCCAATCCTTCTGGGGATGTCGATATATCCTGGTTGTGGCAAGGCCAAATGGAGCCGAAAATCAAGTTCTTTATGTGGTTGGTGTGGCATGACCGCATCCCACATAGGAGGCTCTTCACCACGAAAGGTATTGTGTCTGATGCGTCGTGCCCTAGGTGTCAAGATCCTATGGAAGATAGTGTGCACATCCTTGCCGCCTGTCCTAAGAGTAGGGATGTTTGGACACTCGGTGGGGCCCCCTCATTCCCTTGTACGGACCTCCGGGCCTGGCTTAAAAAGCATATGTCGACCCATAGCATCTTTAGGGGCTTACCCTGGAGTACGGTCTTCCCTTATCTCTGCCATGAAATATGGAAAGACCGAAATATGTGTGTGTTCAAGGTCAAGGATCCCTCGACTTCCCCTGTGATTAGTTTTCGTGCCTTGGGAGCTGCATGTGACTTTATGAATGCGGCTCCATCGAACCCGCAGCAGAGTCCGCTTAGGCCCCTACGGTTTGACTATCCCTCGAGTTGTCTTATGATTCATGTTGATGCTTTCTTTGTTGGTCCTAATGAAATTGTCGGATTAGAAGGTGTTGTTAGAGGGGGTGGGGGTAATTGGATCCTGGGGTTTGGGAAGCAGGTTTACACTAACATGTCTTGCAGCGGAACTTCTAGCCATCCTAGAAGCTATGTATTGTGTGGAAAAACAGGAAATCCAAGATGCTATCATTTATTCAGACTGTAAGAACGCGGTGGAACTCATTCTTGGAGATAGATCTGATATTTGTCTTAATATTCTAAATGCTTGCAGGCAGTGGCTCAGGGAGTTCCCGAGGATTCTGATTAAGCATTGTTCAATTTAATCATGTAGCGGACAGTATGGCCAAGGCTTGTAGGGCCATGGATTCGGCTTGTATTGTAACTAGGTTTTTCCCAACCCCCCTAGTTATTGTATTGAACTATTAACTCTGGATTGTAATAGCTTGAACTTTATTAGTTAATGAATGAAGGTCTTTGTTTACCAAAAAAAAAGAGTGGTAATTTGTCTTATTACCTAACAATAGCTCAGAGAAAGCTATTTATAGTTTGTTAGAACTAAAACAAGAGTCTAACTGAATTATTACAATATAACAGAAAATGAAAAACAACATATTATTCTTTACATCCCCCCTTCAAGCTGGACTGGGCAGATCAACAAGTCCAAGCTTGGAAGAAAGGAGTTGATGTTGTGGCCCTGGGAGTGCTTTGGCCAGCAATTCTGCAAGTTGAGAATGACTGGAAATGTGAGTTGTTTGAATGAACCCTGCTGTAATGTGTTCCCTCACATAATGATAACCCCTCTTCAAATGCTTAGTCCTCTCGTGGAAGACTGGATTCTGTGCAATATGTTGAGCAGCGGTATTATCACAATGCATAGTAATAGGAAGAAGAACTTGAACTTGTAAATCTTGCAAAAGTCCTTCAACCCAAACAAGCTCAGAAGCAGTGCTAGACATGCTTCTATGTTATGCTTCAGCAGAAGATTTACTAACTGTTTTTTGTTTTTTAGTTTTCCAAGATACCAAGTGTGACCCCAAGAACACACAATAAGCACTTAAAGACCTACTGCTAAAGGAACATGTACTCCAATCTGCATCACTATATGCAGACCAAATCACTCTGAGCAGCATAGAATAACCCAAGATTCAAAGTATTCTTCAAATACCTAACAACATACATGGCAGCCTGTAAATGAGGTTTCCTTGGGCAGCTAAGAAATTGGTTGAGATGTTGTGTGGCATAAGATAAGTCTGGCCTTGTTATGTTGAGATATAAAAGCCTTTCAATCAATTTTCTATACTGTTGTGGTTCAGGAAGAATATCTCCCTCTTCTGTAGACACGCTTAAACCTTTAGGAAGAGGTGAGGACACAGGCTTGGAATTGTCAAAATTGAGATCTTTGAGAATATCCATGATATATTTCCTCTGACTCAATACAGTTTCAACATCTGTTCTAATAACTTCTATACCCAAGAAGTATTTAAGATGTCCCAGATCTTTGATAGTAAACTCGGTATCTAAAGCATGTTTAATAGCATCAATATGAGTTTGAGAAGTCCCTGTAAGCACCATGTCATCTACATAGACCAAGATAACAACAAATTCTTTGTCAAAATTTCTAGTGAATAGGGAATAATCCTGCACTGATTGAACAAAGCCAAGTTGAACAAGGAACTTGCTTAATTCCTTGTTCCACTGCCTTGAGACTTCCTTGAGACCATATAAAGATCGTTTTAAAAGATAAACTTCCCAGGTTTGGCTCTATTATAACCAAGAGGAGGTCTCATAAATACTTCTTCATCCAAATAACCATGTAAAAATGCGTTATTAATATCCAATTGACATAAGGGCCATTTCTGTGCAGTTGCAAGAGAGATAATGATTCTAACAGTGGCAAGCTTTGCAACAGGTGAAAAAGTATCAGTGAAATCTTCTCCCTATACTTGCTGATAGCCAGTTGCAACAAGCCTAGCCTTATACCTTTCCACATACCATCTGGGTTATATTTTACTTTGAATACCCATTTTGACCCAATGGACTTCTTATCTTTTGGTAATGTAGTTAACACCATGTATTATTAGTCTCAAGTGCCATTAGTTCTTTTTGCATAGCTTCTTGCCACTGGCTTGCTCATATGAAGTAGGTTCAGAAATAGCAGCAAAAGATTGAGCCGAAAGAGTAGGACAAATGAAGTCTTGAAATTTACAGGTGGTTTAGAGACTCTAGTAGAATGTCTGTGTGTGATATTATTAAGAGGAAGATTTGTGGAAGGTGAAGAAAGATTTGGTGAGGAAGTAGCATTAGGAATGGAATGAATATGATCATGAGAAATACTAAGATCATTAGACGTGCTGGTATTCTGTGCAGAATTTTTAATATGATCAGGATTTTCAACATTATTAGCTAGGATGAAGAATATTGTCATCAGGAGATGAAGTAACAGAATGTGGAGAAGGAATATAAGGAATAAAAGAAGGATTGAAACTAGTAGAAGGTAAAGAAGGTGAAAGAAAATTATTAGAAGTGGACACATCAGAGGATAAGGGATCATCAAAAGAAATTAATGTAGAATGCTTAGGCATATCAGAATTTAGAGGAGCAGGTTGTTTGTGAAATGGGAATGTAGTTTCTTGAAATAAGACATCTCTACTAACAAAACATTTGTGTGTATCTAAGTCATAAACCTTATATCCTTTTTTACCAAATGGATATCCTAGAAAAATACACATTTTAGCTCTAGGAGAAAACTTATTATCTTTGTGTCTGTCCATGTTATATGCAAAACAAAGACAGCCAAACACCTTTAATCTGGAGTAATCAGGAGGTTTAGAAAATAGGATTTCAGATGGACATTTCCAATTCAAAACAGTTGAAGGCATGAGATTAATTAAGAAAGTGGCAGTGAGCAAGCAATCACCCCAAAATTTAGTAGGCAAGTTGGAATGGAATTTAAGAGCCCTAGCAACTTCTAAAAGATGCATATGTTTCCTCTCCACACGTCCATTTTGCTGTGGCCTACCAACAATGCTAGTTTGATGAAACATTCCCTTATCCATGAAGAAAGAAAGACATTGATCTTGAATAATCTCAGTTCCATTATCAGACCTAATTGCTTTGATCTTAGTATTGAACTATGTTTCAACTTGTAGAAAGAAAGAAGTGATGGTCCTAAACACTTGCATTTTGTTATGGAGAAGGTATGTCCAAGTACATCTGCTGTGGTCATCTAGAATAGTAAGGAAATAAGATGCCCTTGACATGGACTTAGTTATGTATGGGCCCCAAAGATCTATATGGACTAGATCAAAAATATGAGTGGCTCTATTTTGACTCCTAGGAAATGGAAGTTTGTGGTGTTTAGCTAATACACAAATTTCACAAAAGAAATCATCCTTATCATTACAAAAATAAATGTTGAGATGCTTCATATTAGAGACTGAAATATGCCCAAGTCTGGCATGTAACAAGGCAAAAGGAACTGAAGAATTGACTTTAGAGTTAGGAGAATTGGAATTATGAGCAGTCGCAGTATTGGTTGATATAGGATGAATCAACAATGGAGAATCAAAAAGATTGTGATTATTAGAGATGATGAGAAGATATAAGCCTTTCAACTTGATACCTTTAGCAAGAATTTTAGTAGGATGGAATAAACATTCATGAGATTCAAACATAACTTCAATATTAGCATCAAGAGCTAATTTCCCTACAGACAAAATATTATGCTTAAAAATAGGCACATGTAACACATTCTTGAGAATAATATCAGGGGAAACTATCACATCTCCAACCTCAGACACATAACAATAGCTCCCATCAGGTAAACCAACTTCAACAGGTTTAGTTAATTTTCTTTTATGCACAAGAATTGTGTGATCAAATGTCATATGATTTGTAGCACCTGAATCAACTATCCAAGTACTTGTATTATGAGAAGAAGATAAAGTGATACCTCCAAAGTGTGCAAAGTGACCAGAATTGTTGGAAGATTCTCCAACAATCTGCTTCCCTTTCATTGCTCTCATGACCTCCTGCATAATGTTCTGCATCATCACATAATCAACAACTCCATCACCACCATTGTTATGACCATCATGAGAAGGCCCAGCAACAGAATAGTCAAGAGAATCCAGATGATTATCTTCAATAAAAGTACTATCAACAGTAACATTTGCAGCTAGTTTTGATCCACTTACACCATACTTCTTGTTATACCAATCAAGAAACCCTTTCAGCTTGAAACATGTGTCTTTAGTATGTCATGTCTTCTTGCAATACTCACAGCTTCTATCATTTTTCTCCTTCCTCCAATCTTTCTTATATCCAGGCTTAGCAAGAAATTGCTTCTGTGCTGCAAGAGTACTAGCTTCCAAGTTGTGACTAGCATTCATGCCACTAACTTCTTTCTGTTTTTCTACTTATTGAGCTAAGTAGAAAGCCTTGCTAATAGGAGGTAAAGGATCCATAGCTAAAATATTACTGATTGCATTATCAAATCCACTATTTAATCCTAACAAAAACTGCATCAATTTTTCCTCGGATTCAAATTCAGACAATCTCTTCAGAAAACTACAAGTACATTTTGACAAAATTCCACAGGTACAAGTAGGTAAACTTCTTAAATTTTGTAATTCATCCCAACACCTTTTCAATTTACCATAATACATCATGATAGATTGATTTTCTTGACGAAGATTGTCCAACTCACGCTTCAATTGATAGATTTGTGGACCATTAGATTGTCCATAACACTCACATATTTCTCGCCATAACTGAGCTGAACTTTCAACAAAAGAGAAATTCTCTCCAATATCTTCATTCATAGAATTCACCAGCCAACATATGACTAAGTAATCACATCGCATCCATCAATTGAAATCAGTATTAGTTTAATTAGGTTTAGCAATTGATCCATCAATAAAACCTAATTTGTTCTTAGCTATTAAAGCTCTCACTAGTAGAATAATTGCTTATTGCTGCGGTGGAATTGCTGCGGTTTTGCCCATACGCAGCAATAAACCACGTCAAAAGAAAATGTAAAATAGAAAATACACCTGTTACTGCGGTTTCTACCCAAAACCGCAACAATAGATGTCAACGGGAAAAAATTTCAAGTTTCGTTGACTGTTTGACCAACTTTATTGCTGCGGTTTCCAGTCGGAAACCGCAGCAATAGATTAAAATATTATTTTTTTAATAATATTTTAATCTATTGCTGCGGTTTCTTTAAGAAACCGCAGCAATATCCCTTCATTATAAGTTAGGGTTTGCGCGCTCATGCATCCTCACGCCTCTCTCCTCTTTTAGACTCTCTCTTAGAATCTCTCATCCTCTCTCCTCTTTCAGACTCTCTCATCCTCTCTCCTCTTTCAGATCTCATCTCATCCTTTGACCTTTCTCGATCTCTTTCGTCCTCACCACCACCACCTCTTATCCTTCCTTCCAAACAACGAGAAACGCGACAAACCATGGCGGTGCTCCATCTTCGCTCGTCCGTTCACCACGAAGCCCGTCGTCTCCAGATCTCGTCATTCGACCGCGCGAACCGTCATCCCCAAATCTCGTGGTTCGACCATAAGATGCTTTGAGAAAGAGAGAGAATTGGTTTCTCGACGCTTTAAATGGTGGTGCGTCAGGTGGGTTAGAAAGAGGAAGGTGCTATCCGAGCTTTTCGAGGTCACTATCGTTCGCTCCTTGTGTTTGTGTTTGTACTAAATCTTCACCACCGGATCTATCTTTTTTCTCTCTTTCAGTCTGATTTATTTTTCTTTGTGTTTGTGTTTCGTTCGCTCCTTATCTTTTTTCTTATTTTGTTTTGCTTTTCAGTCTGATCTTCCGTGTCACTAGAACTTTTCAGTTGTGGCCATGTGTTTCGTTCGCTCCTTGTGTCATGTGTGGGTGTGGATTTGCTTGGGAGATTAAAAAGAGGGATTAATTGATGGAAGAAATCACACGAATTGATCCCGTTAATGGCCGTCGGCATTCGGTTTGGTTAGCAGCGTGATAGCTTTCAGTGTTTATTTCTGATTTTTTTTCAGATCCGAGTTTCATTTTGTTTTTTAGATTTGAGTTTCATTATCAGATCTAAGTTTCATTTTGTTTTCTTCTTTCGTAATTATGATGTTAGGGTGGTGTTACAGTTTATTTCTGATTTTTTTTCATTTTTTTGTATTTTCCTTTTCTCTGTTTTTTTGTAATTTTTATTTTTTGTATTATCATATCTATGTTTATATATGTTGGATTTAATTTTTTTTGTAATCTATAAGCAATTCTTTTCTATTACCTCCAGCTTGTATTGTTTTATTTTCGTCTTACATTTTTATCTTTCAAATTTGATGGCAAAATGCAAAATATGACCCTAAAACACTTAATTAACCATAACTTCTAACCCTACCCTAACCCTAACCCCTAACCCTAAAACCTAACCCTAAACCCTCCCACCACCCCGGCCCCTACCCC